>CM065300.1:69292479-69892479 GCA_032871835.1 Dipteronia dyeriana | reverse complement strand
TGTCAAAGCCAAAGGTTGGCATAATCTCTTCTCAATTGTTGCTCAAGATAACAAGTGACTTAAGATATCGAATCTCTTAGATGGAAAAAGTGATTGGTGAACTACCAAATGAAGGCTTAGTTTGGCATTGTTGTGCTTTTAGGGGAAGTTCTTTTGGTTCTACTATGAGGGAATTGCTTTTGGATTTTTTGTGGGAAGAATCACCTGAATATTTGGTTAACTGATTTTTGAAAGTTCTGTGAGAACCAAAAGCAATTTCAATATGTAAGGTAACCTGCAAGTAAAAAATGTTGTAACTGTTCAAAATGACTAGAAAAGACAAATGAATGTTTAAGATTCATCAGTAGAAAAATATGTGAAAAAAATTCAAACAATTCTATAGAACATTCATCCACTTAATTTTTTTTTCTTCAAGAATCATGTTGAATTTTTATCAAGCCAAACAACATCATTTTGCCCCACTCCACAATCGTTTTTCCATAAGTTGTAGTTGAATGTTTATGATCTTCGATCAGGTGGATTAATGGTTGATTTTTTTATTAATCAAGAAACAAAAAAAAAATGTTTAACTTTGGAACCAAACCCAGAACTACCGACCATTAACAAGTTATCACAATCGACCAGAACCATCCACCACCTTAACTACCACCAGATTAAACAAATCCAACTATCACCACTAAACCCATCTTCAATCAATCCCATACCCTTCCATCAACACATCAACCACTAGATTCAATCAAATCCAACCACAATATCAAAAACCTCACTGCAGCCACCACAATGATGGATGGTGGCGAGAACCAGACAACGATGGTCACTAGAAAATTATGAGAACCGAAAAACGACGGTCACGGTAAGTTAGCTCGAGACAGAGGGCGAGGAGAGAGACAAGGAAATTTGGATCCAATTGAAAATGGAGAAGAAGAGAAAAAATTTAAAAAATTAAATTTAAAAAACTTAATAAAATCTGAATCCAGTTGGTTTTTTTTTTGTGTTGATGGTGTTAATGAAAAAAGATTGTTAGTGTGATACTATGATGAAGATGTTGGATTTTGGGTTATGAAGATGAAGTTGTGTTGTAGAGAGAGAGGGATTCGATGATGAAGAATCAATGAGAGAGAGAGAGATGGGATCTAGGTGAGAGTGAGGACATGTTTCTTATTTTGGTAAATTTCATGAATGGCATGGAATAAAATAGGAAGTTTGATAAAAATTCATTAATCTTTGATCTCCTCCACGTTTTCATTACTGCTTTCCTAAGAAGCTGTTTTCTAAAAGCAACAAAAACTAGCTTCCCAAAACTGTTGTGGGGGGAAGTCAAAAGTGACCAAAATCACTCCCTAAAATTTTTACCAAACACCCTAGGCCCAATTTGACCAAAAACAGTTTAGGAAACATTCTCAAACTGGGCCGAAAACTTTACTGACCTTGTTATACTTGCAACAAACTACAAAGATCATATTAAGTTTCTATAACAAGCACACCAAGATTTGCTCATAAGCCTAGAGTCTCGGTTTAACAAGTTAGGGGCAGTGCACATCTCAACTGTTCAAGATATGGTCGAGAAGGTGAGGGAACTACTGGAGTCCATGACCAAGGAGGTGAGGGAACTACATGGATAAGATTGTTGTGCATCGAAAGGCACTCAACAATAACCCAGTAGCAGTGAAGAGGGATCGGTGTAGAAGATCAAAGTACCAGAACCAAAACACTTCCAAGTCAATCAGAATGCCGAGGAATTGGAAACCTTCTTATGGGACATAGAGCAATAATTTAAAGCTATTAGAATACATGTGAAGGAATAGGTAAACATCACAAGCATGAACCATGGGGGGACGCAAAAGCTGTGGTGGTGTAGAAGGTTGGCGGATGATCTTAGTGCGGGCAGGCTGAAAATTGATACATGGGAGTCACTAAAGAAGAAGTTGAAAGATCAATTCGTTCAATTCGTTCATAGCAGCACTAATTGGTTGGCTAGGGAAAACTTAAAAAAACTGAAGCTAACAAGATCCGTACAGGATTATGTGAAGAAGTTTAGCTCATTGATGTTGGACATCTAAAACATATCAGAGGAAGACAAGTTGTTCAACTTCACTTAATCCTGCACAGATCTTTTTTGCTTTAATTTCTTCAGGTTTTCCCTAGCCAGCCAGCTAGTGTTGCAATTAAGGAATTGATCATTCAACTTCTTCATCAGTGACTCCCATGTATCGATCTTCGACATGCCCACACTAAGAATAGCCAAAAGGGATAAAGCGAAGACAATAATGGTTACTAGGTATGGCTTGTATGAGTTTCTGGTCATGTCATTTGGGTTGAAAAACACCTCTGTCACATTCTGTGACTTAACAAATGATGTTCTCTATAAATTCCTTGAAAAGTTTGTAGTGATATAGTTAAATAATATTACGCATCAAGCATTCATTCTTTAATTAACTCATCAATCAAAGCTTTACTGTCTCACCCATGTTCACAGCTTAACGCTTAGCCTATGATCGTTACCCATCATTGATGCCACACCATCACCAGTCTTTGCATCTGCCTCTACTAAGCAACATTGTACCAAACCACCAAAGTTAGCACAATTCATTCCATACAGGGCTTGCCACCGAACATGCATTGTTTTGGGCCTTAGTGCCTCCCTACCAATCCTTTTTCATAGGTGCATCCCATGCTCTCATATTAGGGGGTGTAACATGTAGGGAAAATCGTACAACGGAAGCGTAAAATTAGGGTTTGAAATATTTTAAAAAAATTTCATTTTAATAGAAAGAACCATAACCCTAGATTAATTTATGTATATTAAAACTATCGTACAATTTTCTTATGGCGATTGAACTAGCATTGAATTGAATCCGTAAGATCTTCCAATCCAATCATAAACGTGAATCACCTAGGAGTGTGGGCTCTCTTTCTTTGAATTGTATACCTGAGGATGGAAACAAACAAAATCTTTTTCTTTGTTAGTCACAATTATCCTCCAAGAAGAAAAACGAAGAAAGTTAGGTCACTTGTGAATTATCAATCGATTTGATTGAAACTCACGTGAACCTAGATTCGATGTTATACACAAAACCTTTCAATGTAAAGGCTTCTAGTGCACTATTGAATACAAAACATTCTTTCTTTCTTTTCCTCTTTACCGAATTTTCACACACCAATCTTTAGAGTTGGAAGAATTTATCTAGAGCAAGATAAAAATTCTCTTTACTCAAAATTCCCCTTTGGCCAAAAATTTCTCTAAGAAAATTCCTTGGCCGAATTCTACTCTTAGAATTCTTGCTTGGACGAATTTCTTCGTTTTGAAAATTCATTAGTTTGGCCGAAATATACAACCTATATTTATAGGTTCACAAATCCTTTCCTAAAGAGAATTTACTTGGTAGGCAAGAATCCTATCTCTAGGTAGATTTACTTAGTGACCAAGTGTTAGGTTTTAGATTATGTTGGCATTAATTCCATATCAAATTGATGTTTACTTGTAATGATTTAGTTGTTTAAGTTCATGATGATTCAAGCTTCAAAGAAGAAATAACAACTAGTCAAAGCAAGTTCAAAGTCTTCAAAGAGAAAGGATGCTATATGGTTCTACAAAGGTATATTAAGACCTTATCTTTCTCTTATGAGGCTTAGGCACACACACAATTCATATATTTGTGTCACTGCATAATTGTGCACCATTATAGGCACACACAAACAATTCATACATTTGTGTCCCTGTATAGTTGTGCGCCATTAAGGCACAAAAAAAAATCATACATATGTATCCATGCATCTTTGTGCAACATTTATAACACATTCACACACTTGAAGATGAATGCTCATGCATTTGTATGAAAATAACATGTTTTGGAAAATGCATGATTGGAGACTATCTCTATGTAGTTTGCATTCTAGTGTGAATTGTTTTTGTATGTGTATATGTTTGTAAAACATGGATATTGAACTTGAATTAAGTCTTAAATCATTCTTGATTGAGTTCCAAACACTTTGGTTAATCATACTTTTAATTTCAAGTTCTAAGTCAAAAGATATGATACTTTCCAGTCATGTTGCGTACATTGTCTTTGTCTTCATATATCAAGTCGATTTTTTTTTCTGGGTTGATTATCTTATATGTCCATGTCCGTGAGAGAGTTATGATTTGTAATCCGTATATGGATTTGAATTTCTAGTTCGGAGGCCGGAGAACGGTAGAAGAACGTGAAGGGAGCTCGTGGAAAAGAAGCAAGCATCAAGTGCTTCTTTCCCGAGATGGCGCGTTGCCATCTCAAGCAAGAAGTCTTGCTGCCCCGAGATGCCCATGCACTATCTTGGGCAGCAAGGTCACTTGATGTGCTTCATGCCCTTTTTGGTCATTTTACTTGTATTTTTTTCCCTATCTTTTATATATCCATTCCCTCTCACATTTCATTCTAAGAAGATTCAAAATTTGAGTGTAGAATTTTCTACCAAATTTTCTCACCTTCTAAACACCATAACTTCTTCATTTGAACTCCGATCAAATGTTTGTCTATTCATCCTCCATCTTTTCTATGAAGGTTTGAGTTAGTTTTATTATTGTTTTTGGAGTCTAACCTCACAAAAACGGGACTGCACCAAATCAACTAAGGTATTGATTTTCTCTCAAAGTTTTCTTTTAAAACTTGGTCAATTGCCTTGGGTTTTCTTCTTCAATATATATATATATATATATATATATATATATATATATATGTGTGTGTGTGTGTGTGTGTGTGTGTGTGTGTGTGTGTGTGTGTGTGTCTTGTGATTTTTTTGATTTGAGTTTTGAACTCATTTAAAGCTAGATTGAGTTTCAATTGAAATCTCACATTTTGAGTTCGGTTTTGATTTTGCCTTTGTGTTCACATGTTTGGGATTTTATTGTGCCATATTTGATTCTAGGACTATTTGATGATCTTCAATTGACTGATTTTGTGAAAAATAGTTCCTCACATGTTTTAGGCTCTCTTTGGCCGAAATCTCACTATGATACATGTGCTTGTGTTCTTTTGAGCTATTCTTGTGCTTAGTTAATTTCATGAATAGATAATTTGCTCTAGAATATGTTTGGTTTATATGATTAAAACTTGATCATGTGTTAATTGAACATAATTTATGATTCAAGTTTTAGATCTATGCATGTATCTAGGTTGCAATTAATGTTGAACATCGTTTACATGATCTAGATGAATTAAACATGCATGATTGACTAGACTACATTTGTTATGTGCATTCATGCATATGTCTAGTAGTTTCTATATGATGTGTTGATCATAACATTATATGTTGTGTGCTTGTTTGTGTTTTACATTCATGATCACCTAGATGCCTTGTGAGAAGGAAGTCTTGACAGTAGGTGTGAGACCTATGTTGTTGAGCATGGAATTCTTTGCAAGAAGTGGGAGACCTCGGAATGTCAAACAAAGAAGTCTTGCTAAGGTTCATGAAGATCCGGAAGGGTGTGCAAGGAAGTCTTGCCTAGGGTCGTGAGGATCCGGAAGGGTGAGCGAGAAAGTCTTGACAAGAGGTGTAAGGCATCAGAATGTTGAGCAAGAGGGTGATATATTCATGAGTAAGATAGGAGGGTAGTTTCTAGGTGAAGGGGTCACTTGAGAGATTGTACTTTTCTTATCTACTAGTGGATTTTGTTTGCCGGTGGTTGCTAACCCGTTGATGTTTCCTCTTCGGAGGTTTACCATGTTATATCTTGTGTCAACTTTTCTCTATCCATATCTCTCTTATATTTGTATTTGTTATTTGTATTTGTTATTTGTATACTATGGATAGAACTTTATATGTAAGTTGAATTCCTTATTATAAAATAGTTGGTATATGCTTACATATATTGATTAGTTAGCTTCAATATATATATATATATATATATTGTGATACAAGCAATTTAGAGGGACAAACATTTATTTGTGACCATATTAAAGATTTCCTAATTTGACTAGATAAATAATTCCTTTTATTTATCTACTTATCAAATATAATCTTTAATATTAATTATACTACCAACAATAGTATAATATTAGGAGACCTTCTCATATTAGGAAAAATATGATGACTTTTAATTAAATAATTAATTAAATACCAAATTAATTAATTTCCATTTAATTAAACAATAAAATAAAAAAACAATAAAATAAGCTATTTCATATAGCCTTGCCGCCCAACACCTATACATGGGCTAAATGTTGTTTTTTCTATTTTATTAAATTCATTTGGACCTTAATAAAAAGTCCAAATGTGAACTTGACTCATTCTTACAAAAAGAAACAAGTTCACATGCCTTAATACAATTCTAAATGGACCCATAAATTGGTCCGGTAGAATATATCAAATGATCCATACAAGTTCGTGTTGATTGGGGATCTTGACGGGCTATCTAAATTTAAACTCCAATAGACATAACTTAATCACAATTGTAAGTTCATCGGTGTTTGATTGGCTTATTTCGTTGACAACCACATGTTGGGATCAATATGTAAGGGTAGTTTAGGGCTCCATTGTTCGTAACCAAGCTCAAGCATCAAAGGTAAAATCACTTGCTTAACTTCATTGAAGAGATTTAGTGCACACACTCACTCTTATGCATGTTTACTCTTATGCATGTTTTTGATCACTTTGCATTTGTGTTTAATTGTCTTGATTGTGTGCCTAAATTTGTTATCTCTTGCTTGGTTAAATTGATTGCATCTTGTGTTTAAAATGTCATGTCATGGTATGCATTAGGATGCATTCCCTTCACCTCTTTTCTCTTCCATGATTTGTGTGTGTGTGTGTGTGTGAAGGTGGTGAGCTGTGCGCTACTCGACTAGCGCCCTCACCAACACAGCTTTCCAGTGGTGTGTCGCTGGTGGTGCGCTAGTCGTCATGCGTGCCAACACCAGCGCATCTTTCCATTGGCTTGTCGTTGGTGGTGCGCCGGTCATCATGCACAGCTCACTAGCGTAACTTGTCCAGTGGTTTGTCACTGGTCGTGCGCTACTCGACCAGCGCACATTGCGTCTTTTGGCCAGTTTTTGCCAAAATGACGTAGTCTCACTTTAGGCTTCATATAAATATACCATCTTCTTCCCAACTTGTTTTTAGAGCTTCCAAACCTATTTTTGAGAGAGAGATAAGCTTCTTTAGAGAGAGAAGCTCCAAGAAGCCATTTTTACTCAACCATCCTTAAAATCCAAATCATCAAGAATCTTTCAAGCATGAGTTTCTTGTGTGTTCTTGACTAGGTATTCTCTACATATTCTAAACTTTATGTTTTCATTACTAAGACATGTATACCTAGGGTTTTAGTCTTTATTGCATATTAATTGCTTGTTTGTATGTTTAATTGCTTTTATCACATGCTTGTGTATTGATTGTTGGTTGAGATGCATTAATTTGTGATAGCTAGCATTTAGAACGGTTTTACCCTTCTAGCTAATTCTTCTTGCCCTTGCCTTTGCATTTAGAACATTGATATCTAGGATTTGCTTTAATTGTCATTATTAATCCTAGATAAACATGAATGTCTTGACCTAGCATTTTTGCATATTGAATATTCTTGCATATTCACTTAGGTTGCCATTATCTCTTCATTGTTGAGTTAGCTTGTGGCTAAGTGGTTAGTGCACAAGGCTAGTGATCCAAAAATCGCTATTAAGGCCCATTGGGTAGGTGAAAGGGTTAGTAACTTGAGGGTTAGACGGGAGGTCAACCTAGGTTGTAAACTTTTACTCAATAGAGGATTTTGAGGATCAAGGGTGGCGCTCTAAACAGCCCGTGGTTTTTCTCATTTGGAGGGTTTCCACGTATATATTGTGTGTTATTTTTGTTTTATGTTTGTTGAATTTTATTTGAACAATTAAGTAGAATGGGTAGAATTGTTAATATTGATTAATTCGTAAAATTGGTAATCTATCAAATTAAAACCTATTCACCTCCCCACCCCCCCCCCTTCTAGGTTATAGACACACTTTCTAGGGAATTTCAACAATCAACAAATGATTCACTTAGGTCCGATATATTAATTCTAGTTCATTCCACTAAAGAACTAAAATTGAACTCTTAAATAAAGATAGAATAAGTTAATATTGCTCATTCATACCCTAGACAATCTTAATGGAGAAAGTGTATCCTTGTGAAGAATATCAGTAATCGCCAAAAGCACATAGACCGCATATAGCTCTCCAAGTAACCATATTTACTCATATGACCACATTTTGAACTTGGATATTTTATCTTGTCCAGAAGCCATATTTCAATAGATACTATTGAAAACTTAACGTTAAGATTTAATATCTAATACCTCAAAACATCCATATGATGATATTATACTCTTATTTAATAAATGTAGCCACAATGTCCATATCTATAAACGAAGTCCTCTATTGATTAACAAATGAATACCACAAACTATCGATGATAGACTATGCTATATATTTGTACTCATTGATAGCTCAAATGATAACGCTTGCAACCATAAGTCCATCCTTTTTCTCAGGATTGAGATAAACTCTTCGATTGTAATCAAGTGAAAACTTTTGACCATTGACGGTTCTAGATAAAGTATTTCACTAAGATCCAATTCAATACACCCAGTGCACTAGATTCTTTTGCCCAAAGACACCACACTTTGATGATTTTAGACTCATCATAAAACATTTGATCCCACTGAAACGCTAACAAAAAAATCTGTAACTTTGACAAGATGAAGGCTCCCAACCTTTATCTTATGTTGTGAATATTATTCGAGACTAACTAAAGAATTATGTCTACCTCATACATATCTAGATGTATGAACAACTATTATTTTCTCATAGTCTTTTGACCTTATGATTATTTACTTTTGACAATTATAATAATTAAACTATAAATGCGATAAGATTTGTTAAATTAGAAATCACTTTATTAATATGAAAAGATTGTCAAATACATTATTATACTCTTGCTATCGAGCATAATTCCAACAATCTCCCACTTGCTTTATAGCAATTGTGTCATATCTCTTATCCCATATTCTCCATGTGCCTGTCAAAACTATTTTGTGTAAAAGCCTTTGTGAAGGGATCCACTAGATTTTCCGTTGACGCGATCTTGGTTTTCGTCATGTCTCCCCTATGCACAATTTCCCTTAAAAGGTAATACTTTCTTTCAATGTGTTTCCCTCTCTTATGACTTCTTGGTTCTCTCGAATTAGCCACTGCTCCACTATTGTCACAATTGATAGTGATCTACTTATTTGCATCAGGAACCACTTCCAAGTCAATCAAGAATTGGCGGAGCCAAACAACCTCTTTAGCAGCTTCACATGCGACAACATACTCGGCTTCCATGGTGGAGTCAGCAATATAAGATTGCTTGATACTCCTCCATATGACTGCACCTCATCCAAGTGTAAACACAGATCCTGATGTTGATCTTTTAGAGTCGGAATCCAATTGGAAATCAGAATCTGTATACCCAATGGAAATTAAATCCCCTCCAAAGTATACAAGCATATAATCTCTCATTCTCCTGAGATACTTGAAAATATGCTTGACAACCATTCAGTGGTCAGGACTAGGTTTCGATTGAATCCTGCTAACTACGCCAACAACAAAACAAATATCTGCTATAGTACAGAGCAAGGCATACATGACTCCTAATTACCGAGGCATATGGAAACATACTCATGAATAGCTCTTCATGCTCATTCTTAGGAACTTGTTCCTTAAAATGTTTGTTTCTGTGTCTGAAAGGTAACATACTTTTCTTGGAATCTTGCATGGAAAACCTAGAAAAGATTTTATCTATGTATGAAGCTTGGGATAATGCAATCGTTGTATTCTTTCTATCCCTTATGACTTGGATACCAAGAATACAACTTGTTTCTCCTAAGTCTTTCATATCAAATTGTTTTTCTTACCATTCTTTTACTGATGTCAATACACCTACATCGTTTCCGATGAGTAGTATATCATCAATGTAAAAAACTAGGAAAACCAGCTTGTTACCTTCAATCCTTTTGTATACACATGGTAAATCAAGGTTTTGAATAAATCTAAAACTTTTCACGGCTTGATCGAACCTTATGTTCCAGGATCTGGATGCTTGCTTCAATCCATAATTGGATCTTTACAACTTGCATACCCTTTCCTTATGGCCTTTTTCAATGAATCCTTCTGGTTGCATCATATAGATGCTTTCGTAAAGACTTCGATTAAGGAAAGCTGTCTTGCCATCCATTTGCCAAATCTTTTGGTCTAGAGATTCTGCAATGGATAAGAGTATCCTAATGGATTTAAGCGTGGCCACAGGAGAGAAGGTTTCCTCATAATCGATACCTTCATTCTGTGTGTATCCTTTAGCTACCAATCTAGCTTTAAAGATTTCCACATTTCCATCAATTTCTCTTTTCCTCTTGTATACCCACTTGAACCGATGGGTTTTATCCCTTTAGGTAAGTCTACAAGAGACCAGACTTTGTTTTTGAACATAGATTCAATTTCGGATTGTATCGCCTCTTGCCAATGGCAACAATCAACATCTTCCATTGCTTCCTTGTACGCATAGAGATCATCATCGTCCGAGAGATTCTCTACAGATTCTCCTAGGCCGATGTATCTCTGGGGTTGTCTACTAACCCTCCCACTATGATAAGGTATGGTAGATTGTTGATCTTGTGTTGGTATGGAATTTACAATTTGGCTAGGTTGTGAAACCTTTTGTGGAATTGTATCTCTTGAAAACACATTCAGGACAATTCTACTTTTAAGCAAAAAATTATTCATATAGTCCTCTTCCAAAAATTTATCATTTGTTGAAACAAATACTTTAAGATCTGAAGGATTATAGAAATAATATCCTTTTCTTCCATTTGGATACCCTACAAGTATGCATGTTTCTGAACGAGACTCCATTTTTTTTGTCTTTCCTTTTAACACGTGCGCAAGACATCCAAATATCCTTAAGTGTTGTAAACTAGGCTTTCGTCCGGTCCACAACTCATCCGGTGTTTTATAAACCGGCTTAGATGGTACATCATTTTGAATGCACATGACAGTTTGTAATCCCTAAAAAGAATTAGAAAGCGTTGAATAACTCAATATAGACCTAACCATGTCCAAAAGAGTTCTATTTCTCCTTTCTGCCACCCCATTTTGTTGAGGTGTACCTGGTGTAGAAAACTAAGAAATTATCCCATTATCAATAAGATATTGCTGAAACTCACCAGATATATATTCTCAACCACGATCAGACCTCAAGATTTTTATGTGTTTCTCAAGCTAATTTTCTACTTCCGCTTTAAATGCTTTGAACATGTCAAAAACATCCGACTTATGCCTCATGAGATATACATAGCCAAATCTCAAGTAATCATCTGTGAAAGTGATGAAGTACTCATATCCACCTCCAGCTTGAATGCTAATAGGTCCACACACATCAATCCTAAACATTCAGTGGCTCTTGTGCCTTTGGTCGTGAAAGACCCTTTGGTCATCTTACCTTCCAGACAAGATTCACAAGTTGGTAGATCATCGACCTTTAAGTCACTTAAAGGTCCTTCACTAACCAATCTTTTGATCCTATCAAGGTTAATATGACATAGGCGCAAATGTCATAGACATGTTTTATCTTTTGATAATTTTACTCTTTTATGATTAGGTTCTGTTGATTCTGTGTCTAACAAGTGAGAGATGTTTCTATGCAAATAGAATAAACTGTTTTCCAATGTAACTTTGCAAACAAATTTGTTATTCTTACTAATAATAAAACCCTTATTAAAAGTAACCGAATATCCAAATTTATTTAAACAAGAAACCGAAATTAAATTCTTCTTGAATTGTGGTACATAATAAATATTTATTAAATCTAAATGCCAACTAGAATCTTGATTGACTCTAATATCTCCCACTGCACTTGCAGACACCAACGCTTCATTGCCTAAACGCAAGTTGAATTCATTCTCATTCAGTCTCTTCCTTTCCCGGAAACCCCTCTAGTTAGGCCCAAGTTGATTTTTCTTCAGTTGTTTCTTGACCTTCTTACGGGTCTTTAACAGTAGCAACTTTACTAACCGTATGAATCTCTTAACCCTTACCTTTAACAAGGATTTTCTTAGTGCTTTTCACATCTTGCATCAAACCCAACAAGGTGTATTCTTTATTGTTCAAGGTGTAGTCCAACTTGAACTGATCAAAGGAATCCGACAGTGAGTTGACGATCATGTCAATTTTTGTCTCACCATCTATCTCAGCACCATTGAGCTCAACAATGTTGAGATGTGCTATGACTTTCATCATGTGATGTTTTAACTGTCTATCCAGGTTTCATCCTAAGATTCATAAAAGTAGTCACTGCCTCTCTCTTAGTCGTCCTAGATTTCATAGCAAACATCTCTTCCAGAGACATCATTATATTGACAGCAATCTAAATTCCTTCATGTTGCTGTTGCAACACGTCGGAGATGGTGGCCATAATGACATTTAGCCATCTGATTTGAAGACTTCCACTACTGATACTCGTCTCTTTTGCTCCTCAATAGATTCATTAGTAGGAGTAGGTAGTTTAAGAGTACACATAACGAACTTATGCTTTTCAACATGCAACAACAACCCAATATTCCTTTTCCATGTGACATAATTATCACCAGTTAAAGTATTATCTTTTAGGATGTTGATTAGGGATGGGGTCCTGATTTATTTTTAATAACAAAATTACATAAGTAAACAATCATGATAAAACACTTTAATACTTATCTTGAATTAAATAAAATAATTCAATCGTAAAATTCAACGGTGATCCAACATCCATAAATGTCACGCCTTCTTTAGGAGTTCGCACCATTTACTAGTTGGACTAGATCCCACCTAATTATTATCATAACAACCAGCGTTTTCAATTTTAGCCTTGCAATTTTATTAACAAGAACTCTTGGGATTTTATTAATAAAATCATATTGAGTGTGTTACCAAGTTATCGACCTTCAATATAATCTTTCACGAATATCCCTCCTTTGGAAGTAGATATCGTTTGTGTTAATTGTCTAGTCTATCCTTGTAATGAAGTATCTTGCTAAATTCCATTCATGAATACCTCTTGGGTGGTTATTACATGAAACATAAAGCTCAACTAAACTTGGAGGCCGTAGGTGTTCCAAAACACCTTCCCCCACTCAATTATTTAAGGCGTGTGATCGAATTCCAAAGAAAGATTTACCGAGTTATCTAGATGCCAATTAGATACCTAGACCATTAAATGCATGTTCATTTCAAAACAAATATATAAGTGGCACTCCTATTCTATATGACATGTTATCGTACAATAACAAATATTGTAATATTTACGAAAATATAAATAGCTACAATTTTGGTCCATCCAAGAAAAACAAGTAAATTACATATGTCTTGGAATACAAAAACGCCTTTCTTGGCGAACAAGTATTCACATGACCATCGTCCGTTTGGACATCCCTCAGCTGCCTCCCATGGGCATGTGCACCCTTGGCTCCCTCCAATGGGTGTGCGCACCCCACAACCCCATAAAGGGCTGCAATGTGCAGCCCATGGTTTCCATAGGGCTGCCCTGCGCAGCTCATGCCACAACAATTGTGGTCACGTGTTCTTCGCAAGCAAGTTTGTTGCTATGGCTCGTATGGTCCAAAACTTACTCCGGTTGCTTCCAATTCTTCAAACCTTTGAGTCTTCGATACATGAATGTATTACAACAGTATTTTAAACAAAATAAATACTGCAGTTTTTTTTTATTACAACAATAAAAAAAACTTAGCAACTATCAATAAGGAATTTATGGCGATGATATTCCACCATTCTTGTTACAATCCCAAAAGAAAATTCATTGGAATTCTATGACCAAAATTGAGCAATAACAATCCACAAATAAATAATATATATATCCATACATTTCAATGTAAATATATATGTGAATACCTAAAGTGTCATCTCTTTCTAAAACATGCATAGATACAATAAATAGAAAAAGATTCACGTACACATACATCAAATAATCAAGGGTACAACCTTGCTCTGATACCAATTGTAGGGAAAATAGCACAACGGAAGGGTAAAATTAGGGTTTGAAATATTTATAAAATTTTCCCTTTTAATAGAAAGAACCTTAACACTAGATTGATTGATGTATATTAAAAGTATCGTACCTTTTTCTCAAGACGATTGAACTAGTGTCGAATGGAATCCGTAAGATCTTCCAATCCAATCACGAACGTGAATTACCTAAGATTGTGGGCTCCCTTTCTTTAAATTGTATACCTAAGGATGGAAACAAACAAATTCTTTTTATTTATTAGTCACAGTTATCCTCCAAGAAGAAAAACGAAGAACGTTTGGTCACTTGTGAATTATCAATAAATTTGATTGAAACTCGCGTGAACCTAAATTCGATGTTGTACACAAAACCTTCTAATGTAAAGGCTTCTAGTGCACTGTCGAATACAAAACATTCTTTCTTTCTTTTCCTCTTTCCTGAAATTTCACACCAATCTTTAGAGTTGGAAGAATTTATCTAAAGCAAGAACCGAATTCTCTTTACTCAAAATTCCCCTTTGGCTGAAATTTTCTCAAAGAAAAATACCTTGGCCGAATTCTACTCTTAGAATTCTTGCTTGGTCGAATTTCATCTTTTTGAAAACTCATAGCTTTTGGCCGAAATATACAACCTATATTTATAGGTTCACAAATCCTCTCCTAAAGAGGATTTACTTGGTAGACAAGAATCTTATCTCTAGGTGGATTTACTTAGTGACCAAGAATCCTTTTCCAAAAAGAATTCTTTCCTACACCAAAACCCCTAATCCAACTCAAATAGTGTATTTGTGACCATATTAACGATTTCCTAATTTGACTAGATAAATAATTCATTTTATTTATCTACTTATCAAATTTAATCTTTAATATTAATTATACTACCAACAATAGTCTAATATTAGAAGACTTTCTCCTATTAGGAAAAAGATGTTGACTTTTAATTAAATAATTAATTAATTACCAAATTAATTAATTTCCTTTAAATAAATAATAAAATAAAAAACAATAAAAAAGCTATTTTAAATAGCCTTGCCGCCCAACACCTATACATGGGCTAAATATTGTTTTTTCTATTTTATTAAATCCATTTGAACCTTAATAAAAAGTCCACATGTGAACTAGACTCATTCATACAAAAAGAAACAAGTCAACATGCCTTAATACAATTCTAAATGAACCCATAAATTGGTCCGGTAGAATATATCAAGTGATCCATGCAAGTTCGTGTGGATTGAGGATCTTGGCGGGCTATCTAAATTTAAGCTCTAATAGACATAACCTAATCACAATCAACAAATAATTCACTTAGGTCCGATCTATTAATTCTAGTTCATTCCACTAAAATGCTAAAATTGAACTCTTAAATAAAGATAGAATAAGTAAATATTTCTCATTCATACCCCAAACAATCTTAATGGAGAAAGTGTATCCTCGTGAAGCATATCAGTAATTGCCAAACGCACATAGACCGCCTATAGCTCTCTAAGTTACCATATTTACTTATATGACCACATTTTAAACTTGGATATTTTGACTTGTCCAGAAGCCATATTTCAATAGATACTATTGAAAACTTAACGTTAAGATTTAATATCTAATACCTCAAAACATCCATATGATGATATTCTACTCTCATTTAATAAATAGAGCCACGATGTCCATATCTATAAATGAAGTCCTCTATTGATTAACAAATTAATAACACCAAACTATCAAGGATAAACTATGCTATATAATCGTAGTCATTGATAGCTCAAATGATAACACTTGCAACAACAAGTCCATCATTTATCTCAAGATTGAGATAGACTCTTTGATTGTCTTCAAGTGAAAACTTTTATCCGTTGACAGTTATAGATAAAGTATTACACTGTGATCCAATTCGATTCACCCAGTGCACTAGATGATTTTGCCCAAAGACACCACACTTTGATGATTTTAGACTCATCATAATACATTTGATCCCACTCAAATGCTAGCAAAAGAATCTATAACTTTGACAAGATAAAGGGGCCCAACCTTTATCTTAAGTTGTTAATATCATTCAAGACTAACTAAAGAATTGTGTCTACCTCATACATATCTAGATGTATGAACAATTCTTCTTTTCTCATAGTCTTTTGACCTTATGATTATTTACTTTTGACAATTATAATAATTAAACTATAAATGCTATAAGATTTATTAAACTAGAAATCACTTTATTAATATGAAAAGATTATCAAATACATTATTATACTCTTTCTATCGAGCATAATCCCAACTAAACTAACCACCCAGGCCGAAGACATACAACTTTCTCATCGTGAGGTTATTTAGGTACAACCGTACCAAATCTTCAAACCGTTACAAAGTTGCCCCACGCTTCCATATAGTCTCAGCTCACTCTCGCCTTTCCATTGAACCATAAAATCTCTCTTCCAATTATTGTTGCTCTCACCGACCATAAGCTGATCCAGGATCTTCTCTACAGTCTTTTCAAAATCCACCCTAATAACAGGAGGTGCCCACCTCTGTTGAGCACTACTAGGACCTACTTCCTCGTAGTAAGGCTTTAAGAAACTCACATGGAATGTTGGATGGATCTTCAATCTATCCGGTAATGTCAACCTATATGCCATATTCCCCACGCATTCCCTTATCACAAATGGTCCATCATACCTCAAATTCTCCTCCGATTGTGCATTGATCCTTTCCGTTTCCCCATCCATTTATGGATGGTTTGTTATGGAGAACTTCAGTTCAGACCCCATCAGTTTGAAGAGATTTGTTCAGAATTTTCCTGTAAATCGAGCATCTATGTCGTTAACAATGTCACTAGGTACCCCAAATGTATTCACTACATATCTAAAGAATAACTCCACTGTTTTCTCTATTAGGTGATGGTGCCAAAATTGTTATATATTTTGGGCCTCATTTCCTTAACCTTTGTCTTGTTTTCGGGTGTTTTCGCATCTCTTATGGCTCTTTATTTGTGTTTTCAGGTGATTAGGTATATTCCGGATAATTAGATGAAAGATGCAGTTTTGTGTGGAAACATGACATAAAGTTGAAGAGGCAACATCAGGTCAATGTGCTGGTATTGCGCTGGTCCCAACCCGCGCACTATGAAGGAAGTAGAAGCCAAGCCATTACACGGGTCTACATCTGCGCACCACCGTGCATTTGTCTGTGCAATTGCCAAAATATAAAAGGTGAAATCGAGCATCAGGGCATTGCACGAGTCCTTACCCGTGCACGACCTGCACATTTGGTGTGTCAGACAACCACATCAGTGATTTTCAGCCCTATTTTGGAAACCTTATAAATATCTCTTGTTCCCTTTCGAAGTGGGAAGAGAATATGCAAATTTCTAGATCTAAAATCACTCTCTTCTCTTCCAAACACTAACACCCACCAAATCTAACAATCTTCTATCATAATCTACTCAAGGACACTAGAAGTTTCGATCAAAGCTTCAAGAAAGGAGAAGTTTCTCGCCATGGGTCTTCTCTATCTCTTTTCTCCTTGTTATTTCATTGTAATTGTCATGAGTAGCTAAACATCCTACTAAGGGATTGATGTGAACACTTATGGATATTGAGATTTGTAATTAACTCTATTTTTAATCTAATTAAATCTATCAATTATGTTCTATTCATTGTTTCAAATCCTTCCCTTAGTTGATTTGTCTTTGATTGTACATTTCTCTCTTAGCTAATATATTGAGGGAATTAATTGGATAGTTGACTAGGTATACATCTATTTGTTCTTCTTAAACTCATGTATTGTTTGGGTGATTGGGTATACATCTACTCAATCTCCCTAAGCTAAATTGAATGGAAGGGTCATATGAGAGTACATCCTCAAATGAGACCCGGACTTAATAGGTCAACAAAAAACATTATATATTACAAGAGATACCTAAAGCTAAATCTTCAAATCTTTTATCTCTTGAAGAATGATCATCCCTACAAAACAAAGAACTACACTTTCTAAGACAAGTGTATGAGAGGGATCAAGATAAATAAATACAAGCCAATTTGCATGAATTAGAAACAAGTAACATGCAATTAACAATGCACATAGCAAACGCTCCCCTTAAATAGATCCACTCCCTCTCAATAGGTCAATCTCCCCTTAAGTCATGCCAATATCAACTCCCCATAAATCCAATAGATCCACTCCCTCTCAATAGGTCAATCTCCCCTTAAGTCATGCCAATATCAACTCCCTCTAAATCCAATACTACTCCCCTTTTTTGTCACATGATAGGCAAATGAGTATTCCCCAACCGGGACGTTTTGGCAAAGAGAGATATTTGCAATGTAAATGCATAATCATATACAACAACTTTATGCAGGTTAATTAAGAGAGAGAGAAATTCATGGAAGTTTTATTGATTGGAACATGTGCGAAAGATTGCCTTGAATGAAGTACATGCAACATCAACTTCCAAAAGCATGGTATTTGGCAAAGGAAAATAACACATGAGGTTCCAAGAGAATTCAAACCAATTTGCACAAAATTGTCAATGAAAAACAAGATATAGTTTAACAAAAAAAAAATAAGAGCAACTATCAAACTTTACAAGTTGAACAAGACATTAGCGACTATTGCACCCTTTTAGATTTTTCCAGGCAAGATGCTAGTATGATAGTAGTCTTGTTCAATAAGTAAAGAGAGAGAGACTATAGGAATGTGAAATCCTTGAAATGGATACAATATCCTTATAGAATGAAGTCTCAAATGTCACTTGCACACATATTTGCAATCATTTTGTAAGCATTCAATAAATTCATCATGCATAACACTTTAAGCATGTCAAGATCAAGTTTTCATAAACATGGAGATAAAATTTGGGTCAATCAAATGTACTTTCCAATCAAATTTCCTATTTCAAAAATACATGTTTGAACACAAATGAGACATGCATTTCAAATAAGGCAAAAACACACTTATTGAATAAAAAGACATAATAATATATGCATCCAAGATACTCAAGCAAATAATTAAAGAGCACAAAATTGAACAATTATTTGCTTATTAAAATGCAAGTTAGCTCTCTTTGCTTGAGCTCCCCATATGGAGTCAACCACCAAAACCCATCAATGCATATGAAAAATTCCAATAGACCTACTAAGAGATTTAAACTTAGTTGAATCTAATGGTTTAGTAAACAAATCCGCTAGTTGATCATTTGTGCCCACATGTTCAAGTGCAATGCATTTTCTCTCGACTAGCTCCCTAATGAAATGATGTCTAATGTCAATATGCTTGGTTCTAGAATGTTGGATAGGATTTTTTGAAATATTGATGGCACTCATGTTATCATAATAAAGGGTTAGAGTACCTTGCTCAAAGCTATAATCCACAAGCATTTGCTTTATCCTAAGGAGTTATGTGCAAGCACTCTGAATGGTTATATACTCGGCCTCGGCTGCGGATAATGAGATGGAATTTTGCTTCTTGCAAAACCAAGACACAAGATTGTTCCCTAGGAAGAAGCAACCGCCCAATGTACTTTTCCTATCATCACAATTACCTGCCCAATCTGCATCACTAAAGCCAACTAAACTAGCATTAGTGTCAAAAGAGTACCATATCCCATAGTTGGATGTCCCATTCACATATCGAATGATTCTTTTCACAGAGGATAGATGGGATTCTTAGGATTGCCTTGATACCTAGCACACACACCAACACTAAAAGCTATATCAGGGCCTAATAGCAATCAAGTATAGCAAACTCCCTATCATGCCACGATATAGACTTTGATCCATATTTTTTCCACTAGCATCCTTGCTAAGTTTCAAAGTGGTACTCATTGGTGTGTCACAATGCTTAGCATTCTCAAGGCCAAACTTCTTCACTAGGTTATTGGCATACTTAGCTTGGGATATGAAGATCCCATCATGCATTTGCTTGATTTGCAAGCCTAGGAAGTAAGTGAGTTCACCAACCATGCTCATTTTAAACTCATGAGTCATGACATCGACAAATTGTTGAACTTTCAAGTTATTGGTGAAACAAAAAATGATGTCATCAACATAAATTTGAGCTATGAATAGCTCATATTTAGTGCACTTGATGAACAAAGTCTTGTCAACACTACCTCTAGAATAGCCATTGTCAACAAGATAAAGAGTGAGGCGCTCATACCAAGCCCTCGGTGCTTGTTTTAACCCATATAGCGCCTTCTTGAGGCGATAAACATGATTAGGGTGGTATGGATCCACAAACCCCTTAGGTTGCTCAACAAATACTTCCTCTTGCAAGAAGCCATTGAGAAAGGCACTCTTAACATTCATTTGATACAATTTAAACTTGTGAACACACGATATGGATAAGAGAAGCCTAATGGACTCTAATCGGGCAAAGGGAGCAAAAGTCTCCTCAAAGTCGATACCCTCAATTTGAGAGTATCCTTGTGCTACAAGTCTAGCTTTGTTCCATACAATATTGCCATTCTCATCAGATTTGTTCCTATAGACCCACTTGGTGCCTATCACATTAGTGTTCTTAGGTCTAAGAACTAGAGTCCAAACCTAATTTCTTTCAAATTGATTTAGTTCTTCTTGCATAGCAAGGACCCAAAACTCATCACTTAAGGATTTATCAACCTTTTTGGGTTCAATTTGAGAGGGGTAGCAAGTATAACTAATTTGATTTTCTAATTGATGTCTAGTTCTCACACCCCTCATTCACATTTCAAGAATGTCACTCTTGTTGTGGCGATGCCTAACCCAAGGAGCGGGTTCCTTAGAGTCCAAGGTAGGATCTCTATCGAGAGATTGAGAGACCTCTTTTTCAAGATTTGATTTTTCATCACTTAAAATTGTAGGGAAAAACTAGGTTCAAAACGCAACGGAAGCGTGATAAAAAATGAAAAATTTAGGGTTTGCGTATTTAATTTTTTTCCCTTTATTCAACGAGAACCTTAACCCAAGATTAATTGACATATATAAAAGTATCGTACCTTTTACTCGTGACGATTGAACAAGTGCCGAATTGATTCCGCAAGATCTTCTAATCCAATCACGAACGTGAATCACCTTGGAGTGTGGGCTCCCTTTCTTTAAATTGTACTCCTAAGGATGGAGACAAAGCAAAAATCTTTTCTTTGTTAGTTACAAATATCCTCCAAGAGAAAAATCCAAGAACGTCCGGTCACTTGTGAATTATTAATCAATTTGATTGAAACTCGCATGAACATTGATTCGATATTAGTACACAAAACCCTTTTGATGTCAGAATTCTTCTCTTAGAAAATAAGCTTGGTCGAAATTCACCTATAATTGCCTTATAGCTGGCCGAAATTCTCATGCACATATATATTGGATCATAAATCCTCTCCTAATAAGGATTTATTTGGTTGGCAAGAATCCTTTCCTTAGGTGGATTTATTTGGTAGTTAAGAGTCCTTATCTAAAAGGAAATCTAACTTCTCCTATAACCATATGTGTTGGCCGAAATTTACCTCTTTGATGTAGATTAGGAGAGATTATTCTTTCCTAAGAAGGATTACTTGATGGACAAGAATCCTATCCTTAGGTAGATTAACTTGGTGGTTATGAATCCTTTTCAAAGAAGAATTATACCACTAAGTAGTTTTACTTGGTGACCAATAATCCTTTTCCAAAAAGAATTCTTTCCTACACCAAGACTCCTAATCCAACTCAATAGTGTATTTGTAACCATATTAAAGACGTCCTAATTTGATTAGATAAATAATTCCTTTTATTTATCTACTTATCAAATATAGTCTTTAACATTAACTATACTACCAACAATAGTATAGTTTTAGGAGACTATCTCCTACTAGGAAAAAGATTTTGACTTTTAATTAAATAATTAATCAATTAACAAATTAATTAAATTTCATTTAATTAAATAATAAAACGAAAATAATATATTTAAGCTATTCTTAATAGCCTTTGCCGCCCATACCATATATATAATGGCCATATATTATTTGTTTTATTTTATTAAACCCATTGGACCTTAATAAAAAGTCCACATGTGAACTAGACATATTCTTACAAAAAGAAACAAGTTCTCATGCCTTATTACAACTCTAGATGGATCCCTATTGGTCCGGTAGAATATATTAAGTGATCCATGCAAGTTCGTGTGGATTGGGGATCTTGGCGGGCTATCTAAATTAAGCTCCAATAGATACAACCTAATCACAATCAACAAATGATTCACTTCGGTTCGATCTATTTAATTTTAGTTCATTCCACTAAAGAACTAAAATTGAACTCTTAAATAAAGATAGAATAAGTTGATATTTACTCGTTCATACCCTAGACAACCTTATTGGAGAAAGTGTATCCTAGTGAAGAATACCAGTAATCGCCAAGAGCTCATAGACCGCTTATAGCTCCAAGTTACCATATTTACTCATATGACCACATTTTGAACATGGATATTTTGACTTGTCCAGAAGCCATGTTTCAATAGACACTATTAAAAACTTAACGTTAAGATTTAATATCCTATACCTCAAAACATCCATATGATGGTATTCTACTCTCATTCAATAAATGGAGCCACGATGTCCATATCTATAAATGAAGTCCTCTATCGATTAACAAATGAATACCACCAAACTATCGAGGATAGACTATGCTATATAATCGTACTCATTGATAGCTCAAATGATAACACTTGCAACCATAAGTCCATCATTTATCTCACGATTAAGATAGACTCTCCGATTGTCTTCAAATGAAAACTTTTATCCATTGACTGTTCTAGATAAAGTATTTCATTTTGATCCTATTCAATGCACCCAGTGCACTACATTCTTTTGCCCAAAGACACCACACTTTGATGATTTTAGACTCATCATAACACATTTGATCCCACTCAAATGTTAGCAAAAGAATCTACAACTTTGACAAGATAAAAGCGCCCAACCTTCTATCTTAAGTTGTGAATATTATTCAAGACTAACTAAAGAATTGTGTCTACCTCATACATATCTAGATGTATTAACAATTCTTATTTTCTCATAGTCTTTTGACCTTATGATTATTTACTTTTGACAATTATAATAATTAAACTATAAATGCTATAAGATTTGTTAAACTAGAAATCACTTTATTCATAAGAAAAGATTGTTAATTACAATATTACACTCTTGCTATCGAGCATAATCCTAACAATCTCCCACTTGCTCTATAGCAAATGTGTCATATCTCTCATCCCCATGTTCTCTAGATGCCCATCAAAACTCTTTTGAGGAAGAGCCTTTGTAAAGGGATCAGCTAGATTTTTCGCTGACGCGATTTTGGTAATCGTCACGTCACCCCTATGCACAATTTCCCTTAGAAGATGATACTTTCTTTCAATGTGTTTCCCTCTCTTATGACTTCTTGGTTCTCTCGAATTAGCCACTGCTCCATTATTGTCACAATAGATAGTGATCTGCTTATTCGCATCATGAACCACTTCAAAGTCAATCAGGAATTGGCGGAGCCAGACAGCCTTTTTAACAGCCTCGCATGCGGCAACATACTCTGCTTCCATGGTGGAATCGATAATACAAGATTGCTTGATACTCCTCCACATAACTGCCCCTCCTCCAATAGTAAACACAGATCCTGATGTTGATCTTCTGGAGTCAGAATCTGACTGAAAATTAGAATTTGTATACCCAATGGGAATTAAATCCCCTCAAGAGTATACAAGCATATAATCTCTCATTCATATAAGATACTTGAAAATATGCATGACTGTCATCCAGTGATCAGGACCAGGTTTCGATTGAAACCTGCTAACTATGCCCACAGCAAAACAAATATCTGGTCTAGTACAAAGCATTGCATACATGAGACTTTCAACTGCCGATGCATATGGAACCTTACTCATGAATTGCTCTTCATGCTCACTCTTAGGAACTTGTTCCTTAGAAAATTTGATTCCATGTCTGAAAGGTAACATACCTTTCTTGGAATCTTGCATTTAAAACCTAGACAAGATTTTATCTATGTATGAAGCTTGGGATAATGCAATCGTTCTATTCTTTCTATCCCTTATGACTTGGATACCAAGAATATAACT
Organism: Dipteronia dyeriana; assembly: GCA_032871835.1. Lineage (NCBI taxonomy): Eukaryota > Viridiplantae > Streptophyta > Magnoliopsida > Sapindales > Sapindaceae > Dipteronia > Dipteronia dyeriana. The sequence continues at coordinate 69,868,396 of CM065300.1, read as the reverse complement.
TGATTCTCCTAAGTCCTTCATATCAAATTGTTTTGCTAACCATTCTTTTATTGATGTCAATACACCTACATCGTTTCGATGAGTAGTATATCATCAACGTAAAGAACTAGGAAAACAAACTTGTCGCCTTTAATTCTTTTGTATACACAAGGTTCATCAAGGTTTTTAATGAATTCAAAACCTTTTACGGCTTGATCGAACCTTATGTTCCAGGATCTGGATGCTTGCTTCAATCCATATATAGATCTTTGCAACTTGCATACCCTTTCCTCTTGGCCCTTTACAATGAATCCTTCTGGTTGCATCATATATATGTTTTCGCCAAGACTTCCATTAAGGAAAGCTTTCTTGACGTCCATTTGCCAAATCTCTAGGTCTAGAGATGCCGCAATGGATAAGAGTATCCTAATGGATTTAAGTATGACCACAGGAGAGAAGGTTTCTTCATAATCGATACCTTCCTTCTGTGTATAACCTTTAGCTACCAATCTAGCTTTAAAGGTTTCCACCTTTCAATCCATTCCTCTTTTCCTCTTGTACACCTACTTGAACCTCATGGGTTTTATCCCTTTAGGCAAAGCTACAAGAGACCAGACTTTGTTTTTGAACATAGATTCAATTTCGGATTGCATTGCCTTTTGCCAATCGCGACAATCAACATCTTTCATTGCTTCCTTGTACGTATAGGGATCATCGTCGTCCAAAAGATTCTCTTCAGATTCTCCTAGACCAATGTATCTCTCGGGTTATCTAACAACCCTCCCACTACGATGAGGTATGGTAGATCGTTGATCTTGTGTTGGTACGGAACTTACAATTAGGCTTGGTTGCGAAACCTCTTGTGGAATTGTATCTCCTAAAAGTTGATTTAGGACAATTCTACTTTTAGTTACAAAATTATTCATATAGTCCTCTTCTAGAAATTTGGCATTTGTCGAAACAAATACTATAAGATTTGAAGGACTATAAAAATAATATCCTTTTGTTCCTTTTGGATACCCTACAAATATGCATGTTTATGAACGGGACTCCATCTTTTCTGTCTTTCCTTTTAACACGTGTACAGGACATCCAAATATCCTTAAGTGTTGTAAACTAAGCTTTCGCTCAGTCCACAACTCATGCGGTGTTTTAGGAACCGAATTAGATGGCACATCGTTTAGAATATTCATGGTAGTTTGTAAAGCATATCCCCAAAAAGAACTAGGGAGCATTGTATAACTCAACATAGACCTAACCATATCCAAAAGAATTCTATTTCTCTTTTCTGCCACCCCATTTTGTTGAGGTGTACCTGGTGCAGAAAACTGAGAAATTATTCCATTATCAATAAGATATTGCTGAAACTCACCAGATAGATATTCTCCACCACGATTGGACCTCAAGATTTTTATGCGTTTCTCAAGCTGATTTTCTACTTCAGCTTTAAATGCTTTGAACATATCAAAAGCATCTGACTTATGTCTCATGAGATACACATAGCAAAATCTTGAGTGATCATCCGTGAAAGTGATGAAGTACTCATATCCACCTCTAGCTTGAATGCTCGTAGGTCCACACACATCAGTGTGTATCAGTCCTAAACATTCGATGGCTCTTACGCCTTTGGTCGTAAACGACCTTTTGGTTATTTTACCTTCCAAACAAGATTCACAAGTTGGTAGATCATCAACCTTTAAGTCACTTAGAGGTCCGTCACATACCAATCTTTTAATCCTATTAAGGTTGATATGACCTAAGCGCAAATGCCATAGGTAGGTTTCGTCTTTTGATAATTTTACTCTTTTATGATTAGGTTTCGTGGATTCCGTGTCTAACAAGTAAGAGATATTTCCATGCAAATAGAATAAACCGTTTTCCAATGTACCTTTGCAAATAATTTTGTCATCCTTACTAATAATAAATTTTTTATTAAAAGTAACCGAATAACCAAATTTATTTAAACAAGAAACTGAAATTAAATTCCTCTTGAATTGTGGTACATAATAAACGTTTATTAAAACTAAATGCCATTTGAATTCATTCTTATTCACTCTATTCCTTTGACCCTTTTCACCACAAAAGAAACACTTTTCTTTGATCTTGGTTACTTTCTTGGTCTCCTTCTAAAAAGGCTCAAGTTGTTTTTTCTTCTGTTGTCTCTTGACCTTCTTACGGGTCTTTAACAATAGTAACTTACCAAGCATATGAATCTTTTTACCCTTGCCTTTCACAAGGATTATCTTGGTGCTTTGAATATCTTGCATCAAGCTTTGCAAGGTGCATTCCTTATTATTCAAGGTATAGTCCAACTTGAATTTATCAAAGGAATCCAACAGTGAGTTGACTATCATGTCAATTTTGGTCTCACCATCTATCTTAGCACCATTCAGTTCAGCAATATTGAGATGTGCTATGACTTTTATCATGTGATATTTCACACCCTGTCCAGGTTTCGTCCTAAGATTCATAAAAGCAATCATTGCCTCTCTCTCTTAGTCATCCTAGACCTCATAGCAAACATCTCCTCTAGAGACATCATTATATCGGCAGCAGTCTCCATTCCTTCATGTTGTTATTGCAACACGTCGAAGATGATGGCCATAATGTAACGTACATTTAGCCATCTCATCTGAAGACTTCCACTACTGATACTCATCTCTTTGCTTCCTGAGTTAGATTCATTAGTTTGGTGGTTAAGGAATATACAGAATGAACTTATACTTTTCAGCTTGCAACAACAACCCAATATTCCTTTTCCATGTGACATTATCATCAGTTAAAGTATTATCTTTTAGGATATTGATTAGGGATGGGGTTATGATTTCTTTTTAATAAAAAAATTATATAAGTAAACAATCATGATATAGCACTTTTGAATATTTGTCTTGAATTAAATAAAATAATTCAATCTTAAAAATTCAACGGTGATCCAACACCCATAAATGTCACGCCTTCTTTGGGAGTTCGCAATATTTACTAATTGGACTAGGTCCCACCTAATTGTTAACATAACAACCAACGTTTTCAATTTTAGCCTTGTGATTTTATTAACAAGAACTCTTGGGAGGATATTAATAAACTCACATTGAATGTGTTACCAAGTTATCGACCTTCAATATAATCCCTCACGAATATCCCTCATTTGGGAGTAGATATCGTTTGGGCTAATTGTCTAGTATATCCTTGTAAGGAAGTATCTTGCTAAATTCCATTCATGAATACTTCTTGGAAGGTTATTCACGAAACATAAAGCTCAACTAAACTTGGAGGCCGTAGGTGTTCCAAAACACCTTCTCCCACTCAATTGTTTAAGGCGTGTGATCGAATTCCAAAGAATGATTTACCAAGTTATCTAGATGCCAATTTAGATACTTAAACCATTCAATGCATGTTCATACCAAAAGAGATATATGAGTGGCACTCCTATTCTATATAACATGTTATCAAACAATGACAAACATTGCAATATTTACAAAAATATAAATAGCTACAATTTTGGTGCATCCTAGAAAAACAAGTAAATTACATAAATCTTGGAATACAAGAACTCTTTTCTTGGCGAACAAGTCTTCATGCGACCTTCGTCGTTCAGACTCCCTCGGCTACCTCCCATGGGCATGCGCACCCCTCGCCCTTACTCATGGGAGTGCGCACCCCTCGCCCTTACTCATGGGAGTGCGCATGCCACAAACCCATAAAGGGCTGCCATGCGCAGCCCATGGCTACCAAAAGAGCTGCCGTGTGCAGCCCATGCCACAAACAAACGTGGTTGCGCGCTCTTCGCACGCACGTTCGTTGTTATGGCTCGCATGGTCCCAAACTTTTTCCGGTTGCTCCTAATTCTTCAAACCTTCGAGTCTTCAAAACTTGAATGTATTACAGAAGAATTTAAATAATAAAATACTGCAGTTTTTTTTATTACAACAACAAAATAAAAAAAGCTTAGCAACTACCAAGAAGGAAATTATGGCGATGATAGACCACCCTTCTTGTTACAATCCCAAAACAAAATACATTGAAATTCTAGGACCAAAATTGAGCAATAACAAACCACATATAAAACATATATATATATATATATATATATATATCCATACATTCCAATGTAAATATATATGTGAATACCTAGAGTGTCATATCTTTCTAAAACATGAATATATACAATAAAAGAAAAAAAAATCACGTACATACATCAATTAATCAAGGATACAACCAGGCTCTGATACCAATTGTAGGGAAAAACCGGGTTCAAAACGCAATGGAAGCGTGAGAAAATTAAAAACAAAAATTTAGGGTTTGAGTATATTTTTTTTTCCCTTTATGCAACGAGAACCTTAACTCTAGATTAATTGAAATATATAAAAGTATCGTACCTTTTACTCATGACGATTGAACAAGTGCCAAATTGATTCCGCAAGATCTTCCAATCCAATCACGAACGTGAATCACCTTGGAGTGTGGGCTCCCTTTCTTTAAATTGTATTCCTGAGGATGGAGACAAAGCAAAAATCTTTTCTTTGTTAGTTACAAATATCCTCTACGAAAAAATCCAAGAACGTCCGGTCACTTGTGAATTATCAATCAATTTGATTGAAACTCACGTGAACCTTGATTAGATGTTGTACACAAAACCCTTTTGATGTAAAGGATTTAGTATACTATCGAAAACAAAAATGTTCCCCATTTTTTCTCTACTTGGTTGAATTCACACACTATTGTTTAGAGATGATCGAATTTTGTCTAGAGTAAAATCAGATTTTTCTCCCTCAAAATTCCTATGATGGCCGAATTCTTCTCTTAGAAAAATAAGCTTGGCCGAAATTCACCTCTAATTGCCTTAGGGCTGGCTGAAATTCTCATGCACATATATATAGGATCATAAATCCTCTCATAAGAAGGATTTACTTGGTTGGCAAGAATCCTTTCCTTATGTGGATTTATTTGGTAGTTAAGAGTCCTTATCTAAAAGGAAATCTAACTTCTCCTATAACCATATGTGTTGGCCGAATTTTACCTCTTTGATGTATATTAGGAGAGTTTATTCTATCCTAAGAAGGATTACTTGATGGACAAGAATCCTATCCTTAGGTAGATTAACTTGGTGGTTATGAATCCTTTTCAAAGAAGAATTATACCACTAAGTAGTTTTACTTGGTGACCAATAATCCTTTTCCAAAAAGAATTCTTTCCTACACCAAGACTCCTAATCCAACTCAATAGTGTATTTGTAACCATATTAAAGACGTCCTAATTTGATTAGATAAATAATTCCTTTTATTTATCTACTTATCAAATATAGTCTTTAACATTAACTATACTACCAACAATAGTATAGTTTTAGGAGACCATCTCCTACTAGGAAAAAGATTTTGACTTTTAATTAAATAATTAATTAATTAACAAATTAATTAATTTCCATTTAGTAAAATAATAAAATAAAAATAATATATTTAAGCTATTCTTAATAGCCTTTGCCGCCCATACCATATATATAAGGGTCATATATTATTTTTCTTATTTTATTAAATCCATTGGACCTTAATAAAAAGTCCACATGTGAACTAGACATATTCTTACAAAAAGAAACAAGTTCTCATGCCTTATTACAATTCTAGATGGACCCCTATTGGTCCAGTAGAATATATTAAGTGATCTATGCAAGTTCGTATGGATTGGAGATCTTGGCGGGCTATCTAAATTAAGCTCCAATAGACACAACCTAATCACAATCAACAAATGATTCACTTAGGTTCGATCTATTTAATTTTAGTTCATTCCACTATAGAACTAAAATTGAACTCTTAAATAAAGATAGAATAAGTTGATATTTACTCATTCATACCCTAGACAACCTTATTGGAGAAAGAGTATCCTCGTGAAGAATACCAGTAATCGCCAAGAGCTCATAGACCGCCTATAGCTCTCCAAGTTACCATATTTACTCATATGACCACATTTTGAAATTGGATATTTTGACTTGTCCAGAAGCCATGTTTCAATAGACACTATTGAAAACTTAACATTAAGATTTAATATCCAATACCTCAAAACATCCATATGATGGTATTCTACTCTTATTCAATAAATAGAGCCACGATGTCCATATCTATAAATGAAGTCCTCTATCGATTAACAAATGTATACCTCCAAACTATCGAGGATAGACTATGTTATATAATCGTACTCATTGATAGCTCAAATGATAACACTTGCAACCATAGGTCCATCATTTATCTCGTGATTGAGATAGACTCTTCGATTGTCTTCAAATGAAAACTTTTATCCATTGACGGTTCTAGATAAAGTATTTCATTTTGATCCTATTCAATGCACTCGGTGCACTACATTCTTTTGCCCAAAGACACCACACTTTGATGATTTTAGACTCATCATAACACATTTGATCCCACTCAAATGTTAGCAAAAGAATCTACAACTTTGACAAGATAAAGGCGCCCAACCTTCTATCTTAAGTTGTGAATATTATTCAAGACTAACTAAAGAATTGTGTCTACCTCATACATATCTAGATGTATGAACAATTCTTCTTTTCTCATAGTCTTTTGACCTTATGATTATTTACTTTTGACAATTATAATAATTAAACTATAAATGTTATAAGATTTGTTAAACTAAAAATCACTTTATTCATAAGAAAAGATTGTTAATTACAATATTACACTCTTGCTATGGAGCATAATCCTAACAGAAATCTCTTCAATCATCCCCAAGGGAGTATCATCAACTATACTAATCTCCTCATCATGGTTACTAACCTTAGGCCTACAATTATCTATGACCACATTAGATGATTCCTTTACACTTCGTGTCTTCAAATTAAAAACTCTATAGGCCTTACTATTTAGGTCATAACCAATGAAAATCCCCTCATCACTCTTAGCATCAAACTTGCCAAGTTGATCACAGTCATTTAGAATGTAACACTTGCTTCCAAATGAGTGGAAGTAGTTAACATTTGGCTTCCTACCCTTCCACAATTCATAAGAGGTTTGCCTAGTTCTAGGCAAAAGAAAAACCCTATTGCCTATATAACAAGCCGTAATGACCCTTTCAACCCAAAGATTCCTAGGCATATTGTTGCTATGCAACATCACACTGGCCATCTCTTAGAGGACTCTATTCTTCCTCTCTATCACCCCATTTTGTTGAGGAGTTCGAGGATCTAAGAACTCATGAGAGATGCCAAGATTATCACAAAAGTTTTTAAAGGTAGCATTTTCAAATTCTCTCTCATGATCACTCATAATTCTCTTAATGCATTTTATGTGAGAATCCTTCTCATTTTGAATTTTAGTGCAAAGCATTTTAAAATTTTCAAACATTTCATATTTTTCTCTAAGAAAGTAGGTCCATGTAAATCTATAAAAATCATCAATACACACAAAGATATACCTCTTGCCACCGAGACTCTCGGTTTGCATGGGACCCATAAGGTCCATACGAAGAAGCTCTAATGGCTCCTTAGTGATAAGATACTTACCCTTCTTATGCACACTCTTAGTTTGCTTTCCTTGTTGACAAGGTCCACAAACTCCCTCTATCCTATTTCCAAACTTAGGAAGGCCTCTCATTACTTTCAACCTCTCAAGAACTTTCAAGTCTTTAAAATTCATATGACCTAACCTTTGATGCCACAATTCAACTTGATCACAACTAGACAAATTACAAGAGATGCCATTGGAATCAAGACAATAACAATTGTCACTTGATCTCTTACCTTTCACTAGGACTTGTCCATCTTCTCTCAGAATGGAACAATCAACTTTACCAAACATGACAGAAAACCCTTCATCACTTAAATGTGATATGCTAATAAGATTTGCTTGCAAGCCATCTACATAAAGAGCATTAGGTAAGGAGGGCAAACCGGAGATGGAAATGTTTCCATTTCCTAAAACCTTCTTACGTGAACCATCACCAAAGGTGACAAATCCACCATCCTCCATAACAAGAGTCTCAAAGAAACTCTTATTTCAGGTCATGTGCCTAGAACACCCACTATCAAGATACCAAATGTTAGAGGCTTTCACCTTCAAGGCCACTTGGGTCACATGACAAGCATACTCATTTGTTCTAGTCCACCTAGTAGTAACATTGTCATTTCTTGGAGCCTTGGGTTCATTGGCTCTAAAATTCCTAGGTGCATGCATTTTGGCTCTTCTAAGCATATTTTTCTCAATCATGCTTTCAAAACGACACAACTTAATAAATTTAAAACAATTCGGCCTTATGTGACCTTCAACGTCACAATAATGACAAATGGGAGTAAAGTAAGAATTCATACCATATCCTTGTGCAAGCATGGATGACTTTCCTCTCCTTTGAGTTGTCCTTTGGTGTTGAGCCGAATCTCTTCTTTGAAACATCCTTTATGGTTGAGTCACATTAGCTTCTCTTCTTGGTTGTGGGTGAAAACTTCTTTGTTGAATTTGAGGGCTCCTTAGAAGTTGAGGTCTTGTTTGATGTGTTCTAGCTTTTGGTGGATGATCTTTAGCTTGAGAATTTGTTTGAGCCTTCATTTGAACTCATTTGTTTGTGTGAACCTTGAGTCTCTTTGACCTTTTGACTTTTGACAAAGATGGTCTTCTTCAAGGAAGTGGCATCCTTGCATTCCATATATCCTAAGCCCATTTTATCATTAGGAATCTTCCCACATGATAGCATCTTGTCAAGTCTCTCGGTTCCGGATGTCATCTTGGCAACCAATTCTTTCGCTTCCCTAAGCTTAATCTTCAAGTTTTCTTCACTCTTCTTAGTCATCACAAGCTCCAACTTCAAACTCTCTTCTAACTCTTTTCCACTCTTTACTTTCTCACTCAAGTGAGTAATCTTGAAAGTCAACTCTAGGTTCTCCTTTTTCAAATCATGAATCTCTTTCTTTTTTTTCAATCTAGACTTTTCAAAAAACTTCATAAAGTCTACATAGTCCATTTCCTCATCAATATCAAATCTAGAGTTGGAAGAGGTACTGTCATCACTAGAGTCACTTATTTCTTCCTTATCACTCACAACTTCCTTGCCATTATGAGATGTTGTGAAGGCAATGAAGTTGGCAACTCTATCTTCATCATCCGAAGATTTTTCTTCCTCTTCTAAGTCTTCACTATCACTTCAAGTAGCTATCATTGCCTTTACCTTTTTCTTCTTCTTCAAATTTGCACATTCTGGAGCGATGTGACCAAAACCACTGCATTCATAGCATTGAATGCCCTTCTTGGAGTCACTTTCTTGAGACTTTTCCATCTTCTTGAAAGGAGTTTTCTTTTTCACTTCCTTTCCCTTGGAGCCAAATCCTTTCCTCTCGAACTTTATAAATTTCTTGAATCTTTTAACCATGAAGGCCATTTCTTCATCTGAGTCCTCCTCCTCTTCTTCAACCTTAGTGGTCTTCAAGGCAATGCTCTTTTGCTTATTTGGAGGTATGTGGGTGTGGTGTTTCATCTTGACTCATAAGCTAGAAGTCTTCCAATGACTTCACTTGGCTTCTTATTTTTGTACTCACTGTTCTCTTCAAGTGCCGTCACCTTTGATTCGAACCTTGACGGAAGTGACCTCATAATTTTTTGCTTGACTCTCCTATCCGAATAGGGATCACCAAGTTGATGGCTTTAGTTGAAAATATCCATCAACTTCACTTGGAAGTCATTAAAGCATTCATGTTTTTCCATCCTAATCATCTCAAATTGCATTTGGAGGACTTGGAGCTTTGAGTCCTTCACTACCTCGGTTCCCTCATGTGCCATTTGAAGAATGTCTCAAGCCTCATTTGCAATCCTAGTGTTTTGGTCCAACTTGTATTGATTATCATCCAAGGCATAAAGAATGGCATGCATAGCCTTGTTGTTCCACTTGGATGCTTCAAACTCTTGAGTACTCCAACTAGACTGAGGCTTAGAAGCTTTTACACCATCGTCGGTGGTCATTGTTGGAGGAGTATACCCGTCTTCAATAGCCATCCAAGCACGGTCATCTATTTGGCAAAGATAGGCTTCCATCTTGCCCTTCCAAGAAGCGTAATTCACCCCATTGAGCAAAGGGGGTCTTGTGCTTGAGGCTCCCTCATGACTATTTCCGTTTCCACTCATTGTGTTTGAGGGTAATAAATGATATGAAGATGAAAATGTAATGCAACACACAAAATGCAAACAACCAAAATGCACAAGGTAAGACACACATAATGCACAGATCACCTAAGTATATCTAGGCATTGGCTCTTATACCAATTGAAATTCCCTAGAAAGTGTATGTCTATAACCTAGAGAGGGGGTGAATAGGATTTAATTCGATAGATTACCAATTTTGTGAATTAATCAATATTAACAATTCTACCCTATTCTACTAAATGTTCAAATAAAAGATAACAAACATAAAACAATAACAACACGCAATATATTTGTGGAAACCCTCCAAATGGGAAAAATCATGGGCTGTTTAGAGCGCCACCCTTGATCCTCAAAATCCACTATTGAGTAAAAGTTTACAACCTAGGTTGACCTCCCATCTAACCCTCCAGTTACTAACCCTTTCACTCTACCCAACGGGCCTTAATAGTGATTTTGGATCACAAACCTTAGGCACTAATCACATAGCCACAAGCTTAACCAACAATGAAGAGATAATGGCAACCTAAGTGAATATGCAAGAATATTCTATATGGAAAAATGCTAGGTCAAGACATTCATGCTTATCTAGGATTAATAATGACAGTTAAAGCAAATCTTAGATATCAATGTTCTAAATGCAAAGGCAAGAAGAATTAGCTAGAAGGGTAAAACCGTCCTAAATTCTAGCTATCATAAATTAATGCATCTCAACCAACAATCAATACACAAGCATGTCATAAAAGCAATTAAACATACAAGCAAGCAATTAATATGCAATAAAGGCTAAAACCCTAGGTATACATGTCTTAGTAATGAAACCATAAAGTTTAGAGCATATAGAGAATACCTAGTTATGAACACACAAGAAACCCTGCTTGAAAGATGCTTGATGATTTGGATTTTAAGGATGGTTGAGTAAAAATGGGTTCTTGGAGCAAATAACCTTATCTCTCTTTCTCAAAAATAGGTTAGGAAGCTCTGAAAACGAGTTGGGAAGAAGATGGTATATTTATATGAAGCTTAAAGTGAAACTGCGTCGTTTTGGGCGAACGGCAACCAAAACCCGTCAGGACCGCTGGCTGTACCGCGGTCGAGGTAAGTGTCAAGGCCGTGGCACAAAGAGCGGTGTATCGCCTGAACAACATCGCTCTGTAGGCCACTGTATATGCAGTGTGCACAGACCGCGGTCTGGACAGCATGCAACTACTGTAAAACTCCGCTTGGGAGGCCGCGGCGTATGCACCACGCACAGACCGTTGTAGACACAACGGGCATCCTCTGGTAAACACCGTTGTACAGGCCGCGGCGAGGGCACTACACAGAGAGCGGTCTAGACCGTGGTATAGAGAAAAAAAATCCTCTTTTTAAGGCACAAACATACATTCAACACTCAAACAAAAATAAGACACACAAGGCATACAAAATGGCAAAAAAGCATGCAAGCAATATGATTAAAAGAAAATGCATAAGTGTGTGTGTGCACTAATACCTCTTTAATGAAAGTTAAGCAGGTGATTTTACCTTTGATGCTTGCGCTTGGTTGAACAATGAAGCCCTAAACTGCCCTTACATATAGATCCCCAAATGTTGTTGTCAACGAAATAAGCCAATCAAACACCGAGAAACTTACACTATTGTTAAACTAAAATAAAGAATGAAAAAGTAAATATAAATGGTTTGTTTGAAAAGTTAATAACTAAAATGCAACAATTAGGCTAGTTAATCTAACATGCAATTAGTGTTAATAAGAATGCGGAATGTCAAGATAAGATATGGGATATGATTGCAGGAGTCAATGCAATTCATACATGAATAGTGGGCAATCCATTCTTTAAGAACCGATTCGATTATTAAGGGCTAATCTATCTTTACGGGTGATTTAGAGTTAAAAACTCTAACTCGCGACTACTTGGTCGAATTTGGAAAGATAGAAACAATTATCACATAAATTCTATACTACATAACTACTTGGTTGGTTTAAGAGATAATCCATCTGTAAGCATAGATAGATTCTAATGGTTAGGGGTGGCATGGAAGGGCACATTCACAATCCACCCATTTCCATTGAAGCCTAAATGCATAGAAATGACATATTCACTACACATCCATTCCATTCAATTTAGCTAGTTTTAATCACCAAAATGTGTGTATCTAACTTAGCTTGAGAGAGGGCATGTCTACTCAATCCAAGAAGATATTATATATATATTCCAATTTACAACTCAAAATAGATTGATACTCAACAAGAAGCAAGAGAGAGCATAACTACTTAATTCAAGAGGTAATCAATTGCTTTAAAAAACCATTGAATGAAACTATATAATCAAACACTAAGAATATGGTGGAAAACCCATAATCCATGAATTATTACATCAGATCCAACAAAAGGGCTTAGTTACCCATGACAAATACAAATAAATAACAAGAATAAGAGAGATACAGAAGACCCATGTGGAGAAATCCTCTTTCATTGAAGCATGAATCCAATTCTCCAAGTGTCCTTGAGTAGATGAGGAAGATGTGTTAGGATTATATTCAATAGCAAGAGTGTTATAACGTTTTTGACAATCGTTTCATATTAATAAAAATGATTTCTAGTTTAATAAATCTTATAGCATTTATAGTTTAATTATTATAATTGTCAAAAGTAAATAATCATAAGGTCAAAAGACTATGAGAAAAGAATAATTTTTCATGCATCTGGATATGTATGAGGTAGACACAATTATTTAGTTAGTCTTGAACAATATTCACAACTTAACATAAAGTTTGGGAGTCTTTATCTTATTAAAGTTGTAGATTTTTTTACTAGCATTTGAGTGGGATCAAATGTGTTATGATAAGTCTAAAATCATCAAAGTGTGGTGTCTTTGGGCAAAAGAATCTAGTGCACTAGGTGCATTGAATAGGATCACAGTGAATTAATTTATCCACAACCGTCAGTGGATAAAAGTTTTCACTTGGGGACAATCAGAGAGTTTATCTCAATCCTGAGATAAATGATGGACTTATGGTTGCAAGTGTTATCATTTGAGCTATCAATGAGTACGATTATATATTATAGTCTATCCTCGATAGTTCGGTGGTATTCATTTGTTAATCGATAGAGGACTTCATTTATAGATATGGACATCGTGGCTCCATTTAATGAATGAGAGTATAATACCATCTTATGGGTATTTTGAGGTATTGGATATTAAATCTTAACGTTAAGTTTTCAATAGTGTCTATTGAAATATGGCTTCTGGACAAGTCAAAATATCAAAGTTCAAAATGTGGTCATATAAGTAAATATTGTAACTTGGAGAGCTATAGGCAGTCTATGAGCCGTAGGCGATTACTGCTATTCTTCATGAGGATACACTATCTCCATAAAGATTGTCTAGGGTATGAATGAGCAATATTAACTTATTCTATCTTTATTTAAGAGTTCAATTTTAGTTATTTAGTGGAATAAACTAAAATTAATAGATCAGACCTAAGTGAATCATTTATTGATTATAACTGGGTTGTGCCTATTGGAGCTTAAATTTAGATAGCTTGCATCGACACGAACTTGCATGGATCACTTGATATATTATATTGGACCAATTTATGGGTCCATCTATAATTGTATTATGGCATGTGGACTTGTTTCTCTTATAGTAAGAATGGGTATAGTTCACATGTGCACTTTTTATTAAAGCCCAATGGATTTAATAAAATAGAAAAAACAATATTGGCTTGGGCGGCAAGGGACTATTTATTAGTCTTATATATTGTTTTTTTATTTTATTATTTAATTAAATGAAAATTTATTTATTTATTATTTAATTAAAAATCAAAATATTTTCCCTAGTAGGAGATGGTTTCCTAGAGTCATATTATTGTTGGCAATATGATAAGTATCAAATACTATATTTGATTAAGTAGATAAATAAAAGGAATTTTGTTTATCTAGTCAAATTAGGAAGTATTTGATTACTATTAGGACTCTAATTGACAATTGGTCAAATTAGAAAGTTTTTTATTTAGTCACAATTTAATTTATATTCAATAATTGGTTATTGAATAAATATACTATTTGAGTTGGATTAGGAGTCTTGGTGTGGAAAAGAACTCTTTTTTTAAAAGGATTCTTGGCCACCAAGTAAATCCACCTAAGGAAAGGATTCTTGCCCACCAAGTAAATCCTTCTTAGGAGAGGATTTGGTCTCCTATATATACTACCTATAAGTTTCGACCAAGGATTAATTCTAAGTGAATTTTCGGCCAAGGCTAGGGTTTTATCAGAGAGAATTTTGAGAGAGAAAAATTTTGTTTTTTGTTCTAGACAAAATTCGATTAACTCATAGATATAGGGTGTGAATTCGGCCAAGAAAAGAAAAAAGGGGAACGTTTTTGTTTTCGATAGTACACTAATATCCTTTACATCAAAAGGGTTTTGTGCATAAAAATCAAATCGGGTTCACACGAATTTTAATCAAGTAGATTGATAATTCATAAGTGACTGGACATTCTTGGATTTTCTCTTGGAGGATTATTATGACTAACAAAGAAAAAGGTTTTGTTTGTTTCCATCCTTAGGTATACAATTTAAAGAAAGGGAGCTCACACTCCTAGGTGATTCACATTAGTGATTGGATTGGAAGATCTTGCGGATTCATTTCGGCACTAGTTCAATCGTCATGAGAAGAAAAAAGGTACGATACTTTTAATATAGGTCAATTAATCTAGGGTTAAGGTTATTTCTTTTAAAGAGAAATTTTTTTAAATATTTCAAACCCTAATTTTACGCTTTCACCACGTTTTGAACCGATTTTTCCCTACAATTGGTATAAAAGCCTGGTTGTATCCCTGATTAATTGATGTATATACACGTGAACCCTTTCTTTTTATTGTGATTATGCATGTTTTAGAAAGAGATAGCACTCTAGGTATTCACACAAATATATTTACATTGGAATGTATGGATATATATATATATATATATATATATATATGTGTGTGTGTGTGTGTGTGTGTGTGTGTGTGTGTGTGTGTATGTGTGTGTGTGTGTGTGTGTTTTATTATGTGGATTGTTATTGCTCAATTTTGGTCGTAGAATTTCAATGTATTTTTGTTTTGGGATTGTAACAAGAAAGGTGGTCTATCATCGCCATAATTTCCTTTTTGGTAGTTGCTAAGTTTTTTTTTTATTTTGTTCTTGTAATAAAAAAAACTGCACTATATTGTATTAAAAATACTGCAGTATTTTATTATTTAAAATTCTTCTGTAATACATTCAAGTATTGAAAACTCAAAGGTTTGAAGAATTGGAAGCATCCAGAACAGGTTTGGGACCGTGCAAGCCATGGCAACAAACGTGCATGCGAATGAGCACACGGCCACGATTAGTGTGGCATGGGCTGTGCACGGCAGCCCTATGGAAGCCATGGGCTGCTCATGGTAGCCCTTTTATAGGGTTGTGGCACGTGCACGCCCATGGGTAGGAGCCAAGGGTGCGCACACCCATGGGAGGTAGCCGAGGGAGTCCAAACGACGAAGGTCGCGTGAAGACTTGTTCGCCAAGAAAGCAAGTTTTTTTGTTTTCCAAGACATATGTAATTTACTTGCTTTTCTAAGATGGACCAAACTTTTAGCTATTTATATTTTTTGTAAATATTGTAATGTTTGTCATTGTTTGATAACATGTCATATAGAATAGGAGTGCCACTCATATATCTCTTTTGGTATGAATATGCATTGAATGATTTTGGTATCTAATTGGCATCTAGATAACTTGGTAAATCATTCTATGGAATTCTCGATCACACACCTTAAACAATTGAGTGGGAGAAGATGTTTTGGAACACCTATGGCCTCCAAGTTTAGTTGAGCATTTTGTTTCGTATAATAACTCCCCAAGGGGTATTCATGAATGGAATTTAGTAAGATACTTCCTTACAATGATAGACTAGACAATTAACCCTAACAATATCTACTCCCAAATGAGGGATATTTGTGAGGAATATATTGAAGGTCGATAACTTGATAACACACTCAATGTGATTTTATTAATATCCTCCTAAGAGTTCTTGGCTAAAATTAAAAACGCGAGTTGTTATGTTAACAATTAGGTGGGACCTAGCCCAACTTGTAAGTGGTGCGAACTCCCAAAGGAGGAGTGACATTTATGGGTGTTGGATCACCGTTGAATTTTTACGATTGAATTATTTTATTTAATTCAAGATAAATATTCTAAAGTGCTTTATCATGATTGTTTACTTATATATTTTTGTTATTAAAAATAAATCATTACCCCATCCCTAATCAAACATCCTAAAATATAATACTTAAACTGATGATAATTATGTCAAATGGAAAAGGAAAACTAGGTTGTTGTTGTAAGTTGAAAAACCGTAAGTTCATTCTGTCTATTCCTAAAACACCTACTCCTATTAACGAATCTAATAAAGAGCAAAGAGACAAGTATCAATGATGTCTCTAGAAGAGATATTTGCTATAAAGTCCAGGACAACTAAGAAATAGGCAGTGACTGCTTTCATGAATCTTAGGATGAAACCTAGACAGGCTGTGAATAATCACATGATGAAAGTCATAGCACATCTCAACATTGCTGAACTCAATGGTGTTGAGATAGATGGTGAGATGAAAAATTGACATGATTGTCAACTCACTGTCGGATTCCTTTGATTAGTTCAAGTTGGACTACACCTTGAACAATAAGGAATACACCCTGCAAGGCCTTATGAAAGATGTTCAAAGCACCGAAAAGATTCTTGTGAAAGGCAAGGATCAAGAGATTCATATGGTTGGTAAAGTTGTTACTATTAAGACCCGTTAGAAGGTCAAGAAGCAACATAAGAAAAAGCAATTTGGGCCTACCTAGAAAGAGACCAAGAAAGTAACCAAGATCAAAAGACAGTGTTTCCTTTATGGTGAAAAGGGACAAAGGAATATAATGAATGTGAATGAGCATTGGTGTTTGCTAGTGCAGTGGGAGATATTAGAAATAATTTAGATTCTTATAGGCATTTAGATTTAATAGACGTTTATTATGTACCTGACTTTAGGAGGAATTTAATTTCAGTTTCTTGTTTAAATAAAATTTGGTTATTCGGTTACTTTTATAAAGCCTTTATTATTAGTAAGAATGACAAAATTATTTGCAAAGGTACATTGGAAAACGGTTTATTATATTTACATAGTGTTTACGTTAATTTCTTGATGGATGAGAAAGTCAACAACGTTGGATTTGGTTATGACCTATCAAAAGAGAAAGAGAATGCAATCGAAGTTATTATGACACGCGTTTACGTGGTTAAACTCCGGTGATCGGAGAAACATCCACGGGTGGTTGAATGCAAAACCAAGCCAAATCCACTATTTAAACAAAGAATTACACCACTCGATCTCTCTTGCCACTCTCTTGCAATGATTACTTTTTTGAATCTGTCTCCCCTCTTCACAGTAAGATTATGGGTCTATTTATACATGTATAGAATTCTAATCCTTGTTGTACAACTAAGGAAAAGGAATTGTATTTAATTAATACTGGTAACTTGTTGAAGTCGTCTTTGTCTTCTTTCCTGTTTCTGAGATCTTATGGATCGAATATGAATCTTCGTGGGACTTTGGTGGCATAGTCTGTTTAGGACTTATTTCTTTATCGGTGTGCAGTCTTCTAGAAGAATAGAGTTGTTTCTTGATTTGGACTCGCTTTCTATTTGGTGTTTTATCCTTCTAGAAACTTTCTAAATTCTTTCCTCCTTTGATACGGGGGATGGAATACTGACGTTTGTGTATCGGAGTATGATACTGATTTCCTCTCGGATTTATTCACTTGTGTAGATCGCTCTTTTGGACTTCTTTACTCAGCCTTTTATATTGTCTCGTGTGGTACTGAACGTGTCGAGTACCTGTATTCGGATTTACTCGGGTTCTTTTTCCTTAGTGATGTCATTGATGATGTCTTCCAAATGCCAGCTCAGATGCTCATCTTACAATCCTTTTAAGGGATTGTCTTACATGTCGGTGACGTGTGCATTCAATAAGATATACATATAACAATACCCCCTTAAAATACTTTTACCGAGTAGAATTCATTTTGGCGGAAGTATTTTAATTGCTTTGAATTTCGACTAGAATTTTGTCTTTTCCTTCTTAATTTCTCATTAATGCAAGAATAATAATCCATAAACAATTCGCTGCAATAATGATGTGTCTTAATGGCAACCATGTATGTGTGATTTGTCTCTTCACGTGAAATCCCAATGATTGTGACGTTTTGAAATCCTGACGACTTGATCTGTTCTTTCTACGGCACGTGTCCTTTAATCGTTTGGTTTCTCTGATAGCATTTATGAGATACGACCCGTTGATTATCTGATATGTTGTATATGTCACCGGACGTTCCTCTATTCTTTCAATTTTTTCCCACTTCTCGAAACCCTATGGTATCACGTCTTTCGATCATTTATCGGTTTATTTAAATTGAAAGGGGTTGTTCATGTCGTTCATTTTTGTAGAAAAGAGGTAAAAAAAACCCAGATTTCTCCCACACAGATTCATCATGGCTCTTTACTGAGGCTTTTTCCGATTGCTTCGCATTTGCTTTTAAGGTCAGTTTCGATGGATCCTATTTCACGGTATCACCTTTTTGTTATAGCTTTCGATGCGCTTGAGTTTGGAGATTTTCAATTGGTTTCTTATGTTCGTAGATTATTGAGGGAAACACCTCCTGATCAACCTTATTTTCTAAATGTTGATGTTTCCAGGCTTTACCTCGATATTCATTTCAGTTCTAGCTCTGAATCTTCTTCTAGCTATAAGTCTTTCGTTTCTGATCATCACAAGGTTCCTCTACAATCTGGATGGGAAAGCATCGGAGTACTCGTACAGTTCACAAATATGGTTCAAGCAATATTCAGATTGGGAAGCAAGTAATTAACGAGAATGATGTTGAAGAAGAGCATCGTGCCTCTCGGATTCCCTTTTCTCTTGATTTCCAAGTGTGTATGATGTTAAACCGAATGTGGTCGGGGAAGAAAAATCAAAAAGTATCACGCTCGATTTGATCTGGATGACTCAGTTTTGATGGTTCCCGCTGGTAATAGGGCCGCATGGAACCCTTCTCCGGGCATGGTGGCAGTTTACGGATCCGTGTTCTACTCTGGTGTGACTCTTCCTCTATATCATTTCATTGCTTGGTTCCTTACTGAAGTAGGGAATGCTCCTGCTCAGCTAGCCCCGAATAACTATAGGATCCTAATGTGCATGTGGCAATGTGGAGCCGGATGAATTTGTCACCGCCTTCTCCTCGTGAAATTAGACATTTTTATACTCTAAGGCAATCTTGTCAGACTGGATTCCCGAGGGGGCGAAGGAGAACCGGGGAGTAGATATTTCCTCGGATGTCAAGAAGAAAGGTTTTGTATAGGGTTTTCCTACCTCAAACAAGTACTGGAAAAATGGCTAGTTTTTCACTGTAGGAAACTGGGGAAACGAGATCGAGCTCTCAGCCAGGGAAAACCAGGAAGTATTAAAGGTTCATTATTTTTTTTGCTCTCCCGCTCACTGGAACAAGTCACGGCCTATTTTCACTGATGACGAGTTAACTAACCTTGCTCAGGTGGCTGTGCGTACTTTTAATAAAAGGAGCAGGTCTTATCTGTTTGATGAGAAGAAGATGATAACTCTCGGCTTTTTTACTTAGATTTCAGCTTACCGCAGACGTTGTAAGTGATTCTTTCTCATTGCTTTCATTTTGTTGCTTTCCATTGCCTTTTAACTCTCTTTTTCGAATTCAGTGTATGATATGGATGTCGTTTGTGACACCCAAGCCCGTCAAGTGAAGTCAATTATTCAGGTGAGTCGTAAAGAGACTTTTCGTCAAAACAAATAAGGGATTGCTTCACCTGATGATGAATCGGATGAAGATTCCATGGGGGTAGATGAGCAGGTTCCTGAATATATTCCTAAAGAGGTTGTTCAGTAGACCGCGGGGGAATTAAGCGGTCTGAGTGGCCCTATGGGACTTGATAGTGACTAAATGTTTTCTGAGGATGAAGGCTGGCAGGGAAGGCATGCTGACGGTGTAACATCTGACGATCCTAGTTCGATAGGCGGATGTAAAAACCCCTCTGCTGAACAGGTTGGCCTTCTCCCTAATCTTTTTGAATCTTTTGAAGATATCACAGAGGATCAGATAGATCTTGCAGCTGACCTCTACTTCCAGCGTACTCAATCTGAGAAGAGAAAGGCAATTCATTCTCCCATTTAACCTCTTCCAAAAGTCCCTCGAGTGGTTTTGTTCATCGATTCGAGCGATGAAGATGCTGACATTAGGGGTTCCCCGAGTACTCAAGCTGAGATACCTTTGGGAAAAGAGCGAACTCTAGAAAATTTGAATAGAGATTCTTTGCCCCCTAAGGTTGAGGATGCAGGAGTGGGATACTCGAGAAACCCTACGTGTCCCACCCCCTAGGATATGTTAAAACAATGTCATCCGTAAGGGCTTTTATTGGTGATAACCATTGGAGTCGTTTCAGGAATGGTTCTCCTATGGAGCGTCTTCACAACATTTTTAATAATGCGACTTATGTAAGTCTTTTATCCTGAACTTCACCTCAGTATGCCTTAATTCATATTTTTTAACTTACTTCCCTGCAAGTGGTTGCTGAGTTTGCTAAGTTTATTCAGACGCAACAACATCAAGCTGATCGGATTAGGTGCCTTGAAGCTCAGTTAAAAAAGAGTGAGGATAGCCATGCTCGGATCGAGGCAATCTATCAAAAGAAGGTGAGTTCTGCCCAGGAGTTTACCAATCGCTGTTTGGCGAAACAGATGGAGGTTAAAGAGAAAACCTTTATTGCGGAAGAGAGGGCTAAATCTTTGGAAGACTTGCTCTCCGTTGCCCAAGAGTCAATGTTTCTGGGCAAGCAAGAAGCTGAACAAGCAAAGTCTTCTTATGAGCGCAAGATTGAAGATCTTGAGTGCCAAGCTTTGACGGTTGAATCACTTTCGAAGGAAATCAGGCTGGAACTTGAAGTGCAAGGGGCTGATCATTTTAAGAGGTCCCCATGATGCCCTACTCCTTAGGGAGTTCCAACGGGGGTTGGTCTCGACCGGCGAATTCTTCAATGTCAAGAATCGGGTGACTGAAAAGGCTCAAGCCAACTGGGAGCTGTCAATCAAAAATCACGTGGATCACTCATTGGAGGCTCTTTGGATTCAATTGAAGGCTATTAATATTATGCTCGATAGCAAGAGTATAATAATTTATTTGACATTCTTTTCATATTAATAAAGTGATTTCTACTTTAACAAATCTTATAGCATTTATAGTTTAATTATTATAATTGTCAAAAGTAAATAATCATAAGGTCAAAAACTATGAGAAAAGAAAAATTGTTCATACATCTAGATATGTATGAGATAGACACAATTATTTAGTTAGTCTTGAATAATATTCACAACTTAAGATAATGGTTGGGCGCATTTATCTTGTCAAAGTTGTAGATTCTTTTGCTAGCATTTAAGTGGAATCAAATGTGTTATGATGAGTCTAAAATCATCAAAGTGTGATGTCTTTGGGCAAAAGAATCTAGTGCACTGGGTGCATTGAATAGAATCAAAATGAAATACTTTATCTAGAACCATCAATGGATAAAGTTTTCATTTGAAGACAATCGAAGAGTCTATCTCAATCCTAAGATAAATGATGGACTTATGGTTGCAAGTATTATCATTTGAGCTATCAATGAGTACGATTATATAGCATAGTCTATCCTCGATAGTTCGGTGGTATTCATTTGTTAATCGATAGAGGACTTCATTTATAGATATGGACATCGTGGCTCCATTTAATGAATGAGAGTATAATACCATCTTATGGGTATTTTGAGGTATTAGATATTAAATCTTAACGTTAAGCTTTCAATAGTGTCTATTGAAACATGGCTTCTGGACAAGTCAAAATATCCAAGTTCAAAATGTGATCATATGAGTTAATATGGTAACTTGAAGAGCTATAGGCGGTCTATGAGCTCTTGGCGATTACTGGTATTCTTCAAGAGGATACACTTTCTCCAATAAGGTTGTCTAGGGTATGAATGAGTAACATCAACTTATTCTATCTTTATTTAAGAGTTCAATTTTAGTTCTCTAGTGGAATGAACTAAAATTAAATAGATCGGACCTAAGTGAATCATTTGTTGATTGTGATTGGGTTGTGTCTATTGGAGCTTAAATCTAGATAGCCTGTCAAGATCCCCAATCCACACGAACTTGTATGGATCACTTGATATATTCAACCGGACCAATTTATGGGTCCATCTAGAATTGTATTAAGCCATGTGGACTTGTTTCTTTTTGTAAGAATGGGTCTAGTTCACATGTGGACTTTTTATAAAGGTCAAATGGATTTAATAAAATAAGAAAATAACATATTGGCTCATATATATGGTTTGGGTGGCAAGGCTATTTAGAATAGCTTAATTATATTATATTATTTTATTATTTAATTAAATGAAAATTAATTAATTTGTTGATTAATTAATTATTTAATTAAAAGTCAAAATCTTTTTCCTAGTAAAAGATGGTCTCCTAAAATTATACTATTGTAATTAATATTAAAGACTATATTTGATAAGTAGATAAATAAAAGGAGTTATTTATCTAATCAAATTAGGAAGTCTTTAATATGGTTACAAGTACACTATTGAGTTGGATTAGGAGTCTTGGTGTAGGATAGAATTCCTTTTAGAAAAGGATTCTTAACCACCAAGTAAATCCACCTAAGGAAAGGATTCTTAACTACCAAGTAAATCCTTCTTAGGAAAAGAATTAAGTCTCCTAATTGTATTCTATGAAATTTCGTCCAGTCCATATAAATGTATAAGAGGATAGAATTCCTTTTAGATAAGGATTCTTAACTACCAAATAAATCCACCTAAGGAAATGATTCTTGTCAACCAAGTAAATCCTTCTTAGGAGAGGATTTATGATCCTATATATATATATATATATATATATATATATATATATATATATATATATGTATATATATGTATGTATGTAGGTTAATTTTGGCCAAGCTTGGGATTTTCTAAAGAGAGAATTCAGCCAAGCAAGAGAGATTTTTGAGGGAGAAAAATTTAGATTTTGCTCTGGACAAAATTCGACCAACTCATAAAGATAGTGTGCATTCGGCTAAGAAGAGAAAAAGGGGAACGTTTTTGTTTTCGATAGTACACTAGTATCCTTTACATCAAAAGGGTTTTGTGTACAACATCGAATCAAGGTTCACGTGAGTTTCAATCAAATTGATTGATAATTCACAAGTGACCGGTCGTTCTTGTATTTTTCTCTTGGAGGATAATTGTAACTAACAAAAAAAAAGATTTTGTTTGTTTCCATCCTCAGGTATACAATTTAAAGAAAGGGAGCCCACACTCCTAGGTGATTCACTTTCGTGATTGGATTGAAAGATCTTACGGATTCAATTCGGTGCTTGTTCAATCGTCAAGAGAAAATGTACGACACTTTTTATATACATCAATTAATCTAGGGTTAAGGTTCTCGTTGCGTAAAAGGGAATTTTTTTTATTTATAAGCAAACCCTAATTTAAATTTTCCCACGCTTTCGCTATGCGTGGGTTTTTCCCTACAATTGGTATCAGAGTCAGGATGTACCATTGATTAATTGATGTATGTGTACATGAATCTTTTTCTTTTTATTGTATATATGCATGTTTTAAAAAAAAGATGACACTCAAGGTATTCGCATATATATTTACATTGGAATGTATGGATATATATATATATATGTGTGTGTGTGTGTGTGTGTGTGTGTGTGTGTGTGTGTGTGTTTTATATGTGGTTTGTTATTGCTCAATTTTGGTCCTAGAATTTCAATATAATTTGTTTTAGGATTGTAACAAGAATGGTGGTCTATCATCGCCATAATTTTCTTGTTGGTAGTTGCTAAGTTTTTTTATTTTTGTTGTTGTAATAAAAAAAACACCAGTATTTTATAATTTAAATTCTTCAGTAATACATTCAAGTATCGAAGACTCGAAGGTTTGTAGAATTGGAAGCAATCAAAACAAGTTTGGGATCGTGCGAGCCGTAGCAACGATCGTGCATAGGAAGAGCACGCAGCCACGTTTGTTGTGGCATAGGCTGCGCACGGGCAGCCCTATGGAAGCCATGGGCTGCGCATGGCAGCCCTTTATGGGTTTGTGGCATGCGCACGCCCATGGGTAAGGGCCAAGGGTGCGCATGCCCATGGGAGACAGCCGAGAGAGTCTGAACGACGAAGGTCGCATGAAGACTTGTTCACCAATAAAGGAGTTTTTTGTATTCCAATACATGTTATTTACTTGTTTTTCTAGGATGGACCAAAATTGAAGCTATTTATATTTGTTGTAAATATTGCAATGTTTGTCATTGTTTGATAACATCTCATATAGAATAAGAGTGTCACTAATATATCTCTTTTGGTATGAACATGCATCGAATGGTTTAAGTATCTAAATTGGCATCTAGATAACTTGGTAAATAATTCTTTGGAATTCGATCATACGCCTTAAACAATTGAGTGGGAGAAGGTGTTTTGCCAAGTTCAATTGAACTTTATGTTTCGTGAATAACCCCCCAAGGGGTATTCATGAATGGAATTTAGCAAGATACTTCCTTACAAGGATAGACTAGACAATTAGCCCAAACTATATTTACTCCCAAAGGAGGGATATTCGTGAGGGATTATATTGAAGGTCGATAACTTGGTATTACACTCAATGTAATTTTATTAATATCCTTCCAAGAATTCTTGTTAATAAAATTTACAGGGCTAAAAATGAAAACGTTGGTTGTTATGTTAATAATTAGGTGGGACCTAGTCCAACTAGTAAATGTTGCGAACTCTCAAATGATGTGTGACATTTATGGGTGTTGGATCACCGTTGAATTTTTACGATTCAATTGTTTTATTTAATTCAAGATAAATATTCGAAAGTGCTTTATCGTTATTATTTACTTATATAATTTTTGTTATTGTTCAGAAATCATGACCCCATCCGTAATCAACATCCTTAAAGACAATACTTTAACTGGTGATAATTATGTCACATGGAAAAGGAAAGTTGGGCTTTTATTGCAATCCGAAAAGTATAAGTTCGTTATGTGCACTCCTAAACCACCTACTCCTACTAATGAATCTACTCAGGAGCAAAGAGATGAGTATCAACAATGGGAGTCTTCTGATGAGACGGCTAAATGTTACATTATGGCCACCATCTTCGACTTGTTGCAACAACAATATGAAGGAATGGAGATTCTTGCCGATATAATGATGTCTTTATAAGAGATGTTTGCTATGAGGTCTAAGACGACAAAGATAAAGGCAGTGATTGCTTTTATGAATCTTAGGATGAAACCTGGATAGGCTGTGAAAGATCACATGATGAAAGTTATAGCACATCTCAACATTGTTGAACCGAATGGTGCTGAGATAGATGGTGAGACCAAAATTGACATGATTGTCAACTCATTGTCGGATTCCTTTGATCAATTCAAGTTGGACTACACCTTGAATAATAAGGAATACACCTTGCAAGGCCTGATGCAAGATGTTCAAAGCGCGGAAAAAATTCTTGTGAAAGGCAAGGGTCAAGAGATTCATACTGTAGGTAAAATTGCTACTGTTAGGACCCGTAAGAAGGTCAAGAAACAACATAAGAAAAAGCAACTAGGACCTACAAAGAAGGAGACAAAGAAAGTAACTAAGATCAAAAGGAAGTGTTTCCTTTGTGGTGAAAAGGGACATTTGAAAAGAAATTGCCCAAAGCCTCAAGACAAAAAGGAATAAGGTAATATTAATTATCTTGAAACATGTTTTTGGTGGATTCTTGGATCATAGACTCCGGAACCACTAATCATGTTTGTTTTTCCTTACAGGGGTTCAAGGAAAGGAGAAGGCTTAGTGAGAACGAATTCAACTTGCGTTTAGGCAATGGAGCGTTGGTGTCTGCTAGTTCAGTGAGAGATATTAGAATTAGTTTAGATTCTTATAGGAATTTAGATTTAATAGACGTTTATTATGTACCTCAATTCAAGAGAAATTTAATTTCAGTTTCTTATTTAAATAAATTTGGTTATTCTGTTACTTTTAATAAAGCTTTTATTATTAGTAAGAATAACAAAATTATTTGCAAAGGTATATTGGAAAATGGTTTATTCTATTTGCATGGAAATATCTCTCACTTGTTAGACACAGAATTAATGGGACCTAATCATAAAAGAGTAAAATTATCAAAAGATGAAACCTACCTATGGCCCAACATTCTTTTTGCTTCCAGATTTGGCTCCGTGAATTCTGTTATAAAATCTGTCACTGTTTGGCCTTTAAGTGATGTCCAGGGCATGTACTGAATATCGAATTCGCTCAGCTCGGTCGCCCGTTTAGTTAGTCTCCCTGAAATCTCAGGTTTCTGTAGAATTTGCTTAAGCGGATAGTCGGTGAAAACCTGGATTGTATGTGCCTGAAAGTACGGTCTCAACTTCCTAGCTGTCGAAACCAACGCTAAAGCCATTTTCTCTGCCTGTGAATACCTAGTTTCAGCTGAAAGAAGAGCCTTGCTTGTATAATACACTGGCCTATGTATCTTGTCTTCTGTTCTGACTAAAACCGAGCTTACTGCTAACTCTGTAAGGGACAAGTACAGGTTGAGTATTTCTCCCACTTTAGGTTTTGAGAGGATGGGAGCCTGACCTAAGTATTCTTTGATCTTCAGGAATGCCTGATCACACTATTCATTCCATTCAAGCATTTTCCCCTTTTTGATCACTTTGAAAAAAGGAGAATATCTATCTGTGGCCTTCGAAATGAATCTGCCTATGGAAGCTGAGCATCCTGTCAGGCGTTGTACCTCTTTTAACGTCCTTGGTGAAGTCATTTTTTGAATTGCTTGGATCTTCTCGGGATTCATTTCAATCCCCCTCTGATGAACTTGGAACCCAAAGAACCTTCCTGAAGGAACCCCAAATAGGCTCGTGTTCGGATTTAACTTCATCTGATACCTTCTCATGACATCCAATGTTTCACCCAGGTCCGAAGCATGCTCATCTGCCGAAATACTTTTGGTTAACATTTCATTTATGTAAACTTCCATGTTTCTTCCTATTTGACGAGCGAAGATTCTGTTGACCAATCTTTGATATGTGGCCCTAACATTTTTTAGCCCAAAGGGCATCACTGTCTAATAGTACAAATCCTAATCGGTCGTGAACGCTATTTTTTTCATCAGCTTTATTTATCCGAATCTGATTGTATCCCAAATAAGCATCCATAAAATTAAGTAATTCATGACCTAATGTAGCATCAACCAGTTTGTCTATCCTCGGGAGTGGAAAACTGTCTTTTTGGCAGGATTTGTTCAGATCCGTGAAATCCACGCACATTCTTCATTGGCCATTCTTCTTTTGGACCAAAACCACATTTGTTACGGACTGAGGATAGTTGATTTCTCAGATTGACCCTACAGTGAGTAACTTCTCCACCTCTTGCTTGATCGCCTGACTTCTTTTGAGGTTGAAAGATCTTCTCTTTTGTATCACAGGTGTCGCATTCGGATCCACCGCCAAGTGATGTGATATTACTCGTGCGTCTATTCCCACCATGTCTTAATGACTCCATGTGAACAAATCTTTGCATTCTCTAAGCAAATCGATAAGATCTAGCTTGACCTTTTCATCTAAGTTGGCTACACTTTTGACTTTCCGACTCATCTTCCTTTAAGACCACCTCCTCTGTTGGTTCATTCTTTGATGTTTCTAGTTCTTCCCTTGGATCGAATTCAAATTCTTGTTTGATCTGATCTGGTTGAGTTAAAGTGCATACTTGGTGTTCACTATTATCTCTGTCTTTGTAAACCAAGAGATTAGCTCTTCTGGCCATCTCTTGCGAACCCTTGATTATTCCTACCCCCCATTCAGTCGGAACCTAGATCATCAGGGAGAAGGTAGCTATTACCGCTTTTGTTTTGTTCAAGAAAGGTCTACCTAGTAATGCATTGTAAGGCCAGTTGTTCAGATCTACCACCACAAAGTTGAGTAACACTATTTTCTAGCAAGGAGCTACTCCGATCTTCACGGGTAGCTTCGCTGTTTCGAGAGACCTAACCTCGACTCCCCCAAATCCTCTGAGTGGGGTATGGAAAGGTTGCAAGTCTTTTCGATCCAATCTGAGCTGATCATAAACAACCACATTGAGGATGTCTACCGAGCTACCATTCTCCACTAAAATTCTCTTGACTTCTCTATGGCCAATTCGGGCACTAATGACGAGAGGGTTATTCGGTCGGACATCTACCCCATGTGAGTTAGCTTCAGTGAATATTATCGGGTCCCATCCTTCTTTTATTCGCTTCGAATCAGGCTCGATAGAGTTAATGTTGAAATTCTGTCTTGCTTCCATTGCTTCTCAGATTTCCTGAGTCCGCTCTCGGTTACTTCTCCTGGTTGATGGTCCTCTGAAGATTGTTTGTATTGCTCCATTCACCTCGGGACTGGCTCTTTTATTCCTACCAGAATTATCATCTCAAGTATTGGCTTCTTTCTGAATTTCTGACTTCTCATCTTTTTTCAGGATTATATATTACAGATGTTCTTCCCGGGTGAGGGTTTCTGTATAGTCTCTGAACTGGTAACATTTGGAGGTCTCGTGACTGGTTTCCTTATGGAACCTGTAATATTTTATCGTGTCTCGCCGAGCAAATTACGACCGTCGATGTGGCTCTTTTACCAGACTTTTCTCTTCTAGTATTGTCAGGATCTCTTCCTGTCTTTTTCGAAGCGGGGTGTAATTCGAATACTTTCCTTCAAATTTTTCCTTGGTTTGGTCAGTATTACGTCTACTTCCCCCATCTTTGCTTCTCTCTTTACTATTTCCTTTTTGTTTCCCTTTATGGTTTAGTGCCTTTGACTCGGCATATTTTTGTTCGGGTTTCCCCTCATGCATGTAACTGCCTCATATTGCCAACTCTACTTCTTTCGCCAGAGTGTATCCGTCTGCCATATCCATCATATATGCGTATCTAGTTAGACGAACCCTTCATAGGTCAAAAGACAACCGCCCATTCTGCAAGTTATTTATGAAAGCAACAATTATTGCTTTGTCATTCGCAGTGACGATTTCTAAGACCGTCTGGCCAAATCTTTCTAGATACTTCTTTAGTGACTCATTTTTTCCTTGTTTCAGTTGGGGAAAGGTAAGCCACCGATTTTTTTCTATATGCATTCCTTAGAAATTGTCTTGAGAAGTTTCTGCTCAACTCACTGAAACTTCCAATACTTGCCGAGGCAATCTCCCAAACCATCTTGAACCTATATCCCAGAGAGTCTGTGGGAAGTTAAGGCACAACAAAGGATCGTTGTGGGCATACTGGGCCATGACGCTCTTATATCGTCTGACATGCTCTTTAGGATCTATATCCTTTTTGAATTGTTCCACATGTGGCATCCTGAATCTCTCCGGGAATGGCGTTCGTAGAATGTTTCTAGTAAAAAGGCTACCAGAATCATCGTCAGACAACTCATTATATCTGTATCGCCTAATCAATGCGTCCGTTTGTCCCCTGTTATTCTCGACTTCTCGGGTCAGGCTCCGAGGCACAACAAAGGATCGTTGTGGGCATACTGGGTCATGGCGCTTTTATATCATCTGACATGCTCTTTAGGATCTGTATCCTTTTTGAATTGTTCCACGTGTGGCATCCTGAATCTTTTCGAGAATGGCGTTCATAAAATATTTCTAGTAAAAGGGCTATCAGAATCATCTTCAGACAACTCATTATATCTGTATCGCCTAGTCAACGTGTCCATTTGACGCCTTTTATTCTCAACTTCTCGGGTCAGGCTCCGAATCACAACATCTCTATCGCCCACTGGCTCTTCCTGATGGTCGACCTGTCATGTGACTGTCATAATAGTTATCTCTTTTTCATCTAGCCTCTGAGTCTCATGGGCTAACCTTTGCAGGCTTATGGTTCCATGGCGACGTTTACGATGATATCGATCACTGTCTTCTGATGATGATAACCGATCTCTTCGTCGGTCGTATTTACGGTGCCTATCATGGCCCGTTTGACCGTGGTTTCGTCTTTGGTGGGGCCGTTCTTCTACGAGAGTTTCATGATCCTTGTCCTGGTTACGTGTCGTACCCCTAGTCTGGTGATTGGACCTGAGTTCCTAATGGCTGCTGGTGTATCTGGTTCCGGCCCAACTACAACTGATCGGTGCCTAGGAGGTGGTGGAGAATTTGGCAGGTGCGCCTCTCCTGCGGCCAATAGATCTATTCCTTCTTGTGTCGCATATGTTAGCAAATGTTGCAATGCATTACGGAAACAACGCGCTATATCCTCGTTGGTATGAGGGACTTGTTGGATGCTAGCCAGGGATATCGATTGGTTCCCGGTGGTTGTGGTGGGATCCTAAGTGGTCCCACCTATAAGAGCATTATCTTGAGATTTTCGGATGTCCCTAGAACTGTCTTTGCTTTCGCTACCAGCCATTGCTTAAACAGATCGGAGGTTCACCCCCTCCTTCTAGCTCTAATTGCTGATGTTAGTTTCTCGATTGGATGAGAAAGTCAACAACGTTGGATTTGGTTATGACCTGTCAAAAGAGAAAGAGAAAGAGAATGCAATCGACGTTATTATGACACGAGTTTACTTGATAAAACTCTGGTGATCAGAGAAACATCCACAGGTGGTTGAATGTACAACCAAGCCAAATCCACTATTTAAACAAAGAATTACACACTCGATCTCTCTTGTCTCTCTGTTATAGTGATTACTTTTTTGAATCTGTCTCCCCTCTTCACAGTAAGATTATGGGTATATTTATACATGTATAGAATCTTAATCCTTATTGTACAAGTAAGGAAAAGGAATTATATTTAATTAAGACTGGTAACTTGTTGAAGTCGTCTTTGTCTTCTTTCCTGTTTCTGAGATCTTATGGATCGAATATGAATCTAAAAGGGACCCTGGTGGCATAGTCTGT
This sequence comes from Dipteronia dyeriana, assembly GCA_032871835.1. Lineage (NCBI taxonomy): Eukaryota > Viridiplantae > Streptophyta > Magnoliopsida > Sapindales > Sapindaceae > Dipteronia > Dipteronia dyeriana. Next base: position 69,837,242 of record CM065300.1, on the reverse strand, counting down.
TTAGGACTTATTTCCTTATCGGTGTGCAGTCTTCTAAAAGAATAGAGTTGTTGCTTGATTTGTACTCGCTTCCTGTTTGGTGTTTTATCCTTCTAGAAACTTTCTAAATTCTTTTCTCCTTTGATACGGGGATGGAATACTGATGTTTGCGTATCGGAGTATGATACTGATTTCCTCTCGGGTTTATTCACTTCGGTAGATCATGCTTTTGAACTTCTTTACTCAGGCCTTTATATTATCTCGAGTGGTACTGAATGTGTCGAGTACCTGTATTTGGATTTACTCGGGTTCTTTTTCCTTGGTGATGTCATTAATGATGTTTTCCAGATGCCAACTCGGATGCTCATCTGGCAATCCTTTTAAGGGATTGTCTTACCTATCGGTGACATGTACATTCATTAAGATATACATATAACACATAGAAATATCTCTCACTTGTTAGACACAGAATCAATGGAACCTAATCATAAAAGAATAAAATTATCAAAAGATGAAACCTACCTATGGCATTTGCGCCTAGGTCATATTAACCTTGATGGGATTAAAAGATTGGTTAGTGATGGACCTTTAAGTGACTTAAAGGTTGATGATCTACCAACTTGTGATTCTTGTTTGGAAGGTAAGATGACCAAAAGGTCATTCACGACCAAAGGCTCAAGAGCCACTGGATGTTTATTATTAGTACACACAGATGTATGTGGTCCTATGAGCATTCAAGCTAGAAGTGGATATGAGTACTTAATCACTTTCACAGATGATTACATAAGATTTGGCTATGTGTATCTCATGAGACATAAGTATGATGCTTTTGACATGTTCAAAGCATTTAAAGCTGAAGTAGAAAATCAGCTTGAGAAGCGCATAAAAATCTTGAGGTCTGATCGTGGTGGGGAATATCTATCTGGTGAGTTTCAGCAATATCTTATTGATAATGGGATAATTTCTCAGTTTTCTGCACCACGTACACATCAACAAAATAGGGTGGTAGAAAGGAGAAATAAAACTCTTTTGGACATGGTTAGGTCTATGTTGAGTTATTCAACGCTTCCTAATTCTTTATGGGGATATGCTTTACAAACTGCCATGTACATTATAAAGGGTGTACCATCTAAGTCGGTTCCTAAAACACTGCATGAGTTGTGGATCAGGCGAAAGCCTAGTTTACAACACTTAAGGATATTTGGAAGTCCTGGGCACGTGATAAAAGGAAAGACAGAAAAGATGAAGTCCCGTTCAGAAACATGCATATTTGTAGGGTATCCAAAAAGAATAAAAGGATATTATTTCTATAGTCCTTCAGATTTTAAAGTATTTGTTTCAACAAATGCTAATTTTCTGGAAGAGGACTTTATGTATAATTTTGTGCCTAAAAGTAGAATTGTCCTGAATGAGCTTTCAGAAGATACAATTCCACAAGAGGTTTCACAACCTAGCCCAATTGTAAGTTCCACACCAACATAAGATCAACAATCTACCATACCTCGTCATAATGGGAGGGTTAGTAAACAACCTGAGAGATACATCGGTCTAGGAGAATCTGTAGAGAATCTCCCGGACGATGATGATCCGTATACGTATAGGGAAGCAATGGAAGATATTGATTGTCGCCATTGGCAAAAGGCAATGCAATCTGAAATTGAATCTATGTTCAAAAAAAAAGTCTAGTCTCTTGTAGACTTGCCTAAAGGGATAAAACCCATCGGGTGCAAGTGGGTATACAAGAGGAAAAGAGGAATGGATGGAAAGGTGGAAACCTTTAATAGCTAGATTGGTAGCTAAAGGTTACACACAGAATGAAGGTATCGATTATGAAGAAACCTTCTCTCCTGTGACCATGCTTAAATCCATTAGGATACTCTTATCCATAGCAGCATCTCTAGACCTAGAGATTTGGCAAATGGATGTCAAGACAACTTTCTATAATGGAAGTCTTAACGAAAACATCTATATCATGCAACCAGAAGAATTCATTGAAAAATGCCAAGAGGAACGAGTATGCAAGTTGCAAAGATCCATATATGGATTGAAGCAAGCATCCAGATCCTGGAACATAAAGTTCGATCAAGCCGTGAAAAGTTTTGATTTATTCAAAACCTTGACGAACCCTGTGTTTACAAAAGGATTAAAGGTGACAAGTTGGTTTTCCTAGTTCTTGACGTTGATGATATACTACTCATCGGAAACGATGTAGATGTATTGACATCAATAAAAGAATGGTTGGAAAAACATTTTGATATGAAGGACTTAGGAGAAGAAAGTTATATTCTTGGTATCAAAGTAAAAAGAGATAGAAAGAATAGAACGATTGCCTTATCTCAAGCTTCATACATAGATAAAATCTTGTCTAGGTTTTCCACGCAAGATTCCAATAAAGGTATGTTACATTTCAGACATGGAATCAAACTTTCTAAGGAACAAGTTCCTAAGAATGAGCATGAAGAGCAATTCATGAGTAAGGTTCCATATGCCTCGGTAGTTCGAAGTCTCATGTATGTAATGCTCTGCACTAGACCAGATATTTGTTTTGTTGTTGGTATAATTAGCAGGTTTCAATCAAAACCTGGTCCTGATCACTGGACGGCAGTCAAGCATATTTTCTAGTATCTTAGGAGAAAGAAAGATTATATACTTGTATACTCTAGAGGAGATTTAATTCTGGGTATAAAGATTTTGATTTTTAATCAGATTTTGACTCCAAAAGATCAACATCAGGATCTGTGTTTACTATTAGAGAAGAGGCAGTCATATGGAGAAGTATTAAGCAATCTTGTATTACTGATTCCACCATGGAAGCCGAGTATGTTACTACATCCGAGGCTGCTAAAGAGGTTGTCTGGCTCCATCAATTCTTAATTGACTTGGAAGTTGTTCATGATGTGAATAAGCAGATCACTATCTATTGTGACAATAGTGGAGCAGTGGCTAATTCGAGAGAACCAAGAAGTCATAAGAGAGGGAAACACATTGAAATAAATTATCACCTTCTGAGGGAAATTGTGCATAGGGGTGACGTGACGATTACAAAGATCGCGTCAGTAGATAATCTAGTGGATCCCTTACAATGGCTCTTTCACAAAAGTGTTTTGATCGGAAACTAGAGAATATGGGGATGAGAGATATGACACACCTACAATAGAGAAAGTGGGAGATTGTTAGGATTATGCTCAGTAGCGAGAGTGTAATAATGTTTTTGACAATCGTTTAATATTAATAAAAGTGATTTCTAGTTTATCAACTCTTATAGCATTTACAGTTTAATTATTATAATTGTCAAAATTAAATAATCATAAGGTCTAAAGACTATGAGAAAAGAAGAATTGTTCATGCATCTGGATATGTATGAAGTAGACACAATTCTTTAGTTAGTCTTGAACAATATTCACAACTTTAGATAAAGGTTGGCAGCATTTATCTTGTTAAAGTTGTAGATTCTTTTGCTAGCATTTGAATGGGATCAAATGTGTTATGATGAGTCTAAAATCGTCAAAGTGTGGTGTCTTTGGGAAAAAGAATCTAGTGCACTAGGTGCATTGAATAGGATCACAGTGAATTAATTTATCCACAACCGTCAGTGGATAAAAGTTTTCACTTGAGGACAATCAGAGAGTTTATCTCAATCCTGAGATAAATGATGGACTTATGGTTGCAAGTGTTATCATTTGAGCTATCAATGAGTACGATTATATATTATAGTCTATCCTCGATAGTTTGGTGGTATTCATTTGTTAATCGATAGAAGACTTCAGTTATAAATATGGACATCGTGGCTCTATTTATTAAATGTGAGTAGAATACCATCATATGGATATTTTGAGGTATTGGATATTAAATCTTAACGTTAAGTTTTCGATAGTGTCTATTGAAATATCACTTATAGACAAGTCAAAATATCCAAGTTCAAAATGTGGTCATATGAGTAAATATGGTAACTTGGAGAGCTATAGGTAGTCTATGAGCTCTTAACTATTACTGGTATTCTTCACGAGGATACACTATCTCCATAAAGATTGTCTAGGGTATGAATGAGCAATATTAAATTATTGCATCTTTATTTAAGAGTTCAATTTTAGTTCTTTAGTGGAATGAACTAAAATTAATAGATCGGACCTAAGTGAATCATTTGTTGATTGTAATTGGGTTGTGCCTATTGGAGCTTAAATTTAGATAGTCCGCCAAGATCCAAAATCCACACGAACTGCATGGATCATTTGATATATTCTACCGGACCAATTTATGGATCCATCTAGAATTGTATTAAGGCATATGGACTTGTTTCATTTTTAGTAAGAATGGATCTAGTTCACATGTGGGCTTTTTATTAAGGTCAATTGGATTTAATAAATAGAAAAAACAATATTGGCTTGGGCGGCAAGGGACTATTTATTAGTCTTATATATTGTTTTTTATTTTATTAATTAATTAAATGGAAATTAATTAATTAATTATTTAATTAAAAATCAAAATCTTTTTCCTAGTAGAAGATGGTCTGCTAGAGTCATATTATTGTTGGTAATATGATAAGTATCAAATACTATATTTGATAAGTAGATAAATAAAATGAATTTATTTATCTAGTCAAATTAGGAAGTATTTGATTATTATTAGGACTCTAATTGACAGTTGGTCAAATTAGAAAGTTTTTTATTTAGTCACAATTTAATTTATACTCAATAATTGGTTATTGAATAAATACACTATTTGAGTTTTATTATGAGTCGTGGTGTAGAAAATAATTCTTTTTTGAAAAGGATTCTATAAATCCACCTAAGGAAATTATTCTTGCCCACCAAGTAAATCCTTCTTAGAATAGGATTTGGTCTCCTATTTATACTACATATAAATTTTGACCAAGGCTTAATTCTAAGTGAATTTTCGGCAAAGGCTAGGGTGTTATCAGAGAGAATTTTGAGAGAGAAAAATTTAGTTTTTTGCTCTAGATAAAATTCGATCAACTCATAGATATAGGGTGTGAATTCGGTCAATAAGAGAAAAAAAGGGAACGTTTTTGTTTTCGATAGTACACTAGTATCATTTACATCAAAAGGGTTTTGTGTATAGAAATTGAATCGGGTTCAAGCAAATTTCAATCAAGTAGATTGATAATTCACAGGTGACCGAACGTTCTTGGATTTTCTCTTGGAAGATTATTGTGACTAACAAAGAAAAATATTTTGTTTGTTTCCATCCTCAGGTATACAATTTAATGAAAGGGAGCTCACACTCCTAAGTGATTCACATTTGTGATTGGATTGGAAGATCTTACGGATTCAATTCGGCGCTAGTTCAATCGTCACGAGAAAAAAAATGTATGATACTTTTAATATACGTCAATTAATCTAGTGTTAAGGTTCATTCTTTTAAAGGGAAAATTTTAAAAATATTTCAAACCCTAGTTTTACGCTTCTGCCGCCTTTTGAACCGATTTTTCCCTGCAAGATGATGGTTAGATTTTGTAAAGGATGATTCATAGATCTAGGGTTAGTGATTAGAGATGTGAGAAAATGTATGAGAGGATATGATGGGTGGAAGAGATGATTGTAGAGTTCCACTTTTCGAAAAAAGAATAGGATATATATATATATATATATATATATATATATAAAGGACTTTCCAAAACTAGGTCTGAAATGTTGATGTGGTAGTTCTAACGTTCAAAATGTGCAGGTATAACGCGAGTAGGGACTCGTACAGTTACCCGTGCAATGATCTGGTTTCCTCTGATGATCTTCTATGGTTTTGCTATATGCACAGGTAGTGCGCATGTAGAAACCCGCATAATGACCTGATGGGTGTTTGATCTGCTTCTCGGGTTTACTCTGTTGTGCAGTTTGTGCACTGGTGGTGCGCGGGTAAGGACCCGCGCAGTACCAGCGCACTGATGCTTCTTTCCTTTATCGATTTGGCCTATTTTCTGTACAATTCCACGTTTTCCAACCTTTCTTCCAAAATGTACCTAATTGCCTGCAAACATATCAAAGAGCCATAAGACATGCAAAAACACACGAAAATGAGACAAAGGAAATGGAATTTAGGGCCAAAATATATAACAATTTTGGCACGATTAGGCGAGACATCAAAGCTTTGCCTGGTGTGTAAGATGGCTTGGCGTGCAAGTTGTAAGATACGGAAAGACTTCATACGAGTTACAAGCGTGGCACAAGTCTACCAAGATAAGGAAAGCTTCACCAGCAAAGCAAGCTACTTGGAGATTGAGTTGGCTTGAAGATCAAGTAACCTAGATTGGCTTAGGATAACTAAAGTAGAGTTGGATTTATATACCTAAATTTAGTTTGACTAGATATCCATGACCATGTTGGCATAGAATATGAGTTGTTGTGTTTGAGTGCACTTAAAGATTTCTGTATATTGATTTGTATTGATTGTATTTCAAAAGAATTACAATAGGTCTTATATATATACACAAGAGACTGCTTACAATTAAGGATATAAATTCATACTAATTAGCTAATCAATTAGTCAACTCATTTAGACAACAGTTAAAGGAATTTAATTCCTAGAAATTATCCTAGGATTTTACTCTTAGAATCATTCCTAGTCAACACTTTCCAACACTCCCCCTCAAGCTGGTCAAAAAATGTCTCTCATGTCCAGCTTGCAATATTACTTGTCAAATTGGTTCTCTGATAATCCTTTTGTGAGGATGTCTGGCACTTGTTATGTGGTGGGTAGATAGGACATACAGATATGTCCATTATTTATCTTTTCTTTGATGAAGTGTTTGCCTATCTTCACATGTTTGGTTTTATCATGTAGAATCGGATTATGGTCTATGGCAATTGTTGACTTGTTGTCATAGTACAGCTTCAAATGGGAGGAAATCTAAATCTTTAAATCTTCAAGAGGCCTTTTTAACCAGATTACCTCACAAATTCCAAAGGCAACTGCTCTGAACTCATCCTCGGCATTACTCCTTGCTACAACCCCTTGATATTTACTTCGGCAAGTCACCAAGTTTGCTATAACAAAGGTACAGTAGCCGGATGTAGATCTTCCATCTGTTATACTACCAACCAAATCTGCATCTATGAAAACTTCAACCCGAAATTGACCCCTATTAGAAAATAATAGTCCCTTCACATGTGTCTGTTGGAGCCCCGTTCACTAGTTACGCAGCGGAACTAGGTTTTAAAATTTTTATACATATCATAATATGTATCTAGGACCAGTAAACTTGGGATCGTAATTATTTTTAACTAATACATACAATATGTAAACACAAGAAATTGAAATCGATATAATCAAGAAGAAAATCTTACCAGGAGACTCCTTCACTTTTCGATATGCTCATGTTTGAACCAATCTTACTAACGTTTGGAAGCTCCTTCACTTTACAATGTGCTCCTGTCTGAACCATTCGATCTTTCTCGCTATCTCCTGGGACTGGTAATTGCATGTGGACGTGTCACGGTCTCAAGAACTTGAATGGAGGATGTAGAGAGAATTGAAGAAAATCTTTCTTCTATGTGTTTCAAAAACACACAAAGCATGAAACAATATATATATATATTCTTAAATCACACACCTGCACTGCTTGTTTCACAAATATATATATTTCACGAATCTGCACACTTTTAACACACACACACACACACACACACACACACACACACACACACACACACACACACACACACACACACACATATATATATATATATATATCATCAATTGCTACTTCTTTTGTTTCAAGCATACCCCACTTTGCATCATATGCAAAAACCAATTTTGAATTTTGTTTTTCTTTACCTTTAATACCGTGATATCTATCTTTTATTTGTGCCTCACACTTCCACTTGCGTGTATATATAAATATATGTACATATATTTATATATATATTATGTATATATATCATATGCAAATTCTTCTTTTGACTATTGTTTCATGTGCACACACCAATTTGCATCCAATGCAATCTCTTGTGTTATAATTGATATATATCTTTTAATTATCCTTTTCAAATATATCTAATATATTAAAAGTGATAATAAGTATGTTAAATTTAAAATTAAATTCAAATACTTAGATAAATAATTTAGTAAAATAAAATAATCCTATTATTTTATCTTCACCTAAATCCATATATCAACTAACACCCTCCAATTAATAGTTAATTAATAATTCATTATTATTAATATAATTAAATAATCTAATTATTGAATTAATTTAACTATTAACATTCATTAATTAAATAATCTCATTATTCAATTAATTCTTGAATATATACGTGTCACTTTTGTAACACAATTAATTGGACAATCCAATTAATTAACCGTGACCCTTGTTACCTAAATCGATCGGGCTAGCAAGGGGCCATAATGGACCCACGGTATTTTGAGCTCCAATAATCCTCGAAATCATTAATTAAACTCTTTAATTAATATTCCTTGATTATTAATTCCAGTGTTATTCCACTAAAAACCCGGAGCTGCACTCTCTCAACTGTAGATGCTTTTACACAGATCGATACAACTCGATGTCCATCGATATAGGTATTACATATTGTGTGATCCTCCACAATAGTTCATAATTAGAGCTAGGTCATAATGTCCGTTATACCCCTTTAATTACATATATCTTTTAAGTACCATTGATTGTATAATGAACAATAAATCATATTTCCTCACAGAACTAGGAGAGCGCACATATTGTCCAAGCCCCGTATCAACCCTTAAGGGAACTACCATCTACTTCTCACAAGAATGAGTGGATTCCACTATTACATATAAATCTTCTCAGCCACAAGCCAAACCGCAATCCCAACATACGGAGTATATTGATCAGGAAATGTATATGACCTCACCCATGGTATATCAAAGACCACGATTTAACCTGAAGCAGTCGATAAGACACACAAGATTAAGATCACCCATATATAGCCATCATTAGTTGATATATATGAATATCATCGGTAAATGGATCTTGGTAAGAGATTCATATAGATCATGACTCAATCCTATATGATCACATCATACAAGGTGCCTCCATTCTCATATCTCCAAATGAATGATTCAGGATAGAATCATCGTACATTACGGAATGGACCGCAACTATAGATTAACCACAAATAAAGTACCTAGCTTTATTTGTTATTTATGGACTCTTTAGATTGCATGTCTCTTACTGTATCCATCTGTATATGACACTTATATACACAGTTCGAGATTGCATCCTGCAATCTTGGATATTAAATATATACACAAGTTATAAAATAAACAACACAACAAGAATGAATTGAACTTTTTCCTTTATTTATTTCGTAAATCCATTTACAAATTATATCTTTAGGACATAAACCCCAACAGTGTCCCCTTTAGATATCTCAGGATTCTTAAAGTTGCTTTATTATGTTCTGGTCTTATTGTATGCATGAATTGACTCACCATGTTGACTAAAAATGAGATGTCAGGTCGAGTGTGATCTAAGTAGATCATTTTTTCCACTAACCTCTGATATTGTTCACAGTCTACTTGACTTTGTGGTTTAGCAGCCTCAAGTTTCAAATTTGGTTCTATTAGGGTTTCCACAACCTTGCAGCCTATCATCCCAGTCTCTCCTAATAAATCTAGGATGTATTTTCTCTGAGAAACAAAAATCCCCAATTTTTACCTATCAAACTCCATTCCAAAAAATACTTTAAGTCGTCTAGATCTTTGACTTCAAACTCTTGAGCCAACATCTTTTTTAGTCTTCTTATCTCCTTAACATCATCTCTGGCCATGATGATGTTATCTACATACACAATTAGAATAGCCTTCTTCCATCCACTTGAATGTTTAAAGAAGAATGTATGGTCCCCTTGGCTTTGGCTATACCCGAATCTTCTCACAACCTTTCCAAACTTCTCAAACCAGGCTCTAGGTGATTGCTTCAATCCATACAAGGATTTCACCAACTTACTGTAGGGAAAAAAAACACTTGTAGTGGAAGCGTGAGAAAATTTATAAAATTAAGGTTTGTGTATAAATAAAAAATTTCCCTTTATAATAACAAGAACATTAACCATAGATTAATTGATGTATATAAAAAGTGTCGTACCTTTTTCTCATGACGATTGAACAAGTGCCGAATTGATTCCGTAAGATCTTACAATCCAATCACAAACGTGAATCACCTAGGGGTGTGGGCTCCCTTTCTTTATCTTGTATACCGAAGGATGGAAACAAACAAAATCTTGTTCCTTGTTAGTCATAATAATCCTCCAAGAGAAAAAACAATAACGTCGGGCCACTTGTGAATTATCAATCAATTTGATTGAAACTCGCGTGAACCTTGATTCGATGTTGTATACAAAACCCTTTTGATATAAAGGATACTAGAGTACTATCGAAAACAAAATTGTTCCCCTATTTCTCTTCTTGGCTGAATTCACACTATCTCTATGAGTTGGTCGAATTTTGTCCAGAGTAAAAACTAAATTTTTCTCCCTCAAAATTCCCTTTTGCTTGGCCGAATTCTCTCTCTAGAAAATCCCAATCTTGGCCGAAATTAATTCTTGCAATTAATTAGAGCTGGCCGAAATTTCCAACCTATATATATAGGATCATAAGTCCTCTCCTAAGAAGGATTTACTTGGTTGGCAAGAATCATTTACTTAGGTGGATTTATTTTGTAGTTAATAATCCTTATCTAAGAGGAATTCTATCCTCCTCTTATATATACATAGCTGGCCGAAATTTCATAGAATATAATTAGGAGACTTAATTCTTTTCCTAAGAAGGATTTACTTGGTAGTTAAGAACCCTTTCCTTAGGTAGATTTACTTGGTGGTTAAGAATCCTTTTCAAAAAGGAATTCTATCCTACTCCAAGACCCCTAATCCAACTCAATAGTGTATTTGTAACCATATTAAAGACTTCCTAATTTGATTAGATAAATAATTCATTTTATTTATCTACTTATCAAATATAGTCTTTAACATTAATTATACTACCAACAATAGTATAATTTTAGGAGACCATCTCCTACTAGGAAAAAGATTTTGACTTTTAATTATATAATTAATTAGTCAACAAATTAATTAATTTCCATTTAATTAAATAATAAAATAATATAATATAATTAAGTTATTCTAAATAGCCTTACCACCCATACCAATATATATGGGCCAATATATTATTTTCTTACTTTATTAAATCCATTTGACCTTTATAAAAAGTCCACATGTGAACTAGACCCATTCTTACAAAAAGAAACAAGTCCACATGCCTCAATACAATTCTAGATGGACCCCTAAATTGGTCCGATAGAATATATCAAGTGAACCATGCAAGTTCGTGTGGATTGGGAACCTTGGCGGGCTATCTAGATTTAAGCTCCAATAGACACAACCCAATCACAATCAATAAATGATTCACTTAGGTCCGATCTATTTAATTTTACTTTGCTCCACTAAAGAACTAAAATTGAACTCTTAAATAAATATAGAATAAGTTGATGTTACTCACTCATACCCTAAAACCTTATTGAAGAAAGTGTATCCTCGTGAAGAATATCATTAATCGCCAAGAGCTCATAGACCGCCTATAGCTCTCCAAGTTACCATATTTACTCATATGACCACGTTTTGAACTTGGATATTTTGACTTGTCCAGAAGCCATGTTTCAATAGACACTATTGAAAACTTAACGTTAAGATTTAATATCCAATACCTCAAAACATTCATGTGATGATATTCTACTCTCATTTAATAAATGAAGCCACGATGTCCATATTTATAAATGAAGTCCTCTATCGATTAATAAATGAATACCACCAAACTATCGAGGATAGACTATGCTATATAATCATACTCATTGATAGCTCAAATGATAACACTTGCAACCATAAGTCCATCAAATGATAACACTTGCAACCATAAGTCCATCATTTATCTCAGGATTAAGATAGACTCTCTGATTGTCTTCAAATGAAAACTTTTATCCATTGACGGTTCTAGATAAAGTATTTCATTGTGATCATATTCAATGCACCCAGTGCACTAGATTATTTTACCCAAAGACACCACACTTTGATGATTTTAGACTCATCATAACACATTTGATCCCACTCAAATGCTAGCAAAAGAATCTACAACTTTGACAAGATAAAGACGCCCAACCTTTTATCTTAAGTTGTAATATTATTCAAGACTAACTAAAGAATTATGTCTACCTCATACATATCTAGATGTATGAACAATTCTTCTTTTCTCATAGTCTTTTGACCTTATGATTATTTACTTTTGACAATTATAATAATTAAACTATAAATGCTATAATATTTGTTAAACTAGAAATCACTTTATTAATATGAAAAAATTGTCAAATACATTATTATACTCTTGATATCGAGCATAATCCCAACACTTACACACTTTACCGTTTTTGAATTCTCCCTCAAACCCAGAAAGAGGATCTATAAATACCTCTTCTTCCAGATTTCCATTGATCGGTCATTATTTGCTTATGTTTTGTATCCTCATTCATCCAATCAATTTCTTGTTTCTTAAGCCTTTTAGGTATTTAAATTGTTTGTTTGAGCATTTTTAGGTTGTTGGATCTAAGTTATGTGTTTGGAGAATTTTAGACGAAAAGGGCAATTATTGAAGAATTGAGGGACTTATATGCAATTTTCCTGAAGCAATGTCAAGACCGTTGTTAATTATCATAGCAGTGCAATAGCGCTATGAAGACAGTAATCTACCGCTCCAACACCACTGTAAGGACGATGTGTATTATAACAGCAGTATCCAAAATAATCATGCTAAGAAGCTTACCGTTGTTAGACCGTTGTGCCACCCACAACGGTGATCGGTCAATTCCTCACCAAATTTGGATTTCTGAATTCATTCCGATTTGTGTCTCATATAAATACATCATGTTTTTAGGGTTTTGGGACACAGCTTAGACACCACTTTTCTACATACCTCTTCGAAACAAAATACACAGCTACCTTATACAACAATTCCCTTTCATCCATCTTTACACATTGAAGATTTGAAGAAAAAGAAGATTTCAACATTAAAGACTTGAAGAATTCATTAGATGCCTCAATGGGTTTTATCTTTTCTTTCTCTTGTCTTTTTATCTTTATCATGTATAACTAATCCCATAACTAGGGAATCAATGTGAACCTTTATAAATGCTCTTTGTCAGAATTGAATATTTTAATTCATTTAAGTTTTGATTCATTCAATTCAATATACGTCTTAATTCTTTATTCTCGTTAATGCATGATCATAAGTTGGCATGAATATAGAGTTTTGATCATTTAATAATTGAGGTTGGAGTATTGATCTATACATAATCTTTATTAATACTCAATTGAATTGGGAAAACTAATCTTAGCATTGATCTATGGAAGTAGGTTTTGGTTCATTGTTCTTGCACTTAATGGGTTTTCAATTGCAGTTTGCACCATTGATCTATGGGTAAAGTATAATTGAAATTACTTGATTCATCCCAGGATCATACAGTCATAATCATACTTAAGATAATAACAAACCCTTACCTTGATTAATATTTTATTATCAAAGTCAATTCGAAACATTGAGTAGACGTAGTTGGGTATCTTTGATGATCTATTTCTTTCTTCTCTTGATCACAATACCAATTCTATTTAATTGCTTTCTTAGATTAATTTAATTTAGTTTTTATTTTAACTTATTCATCAACAAACTTTGGTTCGTTTTGCTTAACATAAATTAGAATTAGTTTTAATTAGTAAATAACTTTTCTTTGTGGAAACAATCCATACTTGCCGTTGTATGTTTCTTACGATTCGTGCACTTGAGAGTATCATTGTTATGAACACGATTTCAAGCAATCAAGTTTTGAATGCCGCTACCGGGGATTAGTGAATTTATTGGTTAATTCTAGTTTTAGTTAATAGATTTAGTTAGTTAGGTAGTTGAGTCGTTAATTTTTTTATTTTTGGTTTTTATTTTTCTTTATTTTCTTTTTCGTAGTTTACTGTGTGTCTGTCTTTTTTTTCAGGTTTCAACGGTGAATGCAAGGTAGAAGATCTCATCTAGAAGAACTACCACCGTTGAACGAAAATGTTCATCGTATCAGACAAGCAACCATGTCAGATAATGAGAACGGAAATCACATCATCTAACAGGATCTAGTGGAACCAATTGTCCGCGCTGAACCTATCAGGACCATGAAGGATTATAGTTGGACTATTATTGACAATCATCCCTTATGTATTGCATTGGATGAGGCTATAAGAAATTACAAGCTAACGAGTTTTCATTACAATTTGTTGCCCGCTTTCTAGGGGCTACCGAATAAAGATGTGCTTAAATTCATCAGGGTTGGAGAAAATCAAACTTCTCGTTGACCAACAATCAGAGTACCAGAAACCAATGGAACAATAACAACAATTATGGTCAAAGACAATATAATGTTGGTGCCCAACAAAATTCTGAATATCAACCCAAGAACCTGTCATTGGAGGATATAATAAAGCAATTCATACAAAATATGGATCAGAGAATGAATCAACAAGGCAAAAGGTTGCAAGACATTCAACAAAAAAATAAGAACATTCAATAAGAAAATTATGTAAGGTTTCACAAAATGGATGCTTTGATGAGGAAAATGGATATGCAAATTGGACAATTGGCCAAAGCTGCTCAAAAGAGAGGACAAGAAAAGTTTCCAAGTCATACTAAGCAAGCAAAGACAATCACAGTTCTTCGGAATGGTAAGGTTTTAAATAATGATAAACCTGCTGAACTTTTTATTAATTCTATTAATGTTTCAGGTGTCTCCAACAAGAATAGTGCACCAGGAGAATATGAAGAGTTCAAGGTGCAAAAGTGGAGGGATACATTTAAGATTCATAAGTCTCTAACTCTTTATGTGCCCCTGGTTCCTTTTCCAGTCAGAGTTCAGAGGAACAAGCTCAACCAATCATTCAAGGAGATCTATAACATCCTGTCAAATGACAATGTCAGTTTGCAAACCATGGAAGTGATCCATAAGATGCCAGCATATGCAAAGTACTTCTAGGAGCTCAATTCAAGAAATAGAAAGACCGATTCTCATGAGACGGTGCTAATTCCAAGCAAAGTAAGTGTTGTACTCCAAAATAAATTGCCCCTAAAACTCAAGGATTCTGGAAGTTTTAATATCACTATCATGGTGGGAGAAACAAGAAAGGAGAGCGCCATATTGGATCTGAGGGAGAGCATTAATTTGATGCTCTATTTCATGTATAAGGAGATAGGGTTGAGTGATCTTAAACTGATCAACATAGAGCTTTTACTTACCGATCGTTTTATTAGGTATCCTCGTGGAATTGTAGAAGATGTTCTAGTCCAAGTCGGCAAGCTCATTATACTTGTAAATTTTATTGTATTGGATATGGAAGAAGAATGCATTAATGCGAATGACTTACTTATTTTGCTTAAAAGACCATTCATGTCAACCACAAAGGCTATCATAGATGTGCATAATGGTAAAGTCTCCATGACAGTGCTTGATGAGACAATCAATGTAGATGTTTTTGAATCCTTGAGACATCCTGTAGGTGCTTTTGATTGTTTCATTGTGCAAGTAGTATATCCAAGAGTTTGTCCAGAATCAACTCTTGCTCTCACAGAAATTCAAGATGGTAAAAGGAGTAAGATCTCACTTATCCAACATGATTGCTCAAGTTATGAGAACATGATTGAGCAACTAAAAGAAGACAAACGGATGGTTGTCGCTCTAAATTTTGACTTGACAACAAAGATCAATGAGCTAATGGAAGAAAAATAGTCTTCGTTGAGAAAGTTTGGAGAATTGTCCTAAGAGGTGGAAGAGCTCAAAGATGAGTTTACGCAACAAATGAGGCTAATAAAGGCTAAGATAGAACAAATGGATAAATCCTTAGAGATCATGAAGATTAAGAAGCTTGAACACATTGTAAGGCTTGCAAAGGTAGAGCAAGAGATCAAATCATTGGTAGTGAATGTGAAGAAGCAATTGGCAGAAGTTAAGATCAATAAGGTAAATAATGATGAGTCGAGTGATTCCATCACCCAGAAGGTCTATCTACTTTAAAAGAGAATAAGAAAAAAAAGAAGGAATCGAGCTTTACCACCGACTCATAATCACCAAGAAGGTAGCTTTTATAGATTTATCCTAGTTTGTCATTTTTGCAAAAGGAAAGGTCACATTCGACCAAGGTGAATGCAAACAAGCAAGAATAAATCAAAAGAATGTGAGAAAGATGTGGATCCGAAAAGACCAGTTAGAGAAGTTGAGCCTGGTGGAACTATTCAGTTGAATAATAGTGGGGATGAGTATGTAGTTGTTATTTCACCACCGGTAGAGGAGAGCTCGAGGATAGTGAAATTGATCAAGCTCAGAAAGACGTAGTGCTCTCATGTATCTCGTCTCTACGTTAAATAAAGCGCTTTGTAGGGCAACCCACCCAGGTGTTTTTCTTTCCCCTTATTTTACTATTTTTTTTGTTTGCCCTTAATTTGAAATCAGGTTTGAGGGTGATTTCTATTTTTATTATTTTGTTATTTTTAACATTTTTCATGTTTGTAAGTAAAAAACAATTGCAGGACCGCTATATGTTCCGCTATCGAAACCACAACGGCTAGATAGCAGAAACCTACTGGAAAGAAGATGTTATGATACCTCTCTCATAATTCACTGTAGTAACACAATGGTCACCTACTGGAATCACTACTATCTAAGGGGTGTTGTTATAATTCACAGCAGTGGAGATAGCGGTTTCCTCTGGGAACTTCATCGTTGTCCTTTTTCTATCATATCGCTCTATGCCTCACAGCGGTCCTCTTAGTAAACTGTACGTTTTACACCAAAAATCAAGATAGTTGATGTTGACCGCTGCCATACCGTTATGTCAATCACATCGGTTACGACAACGGTCATGTCCCCCATATATGTATCTGCTCATTCCAACGGCTACTTCAACCAGATTTTTTCTCTCTTTTCAATTTTTCTCCCCTCTTTCCTCTCTTCACTCGGTCAGGTGTCCAACAAAGGTATGTTTTCTACCCTTCTCTTTTAATTATTCTTGAATACTTTATCAAATACATGAACCCTTCCCGTATTCCCATCAAATACATGAACCCTTCCCCTATTCTCATTTATTTCTTTCAATTTTTATAGGGTTTTGGGATTTTTGAGTATTGGATTTAATTGCTTGTCAGATGTTCAAATTTCTTTGTGCTATATATGTGTTTCTAAGTTGGATATTGCCATTAATTTTTTTATATAGCCATAATCTTAAATTTTGGATTGGTAATTCATGTTTCTAAGATGTTAATTGGATTTGATATTTGCAACAGAGATGGGGTATTGTGTTTTTAATGTGATATGAGTGAGTTAGCTGGAAATATGTGCAATTACAGTACATGGGATTAACAGTTTACTGCGGAAGTGCTACCAGAATTTTATTTAATTTTTTCCTAACTTGAATTTTATCTTGATTGTGTTTATTTGTGTATTTTTCAGATATGGTACAAACAAATTTTCATGGTCGTATTGATTCTCTAGGTTCGAACAGGTTAGAATTTTATAGATCATCCAGATTTCAAGAAACGGATGAAAGATTCTATAGGAAGGAATTTTATACTCGAGAAAGGGATTGACTTGGTGAAGCTGAGTGATACCACCGTTCTAGAGGTGGTTGCTTTCAGATTATGGACTCGGTATGTTTAGTAGCCCTCACGTGCCAACATTAGTATGGTTCGCGCATTCTACGCTAGTATGGTTCAGGATCAGTTCAGTGCTAGTAATGTTGTCATGGCGCGAGGGGTACCTGTGGTGGTCTCCACTGATAAGATCCACACTTATTTTGATTTGCCATCTGTTCAGCGGGAAATAGAGGGCTATCCTAACACCTTCCTGCTAGGTAGTGAGCTTTGTATGGATTCAGGGATAGGATGGAACGGGAATAAGTTGCTACATAAGCACTTACTTTTTGAGTCGGTATCTATTTACTTTGGCTTCCTTGAAGCCCACGATGCAAGGATCAGAGGTTTTCAAGGAAACGTCCCAGTTGCTTTATTCTTTCAAGAGGGAGCTCTACATTGATGTTGCCGGCTTTATTTGGATGGAGATCCGAGGGTGTGGTAAGTGGATAGACTCCAGCATGGCTTTTCCTTGTTTGATTACAGCGATGTGTGCAGATATTGGTTTGGTGGGTATTTATAGTGATGTTGTTATGGTGCTCAATACTCATTCGCTAAATTTAATGTCTTGGAACAATTTGTGAAAGCGACGTCGGTCAAGTGTTATGGATGCTTATGAGGATGATATGGATGGTTTTGATATGGATGATGCGGTGGCCACAGATCAACAGATTTCAGACACTTCCCAGCAGGTTGGTATTGCTTTACTACCAATACCGTCTCAACAGAGACCCGAATGGGTGGATTACATGCTTCACTCGATAAAGGGGAACATAGACACAGGATTAGCTGACTTGAAGAAGGAGATAACGGAGGGGTTAACATGACTAGATACGAGGATGAGGACGATACAACATTCTATAGATAAGATCCGGAGGCCCATTATGCCTACCATTATACCTTCTACAACAATTATTGACCTATATTATTCTCCTCATAATACAGGTTTTGCTGTTATGGATCCTGAGATTGGAGCCAACACTGGTGTCTATGACACTGAGATCCTTCCTAGCGATAGTGATGGTCGGGATTGACTAGAGGTACTAAAGATTGACCTGTGTCTACAGACTAATATGTTTTTTATCCTTTTTCTTCTTTTTTTTTTCTTTGCTTTTAGCTTTCAGTATTTAGGATATTTGTTTTACTATTTTGTTAGATATGTTTTTGGATTTCGTTTTCGTGATTAGTATTTGAGTTTTATTACAACATTTCTCTTTCAATTCTATTCCCTTTTTTGTCATGCTTCAATTTTATACATTGAGGACAATGTTGGGTTTAGGTTTGGGGGGGTGGGGGGATTATATTGTAGAGGTGGTAAAATGGGTCGGACCCTAACGAGCTGCCCAACTCAGCCTACTTGGTCGTGGGCCCAAGTCGGTCCGCCCCGCCAACTGACTGATATGTTTTTTATCCTTTTTCTTATTTTTTTTTCTTTGCTTTTAGCTTTCAGTATTTAGGATATTTGTTTTACCATTTTGTTAGATATGTTTTTGGATTTCGTTTTCGTGATTAGTATTTGAGTTTTATTACAACATTTCTCTTTCAATTCTATTCCCTTTTTTGTCATGCTTCAATTTTATACATTGAGGATAATGTTGGGTTTAGGTTTGGGGGGGTGGGTTATATTATAGAGGTGGTAAAATGGGTCAGGCCCTAACGAGCTGCCCAGCTCAGCCTACATGGTCGTGGGCCCAAGCCGGTCCGCCCCACCAACTTAACTGGCCATGCCTAAGCCGGTTAAGTTGGTGGGCCAGGCCAAGCCCTTGCGGCCTGTGGGCCGGCCTGGCCTGGCCCATCAGGCCTGTGGGCCCAATATTTTTTTGAAAAAATATATTCTGACATGCCTTAACAGGCCGGCCCGTGAGCCTGCCTGTGAATCTGCTCGCGAGCTGGCTAGCAGGTCGGCCCGTTAAGGCCCTCCAGAATTCAAAATTTTCAAATTTTGAAATTTTGAATTTAGAATTTAGGGGTGGCTTTTGTAAGTATCCAAGAGTCGTTGTTGACTGTTAAAGGGTTTATAAAAATGCCCAAAACTTTTAAAAATTACATTTTTTAAAAATCTTTTACAATTCATTTCAATTATACCCTAGCCTAACATTTTCCTATAAATACCCCATCACCCTCACCTCATTCCCTAAAATTTCTCTACTTCCCTACTCTCTTATTTTCTATATTCTCTACAATCTCCAACATCTCTCACTCTGTCATTCACTCTCTTTCAACTATTTTATAATTTATTTAATAGATTTAATATATTATATACACTATACATTTATATTATATTATTATATACTATATACTATTATAGTATATACTTGATACATCACTCTCTCTAATCTCTACATATTCTAAGGCTCTTACTTTAAGGTATTGTCTTATTTAAAAAAAAAAATTCATTTGTTATTTAATTATTAACAATTATTAGATATTAATATGTTTATAACTAATGTTATTATTTGTTATGTTGCTAGGTATCCAATTGATTAATTAAGTCAACACTCTCAACTCTCAAGTCTCCAATTTAAGGTTAGTATTTCTACTTCTCTACTTTTGTTATTAATAATTTTTGATATAGTAATTATTATTATTTAGCATTTACTGATTTGTAATTTAGTACGTGTTAAGTGTAGTTAATATTGTTGTTTGAGTGTTAGTAATATGTTAATTTCATGTATTTTTGTGAGTTTAACAACAAAATAATAATTAAAAAAATAATTCTTAATTTTTTTTATATTTTCGAAATTATTATTATATTATAAAGAATATGGTTTCTTTTGTCGAGTTTAAGAAGAAAATGACGGTTTAGAAGAATTAAATCCAAATGTTTTAAAAAAAATTAAAATTAATAATATACTTGAATGATTATGTTAGTATTAAATATTTTTGTGAGCTTAACAACAAAAGAATAATTTAAAAAAAAAATCCCAATATTTTTATATTTTCGAAATTATTATTATATTATAAAGATTGTGTTTTCTTTTGTCGAGTTTAATAAGAAAATGACGATTTAGAATAAATAAATCCAAATGTTTTTTTTTAATTAATAATATATTATAATGATTATGTCAGTATTATGTATTTTAGTGAGTTTAACAACAAAATAATAATTTTAAAAAAATTAATTCCCAATTTTTTTTATATTTTTGAAATTATTATTATATTATAAAGATTATGTTTTCTTTTGACGAGTTTAAGAAGAAAATGACGATTTAGAAGAATTAAAACCAAATGTTTTAAATTTTTTTAAAATTAATAATGTATTAGAATGATTATATAAGTGTTATGTATTTTTGTATGTTTAACAAGAAGACAATAATTTAAAAAAAAATCCCAATATTTTTTATATTTTCGAAATTATTATTATATTATAAAGATTATGTTTTCTTTTGTCGAGTTTAAGAAGAAAATGATGATTTAGAAGAATTAAATCCAAATGTTTTTAATTTTTTTTTAATTAATAATATATTAGAATGATTATGTTAGTATTATGTATTTTTGTAAGTTTAACAACAAAATAATAATTTAAAAAAAAATCCCAGTTTTTTCATATTTTCAAAATTATTATTATATTATAATGATTATGTTTTCTTTTATCAAGTTTAAGAAGAAAATGACGATTTAGAAGAATTAAATCCAAATGTTTTTAAATTTTTTAAAATTAATAATATATTAGAATGATTATGTTAGTGTTATGTTTTTTTGTGAGTTTAACAACAGAATAATAATTTAAAAAATTAATCCCTAAGTTTTTCATCATTTTTGAAATTATTATTATATTAGTAGAATGATTATGTTTTATTTTGTCGAGTGACACGTTCTAAAGAAGTGTTCCTACACCCAAGTATAAGAGTGTTATAGTAATAAATTAACCGGTAAGACCGGGTCGAACCACATGGAGGTTGTTCACTTGTCCTTGTATGATTAATTATCAAGATTAATTATTAAGCTTTTATAAAAATGTAAATCAATTAAAAATAAAACCGGGGCTAAGGGATCCGCTGTTGGTAATCCGAATATGATCAAATTATTAATATTTAGTTCAGATTAATGGGAGGGTATTCCACTCCACTGACCACTCTCTGATAGATGTGGGTAAAAGTACCCACTGTGCTAGACAACTTCTGTCTATCTACAGTGAGTCAAAACTGCACAAAGATTAGAGGGGAGAAACCACTCTCTGATAGATATGATTAAAAGTATCTATTGTGCTAGACAATATCTGTCTGTCTACAGTGAGTCAAAAACTCCACAAAGATCAGAGGGGAGAAAGCATAAAAGTAATAAACTTACCAAAATTGGATCATATTTTCCATACCAACAGTATCACATTTGACCCCAGCTATATAAAATTAGCCAGACATAATTTAACTAGAAAATAGATATTTTATTTAAACTGAGAATTTGAGAACAAAATAGAGTGAATTTCATCAATCTAATATCAGATTTGGATTCAGAATGTCCAAATTAGGAGGGAGATCCCCTATTTATACAAAATACGGATGAAAATTGATCATCGGATAAATTTAGAATGGAGTGTCCAGATTTTACCACTTCGTCAGTGAACAGTGAAAGTGAATAGTGAATAGTGAATAGTAACCGTGTCAGTGAAAGTCAACATTGAACACTGCACCGGCTTCTAGAATATGATTCTCCATAGTCGCATGTACGGTGCACTCACAATTCGGGCCATTAGAAATGTGTCACGTCATTAGTCAACAAACAAAGTCAACAGTCTTCTAGAATGTGATTTCCCATAGTCGAGTGTACGGTGCACTCATATTTTGGTCCAATAGGATTGTGCCACATCATCAGTAGACAATGAAAGTCAACTATAAACACTGAAAGTCAACTATGAACAATGAATAGTAAAATTTATAAAAATGCCCTTCGTGACCTTCCTAGTTTGACGTTCTGAACTTGGAAATGATGTTTGTTTTGTCATCTGACTTCTCCATAATTCTGAATTGACCATATGACCTCTGAAATATAAAAAAAAATACACTGATTGCTGCACAACACATCTATTTAAGCGAACGAACGAAATTATGTCTAAATTGGGGAATTAATCATATTAGAAGTGTAAAATGATGATATTGTCCCTTAGTAAACATACACTTTT
The DNA here is from genome assembly GCA_032871835.1 of Dipteronia dyeriana. NCBI lineage: Eukaryota > Viridiplantae > Streptophyta > Magnoliopsida > Sapindales > Sapindaceae > Dipteronia > Dipteronia dyeriana. The sequence continues at coordinate 69,814,459 of CM065300.1, read as the reverse complement.
CAATGTTAATCACACCCCCCAACCAGCTTACTGCTAGTCCCTAGCAACTAAAGCGAAAATAGTAAAAACTCAAATTCAAATCTAAAAAAAACTACCAAATAGACAAACTCTCCCAGACCTCTTTTCTCACCCTCTGACAACCAGTCATCAATCGAGATATCAATCAAAATTTCTTGTGCTCAATAAAGATCAGCACAATAACTATGAGATTCAATTGAAATCAAGCAACATTTTAATTCTAAAATCTCATCATGGCTTCTTCCTTAGGCAGCAGTTTTATTCCCTTCTTCTACTTCTTTTTTTTTATCTTTTTTTTTTAACTTGAAAATATAACAAAATTGAAAACAAACATTCCATCTTTAATCCATGTAGCGAGCTTTAGGCCAACGACTCCCAAACAAGTTGGCTTTAGGGTATTAAGTGTTGAAACACTCTTACGGGCTTAATTACTCGGATTGTAGATTTTTTTTTTTAAGTACAATTTTCTTAAGCTTTCTCTTTAACCCGTATATCGAGCTTTGGGTCAATGACTCCCAAACCAGTTGGTATTAGGGAATTAGGTGTTGAAGCACCCCTCAGACTTAATTGCTTGAGTTAAAAAGGCTACGGAACTGCACTTTATTCTTATCAAGACTCCACCATTTTGCACGAACACTCTATGCTTACTGAGGCATGAGGCACGAGGCACGGTTACTAAGAGTTTTGGTCAAAACACGTAAAATTATTATTATTATTATTACTATATATATTTTTAAACAAGACCACTGCCTTCGGTTGTTACCCTTGAATGATGTTTCAGAACAAAATATCACAAAATCTCAACTTACTGCATATAATCATGTGTCAATGTGTGTGTGTGTCCAGAATAGTTTGAAAAATTTCTCAAGATAACTGAATGAACAAAAGGATTAGTCAATGACATCACAACAGAGAGTTCATAAATTTGAATAGTCGGAAGAGAGAAAAAAATGCATCAGAACTATAAAGATGTGTCTTAGAAGTATCTAAAAGATCTTCAGACCCGGGCATCTTTACACAAAAAAAAAATGGTCAGAAGTTAGTTTTTTTATAAAAAAAAAAAACAAAAGTTATTAAATCAACTTTCCCCTCCCCCCAACCAGAACGAGACATTGTCCCCAATGTCTTTAGAAGAGGTAAGGTTTAGAAGATATCACCTGAACAACTTGAAAAACAACAAAATCTTGCAAAAACAATAAAATCTTGCAAAAACAATAAAATCTTGCAAAAACAACAAAAGTAATACAAAAGAAAGGAAAATAAATGCATAACAAACATGGGACAGTTACAAACTGAGATTTAGATCAATTTTGCGTTTATTGTTGTCTTCATCAACTGACCAATCTATTTTGGAGGTTGAGGGATCTGGATCATAATTAAAATCTTGTAACTGGTCAATCAGCTCATGAAGACTTGAAGCAGAGATAAAGATTTTTCAGATTGAATGTGGAATGTAATAATTTTTCTGAGCATGATCAAGAAATGAAAGCAAACCATCATAAAATTTATTAACATTCAACAAACCGATGGGTTTCTCATGGATGTGTAGTTGCGCTTAGGATGCCATTGAAAATATTTCTTCTAAGGTTCCAAAACCACCTGGCAAATCTATAAACGCATCAGCATTATGTAACATAGCAGTCAATCTTTCAGGCATACCTGAAACAACTAGCTCTTCGCCGTTTGTCTTTCTGATGATATCTGTTGCGGCCATAGGTTTTGGGACAATACCAGAACTTGACTACCTCCGCTTGTGCAGCTCGTGAAACATACCCCATTAATCCCAAGTTACCTCCTCCATACACTAGGTGTATTTTCCGCACAGCCAAAACCTTACCAAGATGAGTTGCAGCCTCAACATACTCTCTGTATTTCCCATAATTAGTGACATCAAATACACAAATGTTTGTGAATCATTTAGTTGAAGGTGACGCCATTAATGCACTCTATGAATTTTTCTTTTGAAAGTTTATGGGTGCTTTGAAGCAAAAAAGGAAAACAAATGTTTGTATTTATAGATCCCAAAAAGGTAACACAATGATACATCTATATTTATAGGGTGGTGCATTTTTCAATGATATTAGATCCAAATAGTTCAAAAATCAAAAGTAAACAACAATAATTACAAAAGACATTAAATGCAGAAGGAAAAAGATAATAAAAAAACAAAAGGATATTTACTGGTAGTTGTGATTGTGGCTCACATCTTCCTCTGGTTTTATGTCCAGAAACGGCTTCAACGCCCTTTATATGTCAGGGATATTCTTCTCATCCAATTTCCTTATAAATTGGCAAATAGAGTCTTTTAAAGTCAGATTCCCAAGACTATATTGTGCATGTTCTTTTTGAAATTGTGTTCAGAATCGGTCAATTGTCATTTGTACATATCCACTAGGATGTGCATCAAGAGTCATTAGGATATTATCCAATGACTCCCTACGCAAACCATGCCTAATGAATAAAATTTTATCTTCCCGGTTATTAGACATCATTCCTAAAGAACGACAACGTGTGTTGCAAGTTGTACGTGCACATTTGTGACAAGTAACGCCTAACTTCTTAGCTCTTCATTTTCTTACAAGGTTACTTCTTCCAAAACTAGACATGTAAGATATAAATGAATCAGCAGACTCACCTGTTAGACGTACCTTAGCTTCGATCAACCAAAAAATATTAGCAGGAATGTTGTTCATCATCAGTAAGCGTAATCTTTCGAAACGTGCTTTTTAAATCTTTTTCAGAGCCTTTTAAGGCAATGATGGAAAATGTTTTCGCAGGTTTGTAAAAATTTCATCCATGCCTTATTTTGGGGATCAGTTATTTGGGAAACTGAATTAAACCGACTTTAATTGTCACGGAGTATCGTTATCCGCCACTTAACAGGGGTTATATAGCAAAACAAACCAAGCAAAACTTGAACGTAGAAATTAATCTTGAAAAAATTCAAAACATAAAAACGAACAAAAACAAAAATAATAATTGCAAACACAAATAAAGTCAAAAGTAAAAGATTTGTTTACTCACCATTGTAACAAGGGTTAGAAAAGGACGGTAAAGTCTTTTTGAAAATTTGTATTTTCTAAGAATGGTTTCACACGTTGTCCATTTACTTTAAACACATTACCATTCCTAGGATTCTCAATCAATGGCACCATATGGATACACGTGTTTCACAACAAATGGATGACTCCACTTTGATTTCAATTTGCCAGGAAAAAAAATGAAGTCGAGAATTATAAAGCAAAACCTTTTGACCAACTTCAAATGATCTTCTTAAAACTCGTTTGTTATTGAAGGTTTTAGATTTTTCTTTAAGAATTTTTACATTTTCATATGCATCATTTCTTAATTCCTCAAGTTCATTTATTTGGAACTTGCGCAATTCACCAGCATCATTTAGGTTAGAATTGCAAGCTTTAATGACCCAATATGCTTTTTTCTCAAGTTCAACAAGTAAGTGGCAAGGTTTTTCATAAACTAAATGATAAGGAGGCATACCCAAAGATGTTTTGAATGCAGTGCGGTAAACCCAAAGTGCATCATTTAGTCTAAGAGATCAATCTTTTCGATTACAGTTAACCGTTTTTTGCAAGATCTGTTTTATCTCCCTATTTACTAACTCAACTTGACCACTTGTTTGAGGGTGGTATTGTTGGAACCCCGTTCACTGGTCACGCAGCGGAACTAGGTTTTAAAATTTTTAATACAGATCATATCTGTATCTGGGACCAGTGAACTTTTGATCGTAATTATTTTTCGGAACTAATACATACAATATGTATACACAGGAAATTGTAATCAATAAAATCAGAAGAAAAAAATCTTACCAACGTTTGGAGGCTCCTTCACTTTTCGATATGCTCATGTCTGAACCACTCGATCTTCCTCGCTATATTCCGGGACTGGTAATGCGTGTGGGTGCGTCACGGTCTCAGGAACTTGAATAGAGGATGTAGATAAATTAAAGAAACTATTTCTTCTATGTGTTTCAAAAACACACAAAGCATGAAACAATATATATATATATATATATATATATATATATATATATATATCTATTCATTGCATACAAAACACAATGTATATTGTTGACGTCGATTTCTAGATTATGTCAGAAAAGCCAACAAGGATTGGATTTCGGCTATTGATTCAAAGAGAAAGAGATTCAGAGAGAGTAACGAAGACAAGTTTTACATGGTAAAACTCCGATGACCGGAGAAACGTCCACGGGTGGTTGAAGGATCAACCAAGCCAAAATCCACTAAGAAAATATGATGTTTACAAGCTCTCGATCTCTCTTTTTTCTCTCTGTATTTGCTATGATTGTTGTATGCTATATTGCCTATATCTTTTGGAGCAAGATTATGGGTCTATTTATATGCTTATAGAACCCTAATCTGCTTTGTACAAGTAATACAAGATCTTTGTATTTAATTGTGATTCGGTTACTTGCTTGAGGTTGATTTGTCTTCTTTCCTGTTTCGGAGTCTCTTATGGAAATCGAGTGGGATTCTAGTAGTGTAGTTCAATTTGGACTTGTTTTCTTATAAGAATGAAGTCTTCGTAAAGAAATCAAGTTATTTCCTGATTGGGGACTCTTCAAACTTAATGTTCCATTTTATTTGGGATTCTTCCTGATGGATATCTTCGCGTATTTAATGACTTAATCCGTGTGAAATAAGCACCAAGCTCTTACTCGAGTCGTATTTATTTCCGAGTAAGAGTAATACTTGATGGTCCCGAGTGGCGCCGTTTGAGCCCGAGTGGAAGCGTTGTTTAACCAGTCCCAAGTGTTGTTAACTGATCCCGATTAGGTTTCATTCAATATATACTTACTCGGACTTTCTTCTTTTTAATGATACCTCGTAAGATATTTTCTGAGTGCCCATTTGGACGTCCACCTGGCTATTTTCTCATTCCTATCAATGACGTATATATTTGGTAAAATTCACGTACAATATATATATATTTCTTCGTCTCGATATGCAATCTATCTGTTTTGTACACGCCTCCAATTGCATCTTTTATCACAAAAATATATTCACGCCTTGCTTCTTCTTCTTTTTTTTGACAAATATCCACGCCTTGCTTCACTTTTATATCAATATATTATATTTATTTATTCTGCTCACTTTTTCACCCTGAAAAATCACGCCTATCTCTGCTTCTTTTATAACAAAAATATATATATATCACGCCTTCCCTTTTATATATATATATATATATATTATGTATATTAAGTATTTGTATCACGTACAAATTCTTCTTCTGAGTAATGTTTCATGTTTATAAACAAATATACATCCAATGTAATTTTTTGTGTAATTAATTGATATATATATCCTTTAATTATCCTTTTTAAATATATCAAATATATTAAAAATGATAATTAGTATTTTAAATTTAAACTTGAATTCAAATACTTAGATAAATGATTTAGTAAAATAAAATAATCATATTATTTTATCTTCACCTAAATCCATATATCAACTAACACCCTCCAATTAATAGTTAATTAATAATTCATAATTATCAATATAATTAAATAATCTAAATATTTAATTAATTTAATTATTAACAATCATTAATTAAACAATCTCATTATTAAAATAATTCACAAATATATAAGTGTCATTTTTGTAACAAAATTAACTGGACAATCCAATTAATTAACCGTGACCCTTGTTACCTAAATCGATCGGGCTAACAAGGGGACCTTATGGACCCAGAGTATTTTGAGCTCCAATAATCATCGGAATCATTAATTAAACTCTTTAATTAATATTCTTTGATTATTAACTCCGGTGTTATTCCACTAAAAATCTGAAGCTCCACTCTCTCAACTGTAGACGCTTTTACACAGACCGATACAACTCGGTGTCCATCGATATAGCTATTACATATGGTGTGATCCTCCACGGTAGTTCATAATTAGAGCTGGGTCATAATGTCCGTTATACCCCTCTAATTACATATATCCTTTAAGTACCATTGATTCTATAATGAACAATAAATCCTATTTCCTCACGGAATTAGGAGAGCGCTCATATTTTCCAAGCCCCGAATCAACCCGTAATGGAACTACCATCTACTTCTCACAAGAAGGAGTGGATTCCACTATTGTGTACAAACCTTCCCAACCACAAGCCAAACCGCAATCCCAACATACGGAGTATATTGATCATGAAATACATCTGACCTCACTCTTGGTATATCAAAGACCACTATCTAACCTGAAGGAGTCGATAAGACACTCAGGATTAAGATCACCCACATATAGCCATCTTTAGTTGATATATATGAATCTCATCGAAAAACGGATCTTGGTGAGAGATTCATATAGATCATGGCCCAGTCCTATATGATCACATCATACAAGGTGCCTCCATTCTCATATCTCCATATGAATGATTCAGGATAGAATCACCGTACATTACGGAATGGACCGCAACTATAGATTAACCACAAATAAAGTACCCAGCTTTATTTACTATCTATGTACTCGTTAGATTGCACGTCTCTTACTGTATCCATCCGTATATGACACTCATATACACAGTTCGAGATTACATCCGGCAATCTTGGATGTTAAATTTATGCACAAGTTATATAATAAACAACACAACAAGAATGTATTGAAATTTTTCTTTTATTTATTTAATAAATCCATTTACAAATTACATCTTTAGGGCTTAAACCGCAACAGGTATGGTGTGGCAATTTTGTGTGTGATTCCATATTTCTTCATTAAAGACTCAAAAGGTTTGTTACAAAAGTGTTTGCCTCCATCACTGATAATGGCTTGAGGGATTCCAAATCGACTCAAAAGATTTTTCTTTAAAAACTTAATCACTGTTTTGTGATCATTATTTCGACAAGGAATTGTCTCAACCCATTTTGACACATAATCAATGACAACCAAAATGTACAAAAATCCAAATGACGATGGAAATGGACCCATAAAATCAATTCCCTAACAATCAAATATTTAAATGACAAGAATGGGGTTTAAAGGCATCATGTTTCGCTTGGAAATGGATCCTAACTTTTAACAATTTGCACAGGTTTTACAGAATGTATGTGCGTTTTTAAACAAGGTGGGCCAATAAAATCCACACTGCAAGATTTTTGCAGCCGTTTTCTTTGACGAAAAATGATTACCACATGCTTCAGAATGACAAAATTCAATGACACTACTTACCTCACTGCCTGGAATACACCGTCGAACAATTTAATCAAGATAATACTTGAATAAGTACATGTCATCCCAGTAAAAACATTTTACCTCAGTCAAAAATTTCTTTTTGTCCTGTGCATTCCAATAGAGTGGTATCATTCCTGTTGCGAGATAATTAACAATGTCAGCATACCAAGGCAAAGTTGTGATAAAGAATAAAAGATCACCAGGAAAAGAATCATTGATGGGTACTTTATCAAATGATGACTAAGCGGTGAGTCATGATAAATGGTCTGCAACGATATTTTCAGCACCCTTTTTGTCATTGATTGTGAGATTGAATTCTTGTAGCAACAAAATCCAGCGAATCAATCTTGGTTTTGCATCATGTTTAGACATTAAATACTTTAAAGCAGCGTGATTAGTAAAAACAATTGTTGAAGCTCCAATCAAGTATGACCGTAATTTATCCAATGCAAATATCACAGCAAGTAATTCTTTCTCAGTGGTGGTGTAATTAATTTGTGCATAATTCAAAGTCTTACTTGCGTAATAAATCACAAAAGGCTTACGTTCTCTTCTCTATCCTAAGACAACTCCAACAACAAAATCACTCGCATCACACATAAATTCAAAAGGCAATGACCAATCAGAAGATTGCATGATAGGAGCAGATGTTAAAAGGTCAATTATATTTTTAAAAGACTCCTGACACTCTTGTGTCCATTCAAATTTTGCATCTTTTAATAAGATGTTACAAAGTGGTTTAGATATGACACTGAAATCTTTAATAAATCTCCTATAAAATCCTGCATGCCCTAAAAATGACAACACATCTTTGACTGTTTGTGGTGGTGGTAACTTCGAAATGACTTCAATTTTCGACTTATCAACCTCGATTCCTTTAGATGACACCACATGACCCAAAACAATTTCAGATGTGGTCATATAATGACACTTTTCCTAGTTAAGCACAAGTCCTTTTTCTATGAAACGTTTCAAGACTCTTTCCAAATTATTCAGACAATCATCAAAAGAATTCCCAAACACAGTTAAATCATTCATAAAGACCTCTAAACAATGTTCAATCATGTCACTAAAAATGCTTAGTTTGCATTGTTGAAATATGGTTGGAGCATTACACAAACCAAATGGCATTCTTCTAAATGCAAAGGTTCAAAAAGGACAAGTGAATGTGGTCTTTTCTTGGTCTTCTAATGCAATGGGAATTTGATAGTATCCTGAATACCCATCAAGAAAGAAGTAGTAGGGAAGTCCTACTACTCTTTCTAAAATCTGGTCAAGGAATGGAAGAGGGAAATGATCTTTTCTAGTGGCATCATTTAATTTTCTATAATCAATGCACATGCGCCAACTAGATGGAACACGAGTTGGAATTAACTCACCTTTTCATTTTCAACAACAATGATTTCTGATTTTTTTTTGCACAACTTGTGTAGGACTCACCCACTTACTATCAGAGATAGGGTAGATAATTCCCATGTCAAGTAATTTAAGGACTTCGGTCTTGAAAACTTCTTTCATGTGTGGGTTAATTCTTCTTTAGGGTTGTCGATACGTTTTAGCATTTTCCTCCAAATTTATTTGATGTGAACAAATGAATGGGTTAATACCTTTCAAATCTTTCAAAGCCCAACCAATTGCATTCTTATTTTTCTTTAAAACATGTAGCAACTTACCTTCTTTCTCTTCTGTGAGGTTAGAAGAGATTACCACTGGGTAGGTCTGCTCCTTTCCAAGGTACTCATATTTGAGTCCCTCTGGTAAGGGTTTCAAATCCAATTGAGGTGCTTTTTCTTCTGGCTCTTCATCTTTTTGTTCCAATTCTTCAAAATCTAAAAATGTCTCCTTCTTCTTTAGCAACCTGCAAACAATTATCAATATGTGAATGTGTGCATAACTCTGGTGAATTGATCAAAAAAACTTCAAATGAGTTAAAAGAATCCATTTGAACATGAGCTTTAACAATGGTTTCAATAATGTCTACATCTTCATCTTCATCATCAAATGGTTCATTAGACATGTTGAAAACATTAAGCTTAATTTTCATATTTCCAAAAGACATGTTCATTATTCCATTCCTACAATTAATCAAGGCATTTGCTGATGGAACCTAGTTCACCGGTCGCACAGCGGAAGCGGGTTTTAAATTTTTTTATACAGATCGTAATCTGTATCTGTGACCAATGAACTTATGATCGTATTTATTTTCGGAACAAATACATATACTAATTATTACACTATTAAAATATATATGTAAATATAGGAAATTGTAATCAATAATAAAAAGGAAGATTAAAAGATAGAACCATATCAACGTTTGGAGGCTACTTCACTTTTCGATTTGCTCTTGGTCTGTACCACTGGTCTTCCTAGCTATTCTCGGGACTAGTAATTGCGTGTAGGCGAGTCACGGTTTTCAGGAACTTAAGATGGAGGGTGTAGAGAAAAACAAATGAAGAAACTATTTCTTCTAAAAAAAAAACTACCTAGAACAATTCTAGTAGTTAAAATAAAATAAAAAAATAGTTTATTTTATTTTCTTCTTCTTGGGGCAATGATTTGCACATACTAAAGACCAAAAATTGTTTTTGTTTTTTTTTTTCTTTCCTTTTTACGTTTGACCAAAACCAAAAACAAACCCTTCTATTGTTTTTAGTGAAAGTATAAATATATATAAAAGTTGTACATGAAAACGCACCACACCTTTTTTTTATTATTATCAATATATATCACATATATAAAAATTTAAAAACAATCTAATCAAATCTAATTTGATTTTTAAAAACTTTCAAATAAAAAAAATATCTCATATCATTTATTTGATTTTAATTTTGAATTCAAACTTTTTAAATTCAAAAATAAAATATTTAATTTAGTAAAATAAAATAATCACATTATCTTATTTTATTCAAAAATAAATATCAATATACACGCTTCATTTAGTGAGTAATAACATAATTAAATAATCTCATTATTTAAGTTATTTAATCACCATTATCTATTAATTAAATAATCCATTATTCAATTAATTTCCGAATAAATACGTGTCACTTTCGTAACACAATTAACTGGACAATCCAATTAATTAACCGTGAACCTTGTTACCTAAATCGATCGGGCTAACAAGGGGACCTAATGGACCCACGGTATTTTGAGCTCCAATAATCATCGGAATCATTAATTAAATTCTTTAATTAATATTCTTTGATTATTAACTCCGGTGTTATTCCACTAAAAATCTGAAGCTCCACTCTCTCAACTGTAGACGCTTTTACACAGACCGATACAACTCGGTGTCAATCGATATAGCTATTACATATGGTGTGATCCTCCACGGTAGTTCATAATTAGAGCTTGGTCATAATGTCCGTTATACCCCTCTAATTACATATATCCTTTAAGTACCATTGATTCTATAATGAACAATAAATCCTATTTCCTCACGGAATTAGGAGAGCGCTCATATTTTCCAAGCCCCGAATCAACCCGTAATGGAACTACCATCTACTTCTCACAAGAAGGAGTGGATTCCACTATTGTGTACAAACCTTCCCAGCCACAAGCCAAACCGCAATCCCAACATAAGGAGTATATTGATCCGGAAATGCATCTGACCTCATCTTTGGTATATCAAAGACCACGATCTAACCTGAAGGAGTCGATAAGACACTCAGGATTATGATCACCCACATATAGCCATCATTAGTTGATATATATGAATCTCATCGGTAAACGGATCTTGGTGTGAGATTCATATAGATCATGGCCCAGTCCTATATGATCACATCATACAAGGTGCCTCCATTCCCATATCTCATATGAATGATTCAGGATAGAATCACTCTACATTACGGAATGGACCGCCACTAAAGTTTAACCACAAATAAAGTACCCAGTTTTATTTGCTATCTATGGACTCTTTAGATTGCACGTCTCTTACTGTATCCATCCGTATATGACACTCATATACACAGTTCGAGATTACATCCAGCAATTCAGGATGTTATGATGTACACAAGTTTATAAAATAAATAACATAACAAGAATGAATTGAACTTTTCTTTTTATTTACTTCATAAATCCATTTACAAATTACATGCTTAGGGCATAAACCCCAACATTTGCAGTAGCAAAAAATGGATGACCCAATATAACAGGAATTGATTTGTGCTCATTAACAACATGTTGTGTTTCCAAGACAATAAAATCTACTGGGTAGATAAATTTATCTACTTGTACTAACACATCTTTCAATAGTCCTTTTGGTATTTTAATTGACCTATTAGCAAGACAAAGCGTGGTTGAAGTCGGCTTTAACTCACCAAGTTTAAGTCGCTGATAAACTGAGTATAGGAGCAAATTCACACTATCATCTAGGTCAAGTAAAGCATGCTCAATTTTACAGTTACTAATTATGCTGAAAATAGTGGGACAGCCAGGATTTTTATATTTCAAAACATTTTTGTTGGAAATAATGGAACTTACCTGTTCAGCCATAAAGGCTTTTTTTCTTACCCGATGCTTCCTTTTTATAGTGCACAGATCCTTAAAAAATTTGGCATAGGAAGGTACCTATTTGATCGCGTTCAACAAAGGGATATTGATCTTTAACTAATTGAAAATTTCAAAAATCTCCGGGGGATACTTCGATTTTTGTGAATTTTTAAAAGCTTGAGGAAATGAGAAGTGTAGGTAGGGATTCAATTATTTCTTCGTCAACAGTGGTTTTATCAACCCCTTCCTTACCCTTGGAAAATGACTTATCATCATTTTTACCAGATTCAAGAATAGGTTTTTCGATGACCTTACCACTACGAAGAGTGATAATTGATTTGACTTGATCTGGGCGTTGGTTATTGTCATAGGAACTTGACTGACTCTTGAGATTTGGTTATGGTTGAGAAGGAAACTTACCTTTTTCGTGTGTGGTAAGTGTAGAAGCAATCTTTGCCAAAGTATCTTTAACATCTGTCAAGGTTTGTATAGTTTGGCAGTTAATGGATTCTTGTTTCTCAATAGTGTCTTCAAGATTTTTCCTAGATGGTGGGATATAAGGTGCTTAACCTTGAGGGTTTTAGAAATTCTGGTGTGTTTATGGATGTGATAGACCTGGTGGTTGTGAAGACTGGGCTTGATTGTTGTTCCTCCAACTAAAGTTTGGATGATTTCTCCAACCAGGATTGTAGGTTTGTGAGTATGGTTAGGAATTTGGCTTGTTGAAAGTGTGCAAAACATTGGCTTATTGAAAGTGTGCAAAGCATTGACTTGTTCATGAAGGCAATCTTTTAAGGCTAGTAAAGTTGGGCAATTATGAGTGATATGATCATCAGAATCACATACATGGCATGCAATTTCTTGTACATATTTTACATGTTCACTCTTTTTAGTTTCTAAAGCTTTAACTTTCCTAACTAGGGATGTAAATCTAGCATGAAGGTCATGGTCTTCTCTAAGATTGTAAATGCCTCCACTAGATGGAGATGGTTGTGGTTTGCTCTTAGACTCATATGAACCAATGGTGTCCCAATTTTAAGCTTTTTTAGCGATGTGGTCAAGATAGTCAAGTGCTTCTTCGGGATTTTGTCCCTGAACTCCCCATTACACATCATCTCAATGACTTGTCTACTTTAGGGTGTGAGTCCCTCGTACAAATATGACACTATCCTCCATGTTTCAAAATCGTGATGTGGATAGACATTTAATAACTCTTTGAACCTATCCCAACATTGGTAAAGTGTTTCCCCAGGTTTTTGGGGTAAATGAAGTGATTTGCCTCTTAAGAGAGTTTATTCTATGAGGTGGAAAAAATTTCTTTAAGAACTATTGTTGCATGTCATTCTAAGTTCGGATTGATCCTGACCTAAGGTTTTGTAACCAAGTTTTAGCTTTATCTTTTAAGGAAAAAGGGAAAAACTTAAGCCTAATTATATTCATGCTAAAATTTTGGTCAGTGCAAGTGTTACAGACTTTCTCAAACTCCATAAAATGCAAATATTGGTTTTCAGATTCGAGACCGTGAAAATTGGGTAAAAGTTGAATGATTCCCAGTTTAAAATTAAAGTGTGTTGCATTTGGTTAGAAAGCTATGCATGAAGGTGCTCCAGTGTGTGTGGGTCATGTAGTCTCTAAGAGTTCTAGGTGGATTTGGGTTAATGTGTTGCTCAAGGTCAACATAAGGTGGATGGTGGCTATGTTGAGACATGTTGTCAAGGTTGTCTAAAAGGTTCTCGCCTTGGTTTCTTGCTGGATGTCTAATTGGGATTTCAGCCATGTTGTTGGTGATTGTGGGTGATTGTGATCTTCTAATTAATCTACCACTAGATGTTCGAGACCAACGTCTCATGCAAATTTAATAAGGGTTCATGGAGGTGAAATACACAAAAATGAAGAAAATAAAAGAAAAAGTGATGAAAATAACATGAAAAAAATCTAAGGGTATAAATGCAAATATACACAAGTATAGAGGTGAAAATGTAAATACCTATAAATCTAGGGACTAAAGTGAAAATATGAGAGATAGGGGATTGATCTGCAAAAGTGAAAAGCAAAATGACATAAATGCAAATACAAACTAGATCTAGGCTAAAATGCAAAACTAAATACAAAATGAGAACAAGGAAGATTAAAGAGAAAAAAAAGTAGCAAAACTAAAATAAAATTAAAAAGAAATTACCTCTACAAAGAAAAGGCGGACTTACCTCCCCGGCAATGGTGTCAAAAACTTGACACGTCCTAAAGAAGTGTTCTTACTCCCAAGTATAATAGTGTCATAGTAAAAAATTAACTGGTAAGACCGGGTCGAACCACATGGAGGTTGTTCACTTGTCCTTATAGAATTAATTATCAAGATTAATTATTAAGCTTGTTATAAAAATGTAAATCAATTAAAATTAAAACTGGGGCTAAGGGATCCATTGTTGGTAATCTGAATATGATCCAATTATTAATATTTAGTCCAGATTAATGGGAGGGTATTCCACTCCACTGACCACTCTCTGATAGATGTGGGTAAAAGTACCCACTGTGCTAGACAACTTCTGTCTATCTACAGTGAGTCAAAACTGCACAAAGATTAGAGGGGAGAAACCACTCTCTAATAGATATGATTAAAAGTATCTATTGTGCTAGACAATATCTGTCTGTCTACAGTGAGTCAAAAACTCCACAAAGATCAGAGGGGAGAAAGCATAAAAGTAATAAACTTACCAAAATTGGATCATATTTTCCATACCAACAGTATCACATTTGACCCCAGCTATATAAAATTAGCCAGACATAATTTAACAAGAAAATAGATATTTTATTTAAACTGAGAATTTGAGAAAAAAAGAGAGAGAATTTCACAAATCTAATATCAATTTGGATTCAGGATGTCCAAATTAGGGGGGATCCCCTATTTATATAAAATACGGATGAAAATTGACCATCAGATGAATTTAAAATGGAGCGTCCAGATTTTGTCACGTCATCAGTGAACAGTGAATAGTGAATAGTAACTGCATCAGTGAAAGTCAACATTGAACAGTGCACTGGCTTCTAAAATATGATTCCCTGCAGTCGCGTGTACGGTGCACTCACAATTCGGGCCAATAGAAATGTGTCACGTCATCAGTCAACAGACAAAGTCAACAGTCTTATAGAATGTGATTCCTCATAGTCGCGCGTACGGTGCACTCGAATTTCGGTCCAATAGGAATGTGTCACATCATCAGTGGACATTGAAAGTCAACTATGAACAGTGAATGGTAAAAATTACAAAAATACCCGTCGTGGCTTTCCTAGGGTTTTTTGACGTTCTGAACTTGAAAATGATGTTTGTTTTTCCATCTGACTTTTTCATAATTCTGAATTGACCATATGACCTCTGAAATACAAACAAAAATACACTGATTACTACACAACACATTTATTTAAGCGAGCGAACGAAATTATGTCTAAATTGGGGAATTAATCATATTGGAAGTGTAAAATGATGATATTATCCCTTAGTAAACATACACTATTCAATGTTAATCATCGAGTGTAAGAAGAAAATGATAATTTAGAAGAATTAAATCTGAATGTTTTTAATTTTGTTTAGATTAATAATATATTAGAATGATCATGTTAGTGTTATGTATTTTTTATGAGTTTAACAACAATATAATAATTTATCTATGACATTTAATCATTTATTCAATTCTAATCTCAGTAAAATGAATCCTGAACACTTGAACCTGACCCCCGGTGACTATTTGCCTGAAGAGGACATCAACCAATTATTTGGTGAGTTCCCAGAAGAAAGTCCCATTAGTACTACGGGTGCGGGACCTTTTTCCTCGACACCATAATCGAGTAAGAAAAGGAAGAAGAAATCAATCGTATGGATGGATTGCTTTGACCCTGTAATGAAGACAATGCCAGATGGTCGTCAAGTTGAGCATGTTTGCTATAAGTATTGTAAATCTGTACTCACCAGTAAGGGAACTACTCATCTTCGAAGACATAGACTCAGTTGCATGGCTTCCCATGGGCAAGTCAATACAACTCGACAAACCCAACTGTAGCGGAACCCAGATGGTTCAGTGAATACATGGAAGTATGACCTCGACCAAGTTAGAGAGCATTAGGTGTTGTATTGCGTTGTAACTGACCAACCCATAGGTTTTCAAGAAAACCCTCATTTTCAATATTATATTAATAATGCTTTTGACACCCAATTTGTCATTGTTTCTAGAAACACAACTAGGAGCGATTTGATAAGTACTTTTGAAAAATATAGGACAAAATTGATTTTTGAATTGCAAAACATTTCTTTTTCAATTGCATTAACATCAGACATCTTGAGCAGACGTTCAAAACAAGATTATTTATGTGTCACTGGACACTATGTAGACACCGAATGGATTTTACAAAAAAAACTCCTTGGTTTTCGTGTCATGGATTAGGCACACTCTGTACAAAATATTTTTCAGGTTATTATGTCCGTTATATAAGATTATGGCATTCAAAACTGCATCATGTCAATTACTTTGGATAATGCATCTGCTAACTCCAAAGCTATAGAATATTTAATTAATTCTAGCATCCATAATATTGCGGAAAAAAAATTTCACGCCCGTTGTGCATGTCACATAATAATCTTGATTGTAAAATCAGGTTTAAAGAAGGTCGAAGTCAAATCGACAATATTAGGGGGTTTTGGGTTGGATTATGGCATCTAACCAAAGAACTGTTGAGTTTGCCAGATTTTATAAGTCAAAGAACCTAAAACCTCGTAAGTTCTAAACAGATATTCCTGTAAGGTGGAACTCAACATATTTAATGTTGAAATCTGTTTTACCATATGCTTCAGAAATTACTAGTTTTTATAACTTGAACACCGCCAACAACACCCAACATGAAAAACTCACGGAAGGTGATTGATTTGTGGACAACGTTTTTCTTGAATTTTTAACTGTTTTTTATGATGCTTCTGTAGAACATTCCGGGGTTTATTACCCCACATCTCCTATTGCACTTCATAAACTCTATGACCTGACTGATTTACTTAAACAATATAGGGAAATGGTATTGGTAACTCCCGCTGTTGTTGCTATGCAAGAAAAATATGTAAAATATTGGGGAGAAATTCCTATTTTGTATGCCTTTGGTATTGTTGTAGATCCTTGAAGCTTTAAAAGTTTTTTCCACTACATTAGGCGAGGCTCTGGATGAAGTTAAATGGATGTTACTGAACATCTTAGTACACTGAAATCCCAAAATTTCAAGGTGTTTTCTATTTTTGAGAACAGGTACAACTCCGAAACAGCGGGACCAGCGCCTCCTCAACAACAATCCCAACAACAATTGAAGCTCATGAGGATTTTTTTGAACAAGACCACAACTTCTCGCGCTTCAGGAAGTTCGAGTCAAAGTCAAAGTCAAAGTCAAAGTCAAAGTCAAAGTCAAAGTCAAAGTCGAAGTCGAAGTCGAAACGTGGAGCTCAACAAATATCTGGGTACGGAGTATTCCATCCAGGAGAACGAAAATTTCACAATGAACGATCTTCTGAAATGGTGGTGGAACAAGAGAAATAGCTTCCCCATTCTATCGAGATTAGCATGTGATATCCTTGCTATCCCGGTTTCAACTGTTTCATCGGAGCAAGTGTTTAGCACTGCCGGATGAATAATAAAAGATAGAAGATGTTTATTGGCCCCTAATGCGATGAAAGCTTTGACATGCCTTAAGGATTGGAAAAATGCAAGAATGAGATGACTACATCAACCGGTCAATGAAGAAACCATCGATAACTTCTCCAACATGACCATCGATGAGAGCTCCGGTAGCAATCAACTGGCAAACTGATGTAATTGTATATACTTACTTTTTTTTTTCTCTTTTTCCCTTACCAAGTCCAAGTTTTTATCCCATTGGGTTTTTCTTGGTAAGGTTTTTAATAAGGCAATCGTAATTTGTAATTTATACTTTTCACCACAAATTTAATAAGAAATCACAAAAATATTATCATCGAAAACTAATTAACTGTTGTTCACTTGTTTGAAATGAAAAAATGTATTTCATATTAAAATTATTACATTAATAATTACATAAAATTATTACAATGTATAAAAAATAATATTAATCAATAAAACGTTTAAATACTAAAAAAAATAAAAATGATTTCAAAGTCCGTTGGTCCGACCCGTTGAGCCCTTAATGAGTCAGCCTGTTAAAAGCCCAGCCTGAGCCCATCTCAATAAAGGTCGCGGGCCAGGCCAAGCCCCCCATCCCTACAAACAGGCCGGCCTAGCCCGACCTGTCTCTCTAACAGGTCAGGCCAAGCCCGGCACGTTAAGTAAGCAGGCCTAACGGGCCCAGGCCTAACGAGTCAGGCCGGTCTGTTTTGCCACCACTATTATATTGTATTTTTTTATTGAGTCTATCAAATATTTTCAAAAAAAAATTTAATTTTTTTTAAAAAAATGTTGTTTTAGAGTCTATCTTTCTGTGAATTAACCATGATGAGATACTTTGATTTGTGCACTAGAAATAATATGCATTATTCACTGAGTTTACACGAACTTCTTGCAATTTAGAGTATTGCATTGAATTTTTCAAAATTTATGACATGCTCTTGATGTGATAATGGATAGGACACATAGTTGAATTTCCATGATTAATAGTGGTGACTACCCTTGTGAGTTCACTAAGCCAAAAATTGTACATAATAATATCATACGAGGGTTCTTTTATTTCTACTCCTAAACACTCAGTTGGTTCTTAGCATTAGATTCGATCTCTATAGGTTGTACATCTAGCATTATTGAACTTTCATTATTAAAAGAATTCACATTTTAATTTTGATCTTGAGTAAGACGAACCAGTGGAAGTGATTATTAGACTAAGTGTGTCTAAACTTCTTAAAAGACCTTACATATTTCTTACCTTTATGTGTGTGCTCTATAGCCCGGTTTGAAGCCAAACACTATAAGCATTTTTATTTCTTCACCACATTAACTGTAACCCATGGAGCGTATATTATAGCCATACCTTTTAGCTTGAGATCAAGCTTTGAGAATGTGAAGAAGATGTGATAGTTATGCACTTGATTTTTGTGCATATTTCGAGCAGAGGAGGATGAAGGAAAGAGTTGCATTCAATCCAAAAGAGTAAGTTTGATAGTTATAAATTTTTATGTAATTCTCTAATTCTAGACTATGAAGTCATTCAATCCAAAATAAATGGTGTCGATAGAATCAGAGAATAAATTATTCATGAGTGCAATTAAGTCAATTAGATTACAAAGGTTGTATCAACACAAAAGGACCTTGATAAGAAGGATAGTGAATTTTGAAGAATTGGACAGTGGTGAGCGGTATTATTCCACTTGTAATGAAGACCGAGAGATTTGTGTGAAGCTGTAAAAGTAATTAAAAGCTTTCATGGTATGGTCCTAGGTTTTTGAATCCCTATATTCTCGTTCTTTCTTAGCAGTCACTCTATAGCCCCACCCCATTACAACCTTAATGAATGTCTAACTGATATGTTGGTTATCCTTGCTATGAAAGTAGAAGTGAATCATTTGTTTATCTTGATCATAATGTTCGATTCTTTTCTTGAGATCTTTTGCATATAAATCAAGTGTTCTTATATATATATATATATATATATATATATATATATATTCATATGCGATCAAGACTAGAAAATTTCTTATGCATAACTTCTAACGTACATGCTTGATGAGTGTATTTACCTTGGTTCTATTTGAATTAATGAGAGATATCCTAAGAGAGTTAGAGTCGAGGCAAATTACATCTACAGTATTTACTATTTAACGAATGTGACTTTAAAACTAAAAAGTCTTGAATGTGGGTTTTTCATTAAAAAATTGAGCAATGCATTCAGTTTTGTGACTTAACTTTAGTATTTACTTATTGGCTTTTGCATGCATTGTTTCAATATGGGCACATTTCTATTGCGTCATGGATGATTGGTATTTACAGGATACGTTTGTGGGAGTCATAGCTGTAAACCCTTAGGAGACAACACTTCTCCTACTAGGGCCGCCTAGAGGTTCAAAGGTTTGTAGCATACGCTCAATACTATCATGTTCCGTACAAAAGTGGTTTAGCTTAGGTTTTATTTTTAGATTTTTTTTTAGGTTTTAGTTTTTAATTTTTGTTTTCTTAGTTTTGCTTGAGGACTAGCAAGAAAATAGACTTGGGGGTATTTGATTGGTCATTATTTGTTTTTTTTTACCCCAATCCTCCAATAAATTGCTTGTTTCTCAAGTCATTTAGGTATTTTAATTGTTTATTTGAGCAATTTTAGGTTGTTGGATCTAAGTGATGTGCTCGGATAATTTTAGAGAAAAAGGGCAATTATTGAAGAATTGAGGGACTTATGTGCAATTTTCCTAAAGTGCTGTCAAGACGGCTGTTAATTATCATAGAGGTACAACAGCACCGTGAAGACAGTAGTCCATTGCTCCAGCACCGCTGCAAGGATGTTGTGTATTATAACAGTGGTATCCAAAATAATCATGCCAAGAAGCTAACCGCTGCTAAACTGTTATGCCACCCATACAGTGATCCCAGTAGTCGGTCAATTCCTTGCCAAAGTTGGATTTCTAAAGTCATTCTGATTTGTGTCTCAAATAAATACATCATGTTTTTAGGATTTTGGGACACAAATTAGACACCAATTTTTTAAATTACTCTTCAAAGCAAAACACACAACTACCTTACACAACAATTCCCTTTCATCCATCTTTACACATTGAAGATTTGAAGACTAATAAGATTTCAACATTAAAGACTTGAAGAATTCATTAGAAGCTTCAATGGGTTTTAGCTTTTCTTTCTCTTGTCTTTTTATCTTTATCTTGTATAACTAATCTCATAACTAGGGAATCAATGTAAACCTCTATGAATGCTCTTTATCAGAGTTGACTATATTTTAATTAATTTAAGTTTTGATTCATTCAATTCATTATACGTCTTAATTTTTTATTCTTGTTAATGCATGATCATACATTGGCATGAATTTAGGGTTTTGATAATTTAATAATTAAGGATGGAGTATTGATCTATATGTAATCTTAATTAATATTCAATTGAATGGGGAAAGCTGATCTTAGCTTTTATCTCTGCAAGTAGGTTTTGCACTTAATGGATTTCAGTTGTAGTTTGCACCATTGATCTATGGGTAAATTATAATTGAAAACACTTGATTTATCCCAGGATCATACGGTAACATTCATACTTAAGATAAGAGCGAACTCTTAGCTTGATTAATATTTTGTTATCAAAGTCGATTTGAAACATTGAGTAGACGTAGTTAGGGATCATTGATGACCTAGTTCTTTCTTCTATTGATCACAACATCAATTCTATTTAATTGCTTTCTTAGATTAATTTAATTTAGTTTTTAGTTTAATTCAATCATCAAAAATCTTTGGTTCGTTTTGTTTAACTTAAATTATAATTAGTTTTTATTACTAAATAAATTTTTCTTGTGGGAACTATCCTTAATTGTCGTTGTACGTTTCTTTACAATTCGTGCACTTACGATTTTTGTTTTTAATAACACGATTTTAAGAAATCAGCCATTCAAAAAATCATTTTTTATATCCAACTGGTGTAAGAACCAGCGGAGATTTACTGCCACAGATATGAGGATTCGGATGGTGTTGATCCTAGCCACGGGTGCAAATCTCCTGGTAGTCTAGACTAAGGATGGCAATAAAACCCAAACCCGTGGGACCCACCCGAACCCAACCCGCTTGGAGCGAGTTTGGGGGATGAAATTACGACCCACGAACCCGTGAACCCGTATAGTAAAAACCCAACGGGTTTGGGTGTGGGTTTGGATTGAGAAAATAAACCCATGGGTGACCCGCGAACCCGTTTAAAATATAATAAATCTAAACTTCAATAAAAAAACACTTTTAACTATATAGAGAATAAAATGTAATCATTTCGCTCATTCTAAGCTGTAATTCTCAACTCTCACACACACTCACACACACACACACACATATGACTCTTGTATGTATGTATATATAAATGTGTTTTGCCTCCTATGACTCTTGTTGGACTAAGAAATATACTTGAAATGAGTTAAAAATTTTACTATATTAAACGTTTATAGTCTCTAAAATTACAATTTTCATATATTTAAATAATATAGAAATATTTTTCTAAAAAACAAAATTGACGGGTTCACGGGTTCGTAGGTTTGACCCGTGGACCCACTTGTTTCATCGGTTTGTGGGCGGGTTTGGGTTTCCTCCAAACCCGAACCCGAACCCATTTATTTTCGTGGGAGGGTTTGGATGACACAAATTGTCACGGGTTTGGGTTTGGATTTTTCCAAACCCACCCGAACCTGACCCATTGACATTCTTAGTCTAGGCCATAGGATTGTGTGAAACCCTTGGCAACAAGACGAGCTTTGTATCTTTCTATGGATCCATCAGCTCTAAATTTATCTATGAAAACCCACATCTCATAGTTTTCTTCCCAATTGGTAACTCGTCAACAATCCAGGTTTTATTTTTGGCTATTGCATTCATCTCTTTATAACATCTATTTTCCAATTCGAATGTCCTAGGGCTTCTTGTAAGTTTCTAGAATGAATAAATGGGAGATTTTTAAAGTAAAGGCTTTGTAGTTTTTGGATATTTTGTGATAGGATAGGTATTTGGTTGTGGGATGTGTGGTACATTTCCGGACACCTTTTCTGTTGGCTATGGGAATATCAAGATCAGTAAAAACATTAGGTTGAGATGAAGAATGAGGATGAGTGACAGAGACAGGTTAAGAATCAAAAGTATTACCTGATTTATGCTTATCTGTTAGAGGATAAGGATAAGACTTCAGGAATGCTGACTGGTCATATGCTAGATGAGGTTGTTCTCTATTAGCATGAGACTTTCATCTAGTATAAACAAGTAAATCTATTGTATGATGATTATCCTTATTGGTATTCTCACCGAGTAATGTTTCTCCCTCTGGACTAGAATCAGTAAGATCTGACATCATATCAGTCCCTAATTGTTGGTCATTAACCCTTGTTTCCTTTTCAAAAATAGATTCTTTAGAAGAATTTGGAAAACTTTAAGGAAAGAAAGGATTTGGTAAAACTGAATTATTAGTTTTCAAAACTGGAAAAGGATTTGGTAAAATTGAGTTATTAGTTTCCAAAACTGGATTAATGTTCAAAATGTTTTCAAACTCATCTTTATTTCCATTCTCCCTTTGAAGATGAGTTTTGGAGAAAAAAGTTTTTTGTTCAAAAAAGACACATCCATACTAATATGGGTTTTATTTTGTAACGGGATAAAAACACTTGTACCCTTTTTCATAAGGGGAATAACCAATAAAAACATATTTTTCGGCTCTAGCATCAAGTTTAGACCGAAGTAAGTCTGGTATATGCACAAAAACAGTGCTGCCAAAAACTTGGGGAAGATTAGAAATTAATCTATTAGTAAGAAAGATTGTTTAAGACAATGTAGATGTGTCTTATGATTTAAGACAAGTGAGGGTACCCTATTAATAAGGTATGTAGCTGTCAGAACAACGTCCCCCAATAGATATTTTAGGACATGCATTGAAAGCATAGAGCCCAGATGTCAGCCTTTTCTTTCCATAAACCCATTTTGTTGGGGTGTATGGCGACACGTAGATTGATGTTAAACTCATTTTTGTTTTAAAAAACTCCCAAGATATTGGTTAAAATACTTTGTGTCATTATCACTTCTTAAAATATTGAATTTAGTATGAAATTAAGTTTCAACAAGAGTATAAAATTCTAGAAAAAGTTTTTAGACTTCAGATTTGAAGTTCATCAAATAGAGCTAACACAATCTAGTGTGGTCATCAATAAAAGTTACAAACCAATTTGAAGTAGGAATTTTCGACGGCTCCTAAACATCACTATGTATTAAATAGAAGAGTGTTAAGGCCTTGTAAGGTTTGAGACATAAGGTTTGTGAGTTGTTATTGGTAAAATCTGAAAGAATGCCATGTCTCCAAATGTCAACTAGACTGAGCCAACTTAAGTTGACCAAAGATGTCCTCATAACACCTGGTTGGAGTCACCTAAACGATCGGGTGGAGATAACTCAATTAAGATGATTAGAATGACCAGGTAAAGATAAACCGATCGGGATTATTGAGATGGCTGGGTTAAAACCTCTGGTCGAGATATAATCACTGGTTGGGGAGAGTAAAGCCTTGTCGAGTTTGGCAGATGGTCAGCTGAGTGACACATGGGCAACATCGAATTCAATGTAATTACGACTCGAACACACAAATAATAAGTCATACTCGAATAAGATATCTTGAAGCACACGTTGATAAGGAAATAAACTTCCTTATATATATCAGAGTCCAGATTAGGCAAGAGATATAATGCGTGGAGAATACGATCAATATGGAACAGAAAAGAAAAGTAGAACAACCCTAACAAGTCAGAGTCTCATTAAATCTCAACAACTTTCCTTATAAGTAAACTAAGAATTAGGGTTCTGTGCATGTATAAATAGACAATAAAAACGTCCACAAAATGGTTAACGGTAATAACAGCAGAAAGAGAGAAAAGAGAGATAGAGTGTGTAAACCATATATTCATAGTGAAGATCTTTCACTTGTCGTCTCTGCAACTGTGGTTTTTTACCTTCTTTGGTTTTTCAAGTAAAATTCTGTGTTTGCATGCTTACTTTCTTTTTCTGTTTCACTATTTAATCATTAATTTACATTATCTTATTGAACTCGCGGTTAAATTTACATAATCCAGAAATTGTCGTCAATAATTGACTAGAATGAGGGGGTGTAACTTTAATTCTTGTTAAAAACTTGCAAAACAGTAACATGGCAAATAACAGAGATGAAAATTAATCTCCACGTGACCTTGGTACCCCACGTGGTGTTAGCAACCCTGGGTTAGCAAACACCAGCGTTGTAGGAGGAGATTTACCCTCCAGGACTCCAACTTCCACCAGACAATATGTGATAACTTTTACAGACGTTGTCCCCGATGTGTTCCGACATATCCAAGAAACCCTGTGAAGAGTCATTGAAAACGCTGACAGATAGGGAATCATCATAACTGCCACCACCAATTTGACTTCACCATATTAACTATCTACACCGGTAATGGCCCAAGACCCCAAGATGCGTTATGAGATAGTATCAATAACCCTAGGAGTGCCATAGAAATCTAATAGAGATATGGAAGATCATTATGAAAATAGGGAACATTACTGAAAGAGGGACGATCACCAAGATGACCAGGATCACAAAGAACTAAGAGGTCAAGAAAACCAAGAAACAGAGGAACATAGGGAGTCCAGTTTACAGGCTGACGTAGGGAAGTATCATAAAAAGGGAACAAGGTACGATCGGGAAGACATATATGGCAGTCGTAGGTAGAGATCTCGATCGGTTTTGACTGACCTCCACCCAGAAGATGCAAAGAAACAACCCATACGGCTAAGTACAATCTCCGTGATGCCCAGGTCACATGAAAAGTTTCTAGGGATCCTTATGGTCTCACCATCCGTCAGAGATTTGATGAGTGTGGAGAGCCAGAGAGCAAACGAAAGGTCTTATTGAGGAGGATAGAAGCCCTAAAGCAAAGGAAAGGTTAGGAAAATCTATTAATTGGTAATCTAGCAAGACTATAAGGCATGCCTACTTTTCAGAAAAGTTTAGGAAGCCGCATGTGGAGCAATTGAAAGCAAACATCGACCCTTAAGAGTACGTCAGAAGATATCAAAGTGTGATGGCACAATATGACTATGATGACGCACTCATGTGTAAGATAGTCCCTCAGACATTGGGGGACCAAGGGTACAGGTGGTTCGGTGACCTTACTAGGCGATCGATTAGGAACTTTAAGGAATTAATATAGGCCTTCACCAGATAGCTCATGGAGAACATCCAACGAAGGAAATCAATATCCGTCTTGTCAACTCTGAAATAAATGAACGATGAGAAGTTGAAAGACTACCTGACCAGGTTATCATAGGAGGTGTCAGAGGTGCAGGATCCCAATGATGACGCGGTGGTGTTTGCAATCATTAACAACTTACGGCACAGCCAGTTGTCACTTAGCATGAGACAGAATGGGCCGAACATATATGCAAATATGGTAAATAACGTTGAATGATATGCAATGGCAGCGGAGGAACAGATAGCCCACGGGGAAGAACTCATACATGGTGACCGATCAGAGAGCAGCCAAAATCCAAAGATGGTGGTTCGAGGACAATAATAAATGGGACCAAAGGAACAACCCAGGAAAGAACAAAGAAGGTCATAAAGATGATGATCAGAAGAGTAATGGATCCTTCAGATGCAGTATACCAATTACACCCATGTAGCCCGAAAGCAAGAAGAAATCATGGCTGTAATATAAGACAAAAATCTATACAATATGCCCTCAAGGCATTCTAATTTTGCAAGAAGTGACACTTCCAAGTGCTGCTGATTTCACCAGGAAAACGTTTATGAGACCTCAAAGTGCTACCAACTGAGAGATTACATCGAAAAGTTGATTAAAGAAGGACACCTAAAAGATGTGGTCTTAAAAGATGGTGATAAGCGGCAGAGAGACCTCTTAAAAATGACCAAGATAGAAAAAAATAGTCCTAGAAGAGATTCAAATGGCAGAGAAATCAACACCATCTTCAATTGGCCTTACACAGGGAAAAGTAGCCAGGAAAGAATGACTGAAGTTCGTGAAGCAATAGATGGTCAGAGAGAATTTGGAGGTGAATTCAGTAGGTCCCGACTAGAAAAAACTCAAACAAGGCTAGGGCCCGATCGTATTTTTTGAAGCTGATGTGCATGGACTTGAGGTCAAGCCAAATGATGCAGTTTCGGTGTCAGTTCGTATGGCCATGGGGAAGTAAAATGAGTACTGATAGATAATAGGAGTTCTATAGACATCTTAAGCATCAGAGTATTCGATCAGTTGGGGCTACAGAGAAAAGATCTACAACCTTTGATGTTTCCACTCCGAAGGTTTGGAGGAGCAGAAGTGAGGTCGTCAGGGACAGTTAAGTTACCTGTGGAATTCGGGAGTTATCGTTGTAAAAAAATGGTACTGCTGGATTTTGTGGTTGTAGAAGTTAAGAACTAGCTTTACAACGCTTTGTTGGGAATACCATTCCAAAACAAATCCAAGGTTGTAACTGCAACTCACTCCTTAGCTGTGAAATTCTCAACTGAGGTAAGGGTTGATGTCATGAAAAGCACCCAAGAATGGGCAAGGAAAGCAAACCTTAAGGTATACAAGGAAAAAACGGAGTCAGATGTGATGTAAATAAACTTCCCCAAAGAAAAAGGTTGTCCAAAGATAAATGAGGAGGAAGCCGGTACCCGGACCCAAGAGAGAAATCTTCAGAAGATGGGAAAGGACAGAAATAAGAACAAACCATTGAAGTCATGATTGATGAAAGTATCACCGAGTAGACAATAAAGTTAGGGACTCGGTTGACAGAACAAGTTCAAAATGAAATGGTCAACCTGTTGAGGGAATACAGGGACTTGTTGGCATGGAAGCACGGAGATATACCGGGAATCGACGCCAAAGTGACCTCGAATTACTTAACGTTGATCCCGATCAGAAACTGGTTATCCAAAAGAGGAGGCGTTTTAACCCTGAGATAAGTTAAGCAACTAAAGAAGAGGTCGAGAAGCTATTGGCAGTATGATCAATAAGGGAAGTACGGTATCGCGAGTGGGTCACCAATGTATTACTCATGAAAAAAGAATGGACAATAGAGGATGTATGTGGATTTCACCGACCTCAATAAAGCATGCCTGAAAGATAGTTTCCCTTTACCTCGAATTGACTAGCAGGTTGATGTAACAGTAGGACATGAATTACTAAGTTTCATGGATGCCTACTCGGGATACAACCATGAAATTCCCTTAAAGTGTGTGTGTTTATAAACCGAGATGAGGTGGACAGGTTTTAATCGAATCAATTACTAATATTTTGATTAATCAATATTAACAAACAACACCAATCTAGTCAAAACAACAATCAAGTGTAAAATACGGAAAATAAATAACACTTGATTTTTACGTGGAAACCTTCAACAAGGAAAAACCACGGGCAGATATATACGCCTCACTTTCGATCCTCAAATCCACTATTGAATGAAAGTTTACAACTTAGGTTGACCTCCTGTCACACCCTCCAGTTACTAACCATTTCACTCTACCAGAAGGCCTTATAGTGATTCTTTATCAACATGCTTGTGCACTAACATATTAGTCACAAGACTTAACCTCAATAAAGAGTCAAAACAACCAAAGTGAATATGATGAAATATTCAAACATGCAAGTAGTGCTAGACTACACTAAATGCTTATCTAGAAATTCAAAGACGTCAATAAATGCAATTCCTAGATATCAATGTCTAAATGCAAGTGCAAGAAGACCTAACTAGATAAAGCTATGGGAGTATAATATCTAGTTATCAAATAAAAGCCAATCAACAAAATTTGTCATGAAACATGGAAAAGAACAATCATTGCAATTAACAAATGCAATCAATTAGACCTAAACAATATCTAAATGCAAAGCAAAGAGATTTAGCTAGAAGGGTAAAATCATCATAAATACTAGCTATCACAAACAAATATCTCAAACAACAATCAACAACCCAAACATATTATAAATGCAATTAAACATAATAGCATACATTCAATAAGCAATAATTGAAATTCATAGGTAAACATGGCCTAGTAATGAAACAACAAGTTCTAGGGCATGTAGAGATTACCTAGTCAAAGAAACCAAGAAGACCCATACTTGGATGTTGCAAATCTTATGCTAGATGGCCATGGATTGAAGGTTGTTTGAGTTAAGAAGTGTTATTGGGAGCTCTTTCTCTCTCTTAGAGTCAATTTCTCTCTCTAAGGAATTAATTTGGAGCTCTCTTATTAAATGGGGAAGAAGATAACATATATATATATATATATATATATATATATATATATATAGTGCCCTAAACGAAGTGACATCATTTTGGGAAAAAGTAACAAAAACCCATCACGACAGTTGGCTGGACCACGGTACAGGTAAGGTGCCCAGACCGCGATACATGCAACGGTGTATCGCATGGACAACACCGCTACATGGACAGTTGTGCATACACGTACACAGGCTGCGGTATAGACAACATGTGACGCTTGGGAAACTTCACTTGGGAGACCGTTGTGCATGCATTAGCACAGACATCGGTAACGGTATTGTGCAGCCTCTAGAAAACACGGCTATACAGACCACGGTGGAGGCAATGCAAGTGGAGCAGTCTAGACCACGTTTAAGAGGAAAATCCTCTTCTAAGGGCAAACCAAATGCATAAAACAACTAAGCAGGAGATATGGAAAATAAGGCACACAAGAAAGCAATTAAGCATGTAAGTTTCTCGGTTTTTTGATTGGTTTATTTTGAATGACAAAATATATTTGGGGATTATCTTGTAAGGGTAGTTTAAGTGATCTTTGTTCTTGACCAATCTCAAGCTTCAAAGGTATATCACTTGCTTAACTTTCATTGAAGAGATATAGTGCACACACTCACTCTCATGCATGTTGTGATCATCTTGCATTAGTATTTATGTTGTTGGTATGTGTGTTTATTTTGGTTGCCTCTTGCTTGCGATTGTGCATTTACTGGTCTTACATAGCACTATCGCACCTTATATATAGTTGTTGTACACATGACACCTTGAGCGACATTCTTGCATGTTTCCTGTCGCTCGTTATGTCGCGCGCTTTGTCACAGTTGTCCTTATAGGTTACACCTATTGTCGCGTGCGTTGTTGGTGTTTTCCAAAGCGACACCTTATACACAACACTTTGAAGGAGTTACTGTCGCGGTTGTCTAGAGTGACATTCCTGCGAGGCGACAATCCGTCTCTCGTGCACACACTATTTTGTTCTCTCATATATATATATATATGTGTGTGTGTGTGTGTGTGTGTGTGTGTGTGTGTGTGTGTGTGTATGTGTGTGTGTGTGTTCTTCTTCCTCACTCATTTTTTTAGAGCTTCAAAACCCTATTTAAGTGTGAGAAAAGATTTCTTAGTAAGAGAAGCTCCAAGAACTTATCTTCACTCAACCAATCCTTCATTCATGATCATCTAACATCATTTTGCATCATCCAAGCATGAGTCTTCTTGTTTTCTTTGAATAAGTAAACTTTACATGCCCTAGACTTCATTGTTTCACTATGTCATGTATGCCTAGGTTTTAGTTTTTATTGCAAATTAAATGCATGTTCTTGTGTTTAATAGCTTCTATAACATGCTTGTGATGTTGGTTGTTGGTTGAGAACATTGATTAGTGATAACTAACATTTAGAACGATTTTACCCTTCTAGCTAAATCTTTATGCTTTGCATTTAGATATTGTTTAGGTCTAGTTGATTGTATGTGTTAATTACATTGATTGTTCCTTGCCATGTTCATGACAACTTTTATTGATTGGCTTTTATTTGATAACTAGGTATTAGTCTCTCATAGCTATATCTAGTTAGGTCTTCTTGCACTTGCATGTATACATTGATATCTAGGAATTACATTTATTGACATCTTTGATTTCCTAGATAAGCATTTAGTGTAGCCTAGCACTATTTGCATGTTTGAATATTTTATCACATTCATATAGGTTGTTTTGACTCTTCATTGAGGTTAAGTCTTGTGACTAATTGGTTAGTGCACAAGCATGTTGATCAAGAATCACTATTAAGGCCTTCTGGGTAGAGTGAAAGGGTTAGTAACTAAAGGGTGTGATGAGAGGTCAACCTAGGTTATAAACTTTCATTCAATAGTAGATTTGAAGATCGTGTGTGGCGCACATATCAACCCGTGGTTTTTCCCCTTGTCGAAGGGTTTCCACGTATATATTGTGTTTTTTTATTGTTTTAAGTATAATTAGTTTAATTGAATGCTTGTTTATTTTGGGTAATTTTTATTAATATTGATTAATCAAAAAATCTATACTTGATTCAATTAAAAACCTATTCACCCCCCCCCCCTCTAGGTTTATTAGACACACACATTCAAATAGAGAATTTTCAAAGCATTAATACAAGATGACCAAAGCATGCATATGAGTGAGTGTGTGCACTATTATCTCTTCAATGAAGGTTAAGCAAGTGATATACATTTGAAGCTTGAGCTTGGTCACGAACAATGATGGCTTAAACTAGCCTTACATATTAATCCCTAAATGTGGTTGTCAATGAAATGAGCCAATAAAAAAACCGAGGAACTTACAATCTCCCCATTTGGCTATTTCGTGACAAAACCACCACTCACATATCATCCTTACAAAATAATTAAAACAAAAGACAAATGGTCAACAAACACATTGTACATTACAAAGAGATACCTAAGGCTAGATCTTCAAATCTTCCAACTCTTGTAGAATGACCATTCCTACAAAACAAGAAAACTACACTTTCCAAGACAAGTGTATGTGAGGTGATCAAGAGAGATAAAACAACAAGAGCAATTTGAAAAAAAAAACAATGCAGCAATAATACAAATGCAAATGCTCCCCCTAAATAGGTTAACTCCCCCTCAACAAGTAAATCTTCCCTCATATGCAACTCTCAACTCCCCATTAAATCATACCAATCTCAACTCCCCTTAAATCCACACTACTCACCCTTTTTTTCATGAGATAGACAAATGAGTATCCCCTTAAGAAGGCATTAGCAAGGAGAGTTTATGGAACAAGACATATGCATAATCATATAAACAAATTTATGCAACTCAATTAAGAAGAGAGAATTAAAGAGTTTTATTACATGAAAAATGTGTGAAGGAATGCTTTGCATACAAGACAAGCTATATTCAAGATAAAAAACATGGTATTTGACAAAGTAAAATAACAAGGGTTTCCAAGAGAATTCAAACCAATTTCACCCTTTGTCATGGAATAAGCAAGATACATATTGTAAAATAAATTCATTTAAGAGCAACTATATCTAACTTTACAAGCAAAACAAGACATGAGCGACTATTGCGCCCTTTTTTTTATTTTTCCGGGTGGGATGGGTAGCCTTGTTCGACAAGTAAAGAGAGAGAGACTTTTGGATTGTAAAATCCTTGAAATGGGTACATGATCCTTATTGATTGAAGTCTCAAAATCGCTTTCACACTAAATTTTTGCACTCATTATAGAGCATTCAATAATTTCATCATGCATATCACTTTAAAGCTTGTCATAAATAGAATCAACATGTCATGGAGATCAATTCTAGGTCATTCAAAATGTACTTCCCAATCAATTCGCCTAGTCCAAAAATGCATTTTTGGTTATAAATAAGACATGGATTGCATGTAGAGCAAAGTCGAACACTTATTAGAAAAAATATGTACAACCAATCATCTTAAGCAATTAATAAAAGAGCATAAATATTACCAATGAGCAATTTGCTCTCTTTGCTTAAGCTCCCCATATGGGGTCAATCTAAACAAGTCATAAGGAGACATGAGTCCCTACAGACCTACCAAGTTCATTGGACCTAGTTAAGCCTATGGGTGAGACCTTAGCACAATAGCATGTGGGTTCATCTTTTCTAATCCACTTAGGCGACACATTATCAATCCTAGTGGCCAAGGTCATCATATTACTCCTAGGATCATTAACACTAGATTTCCTAGGCATATGCATATTGGATCTAGCCCTTTTTCTTTCAATCGTGCTCTCAACCATACATTTTTTTTAATGTACATAAGACAATTTGGCCTAATGAGTCCATCAACACCATAAAAATGACAAATAGGTATAAAATTGGGAGTCATACCATATCCTTCTAAGGTCATTGGAGACTTGTCATGCATTTGATGTCGCATTTGGTGTTGAGCCGATTCTCTCTTTCTTTGTTGTTGAACCGGATTGCCATGCTTCCTTTGTAGAGTTTGCTTGGCATACCTTCTTGGTTGAGGAAGCCTTGGTTGTGGGAAGCTTGGAGGTGGAGGTCTTGGTTGTTGAGGTTGAACTCCATTCTTTGTTGGCATCTTTATTTGACCACTCTTTGTTGACTCTTGAAGATTGAACTTCTTCGGATGATGAGATGGAGAAGGCAACCTAGGAATAGATTCCTCCATAAAAATTGTCTTGTTTAACGATGGTGTGAACTCATCATCTACAAGGCTAAGAGCTCTCTTATCTTTGGGCTTCTTGCCTACGCTCAACATGTGACCAAGCTTCTTCGAACTTGAAGTTGTTTTAGAAATAATTTCTCTTGCTTCTTCACGCTTCTTTTACATCAAGGCTTCATTTCTCTTAGATATCTTTACTTCTATATTCATGTGAATCACCTCGGTTGATAGCTTGAGGTTCTATTTTTTTAGCCTTTGAACCTATCTTTTCATCTCCACCCTTGAGCTATGAAAATGCTCAATGAACCTTTTAAGGTTCATGCTCTCTACATTTCCATTTGTAGAGTAAAAAGAGGAGCTCTCATTACTTGAATGATCATAAATGTCATTTTTTATCATGTTGGCATCATCAACATAAGTAGCTTCACTAATTACCCTCTTTTCTACTTTTTCATCTCATCCTTCTTCAAGGTCACAAACTAAGGCCTTGTGGCCTTTTTCTACATCTTCCATATGGGAGGCTTCAAAAGCCGTGTAGTTAAGAACATGTTTCTCATCACTTGAGGAATCTTCTTTACTTCCACTATCACTTGATTACCACATTTCCTTTCTTCCTTTTCAAATTAGAACATACGGAAGAATTATGACTGATCCCACTACACTCATAGCATTGAATGCCTTTTCTTGTAGGCTTTTCTTATCTTGGCTTAATCTTCTTATTTGAGTCATTCTTGTGAAGATTCACAAATTTCTTGAATCTCTTCACAATTAGAGCCAAGTCTTCATCTGAGTCATCATCCTCATTCACAATCTTGGAGGTTTTCAATACTAAGCCTTTTTGCTTCTTCGGTGATGTGGATGAAAGACTCAATCTAGATTCATAGGGTAACAGCCTTCCACTCAATTCGGTTTCCTCATGTGCCTTCTTTAGAATATTCTAAGCTTCTTATGCATTTTTGGTGACTTGGATGAGTTTGTATTGGTTCTCATCTATTGCACTAAGTAGAGCAGACATTGCCTCGTCGTTCCACTTTGATGCTTCAAGCTCTTGGAAACACCATTGATACTTAGGATTAAGCACACTACTTCCATCTTCAGTGGTCATGGTTGGTGGTATGTATCCATCTTCAATCACTAACCAAACTCTATCATCTATTGCCGAAAGGAAGGACTCCATATTTCTCTTCTATGAAGAGTGACTATCTCCCTTGAGCAATGGTGGTCTCACATCCAACACACTATCTCTACTCACCCCAAGGTCACTCATAGTGTTTGGGTTACAAATGATATGCAAATGCAATGTAATAAACAAAATGCAAACAACCAAAATGCACAAATCAAGACACACACAGAGCACGGATCACCTAAGTATATCTAGGCATCGACTCTGATACCAATTGAAATTCCCTTAAAGCGTGTGTGTCTATAAACCTAGAGGGTTTTAATCGAATCAATTACAAACTTTTGGATTAATCAATATTAACAAACAACCCTAATCTAGTCAAGACAACAATCAAGTGTAAAATACGGAAAATAAATAACACTTGACTTTTACGTAGAAACCTTCAACAAGGAAAAACCACGGGCTGATATATGCGCCTCACATCCGATCCTCAAACCCACTAAGGAATGAAAGTTTACAACCTAGGTTGACCTCCTATCACACTCTACCCATAAGGCCTTATAGTGATTCTTGATCAACTTGTTTGTGCACTAACCAATTAGTCACAAGACTTAACCTCAATGAAGAATCAAAACAACCTAAGTGAAAAATGATAAAATATTCAAACATGCAAGTAGTGTTAGGCTACACTAAATGCTTATCTAGGAATTCATAAATGTCAATAAATGCAATTCTTATATATTAATGTCTAACTGTAAGTGCAAGAAGACCTAACTAGATATAGCTATGAGAGTCTAATATCTAGCTATCAAATATTATCAAATAAAAGCCAATCAACAAAAGTTGTCATGAAACATAGCAAAGAACAATCAGTGCAATTAACAAATGCAATCAATTAGACCTAAGCAATATCATAATGCAAAGCATAGAGATTTAGCTAGAAGGGTGAAATCGTCCTAAATACTAGTTATCACAAACAAATATCTCAACCAACAATCAACAACTCAAACATGTTAATGCATTTAAACATGAAAGCATACATTCAATAAGCAATAAATGTTATTCCTAGGTAAACATGGTCAAGTAATGAAAAACAAGTTATAGGGCATGTAGAGATTACCTAGTCAAAGAAAATAAGAAGATCCATGCTTGAATGATGCAAATATTATGCTAGATGGCCATGGATTGAAGGTTGGCTGAGTCAAGAAGTGTTCTTGGGAGCTCTCTCTTTTGTAGTCAATTTCTCTCTCTAGGGAATGAATTTTGGATCTCTCTTATTAAATGGGGAAGAATATAACATATATATAGTGCCATAAATGAAGTGACAATGTTTGGGGAAAAAGCAACCAAAACCTGTCATGACCGTTGGTTGGACCGCGGTACTGGTTAGTTGCCCAGACCGCAGTACATGCAACAGTGTATCGCCTAGACAACACTACTACATGGACCGCTGTGTATGCACGTGCACAGGCCGTGGTATAGACAACATACAATGCTTGGAAAACTCTGCTTGAGTGACCGATGTACATGCAATAGCACAGGCTACGGTAAAGGCAGTGTGAAGCCTCTGGAAAACACTGTTGTACAGACCGTGGCAGAGGCAATGTAATGGGAGCGGTCTAGACCGTGGTTAAGTGGAAAATCCTTTTCTAAGGTCAAACTAAATGCATTAAACAACCAAGCAAGAGATATGGCAAGTAAGGCACACAAGAAAGCACTTAAGCATTAATGCAAGATGATCAAATCATGCATATGAGTGAGTGTATGTACTATTATCTCCTAAATGAAGGTTAAGCGAGTGATATACCTTTAAAGCTTGAACTTGGTCATGAAAAATGATGGTCTAAACTACCCTTACATATTAATCCTCAAATGTGGTTGTTAATGTTAGGATTATGCTCGATAGCAAGAGTATAATATTGTAATTAACAATCTTTTCATATGAATAAAGTGATTTCTAGTTTAACAAATCATATAGCATTTATAGTTTAATTATTATAATTGTCAAAAGTAAATAATCATAAGGTCAAAAGACTATGAGAAAAGAAGAATTGTTCATACATCTAGATATGTATGAGGTAGACACAATTCTTTAGTTAGTCTTGAATAATATTCACAGCTTAAGATAGAAGGATATGCGCCTTTATCTTGTCAAAGTTGTAAATTCTTTTGCTAGCATTTGAGTGGGATCAAATGTGTTATGATGAGTCTAAAATCATCAAAGTTTGGTGTCTTTGGGCAAAAGAATCTAGTGCACTGGGTGCATTGAATAGGATCAAAATGAAATACTTTATCTAGAACCGTCAATGGATAAAAGTTTTCATTTGAAGACAATCGGAGAGTCTATATCAATCCTGAGATAAATGATGGCCTTATGGTTGCAAGTGTTATCATTTGAGCTATCAATGAGTACGATTATATATCATAGTCTATCATCGATAGTTTGGTGGTATTCATTTGTTAATCAATAGAGGACTTCATTTATAGATATGGACATCGTGGCTCCATTTATTGAATGAGAGTAGAATACCATCATATGGATGTTCTGAGGTATTGGATATTAAATCTTAACGTTAAGTTTTCAATAGTGTCTATTGAAACATGGCTTCTGGACAAGTCAAAATATCCAAGTTCAAAATATGGTCTTGAGTAAATATGGTAACTTGGAGAGCTATAGGCGGTCTATGAGCTCTTGGAGATTACTGGTATTCTTCACGATGATACACTTTCTCAAATAAGGTTGTCTAGGGTATGAATGAGTAAAAATCAACTTATTTTGTCTTTATTTAAGAGTTCAATTTTATTTCTTTAGTGGAATGGATTAAAATTAAATAGATCGAACCTAAGTGAATCATTTGTTGATTGTGATTAGGTTGTGTCTATTGGAGCTTAATTTAGATAGCCCGCCAAGATCCCCAATCCACATGAACTTGAATGGATCACTTAATATATTCTACCGGACCAATAGGGGTCCGTCTAGAATTGTAATAAGGCATGAGAACTTGTTTTTTTTTGTAAGAATAGGTCTAGTTCACATGTGGACTTTTTATAAAAGTCCAATGGATTTAATGAAATAAGAAAAACAATATATATGCCTATATATTGTCATGGGCGGCAAGGCTAATATATAAAAGCCTAAATATATTATTTTTTATTTTATTATTTAATTAAATGGAAATTAATTAATTTGTTAATTAGTTAATTATTTAATTAAAAGTCAAAATCTTTTTCCTAGTAGGAGATGGTCTCCTAAAACTATACTATTGTTGGTAGTATAGTTAATGTTAAAGACTATATTTGATAAGTAGATAAATAAAAGGAATTATTTATCTAATCAAATTAAGAAGTCTTTAATATGGTTACAAATACACTATTGAGTTGGATTAGGAATCTTGGTGTAGGAAAGAATTCTTTTTGGAAAAGGATTTTTGGTCACCAAGTAAAACTATTTAGTGGTAGAATTCTTCTTTGAAAAGGATTTATAACCACCAAGTTAATCTACCTAAGGATATGATTCTTGTTCATCAAGTAATCCTTCTAAGGAAAGAATAAACTCTCCTAATCTACATCAAAGAGGTAAAATTCAGCCAACACATATGGTTATAGGAGAAGTTAGATTTCCTTTTAGATAAAGACTCTTTACTACCAAATAAATCCACCTGAGGAAAGGATTCTTGTAAACCAAGTAAATCCTTCTTAGGAGAGGATTTATGATCCTATATATATGTGCATGAGAATTTCGGCCAGCCCAAAAAAGGCAATTATAGGTGAATTTCGTCCAGCCCTATTTTTCTTAGTGAAGAATTCGGTCATCATAGGAATTTTGAGGGAGAAAAATCTGATTTTACTCTAGACAAAATTCGATCACATCTAAACAATAGTGTGTGAATTCGGCCAAGTAGAGAAAAAAGGGAATGTTTTTGTTTTCGATAGTATACTAATATCCTTTACATCAA
Organism: Dipteronia dyeriana; assembly: GCA_032871835.1. Classification (NCBI taxonomy): domain Eukaryota; kingdom Viridiplantae; phylum Streptophyta; class Magnoliopsida; order Sapindales; family Sapindaceae; genus Dipteronia; species Dipteronia dyeriana. Next base: position 69,776,549 of record CM065300.1, on the reverse strand, counting down.
AAGGGTTTTGTGTACAACATCAAATCAAGGTTCACACGAGTTTCAATCAAATTGATTGATAATTCACAATTGACCGGACGTTCTTGGATTTTTCTCTTGGAGGATATTTGTAACTAACAAAGAAAAGATTTTGCTTTGTCTCTATCCTCAGGTATACAATAAAAAGTAAGGGAGCCCACACTCTAAGATGATTCACGTTCGTGATTGGATTGGAAGATCTTACGGAATCAATTCGGCACTTGTTCAATCGTCACGAGAAAAAGGTACGATACTTTTATATACGTCATTTAATTTAGGTCAAGGTTCTCGTTGCATAAAGGGAATTTTTTTTATTTATACGCAAAACCTAATTTTGTTTTTATCACGCTTCGTTGCGTTTTGAACCTGGTTTTTCCTTACAATTGGTATCAGAGCCTGGTTGTACTCTTGATTAATTGATGTATGTGTTCGTGAATCTTTTTCTTTTTATTGTATGTATGCATGTTTTAGAAAGAGATGACACTCTAGGTCTTCGCATATATATTTACATTGGAATGTATGGATATATATATATATGTTTTATATGTGGTTTGTTATTGCTCAATTTTGGTCCTAGAATTTCAATGTAATTTTATTTTGGGATTGTAACAAGAAGGGTGGTTTATTATCGTCATAATTTCCTTCTTGGTAGTTGCTAAGTTTTTTTTTTTATTTTGTTGTTGTAATAAAAAAAACTGTAGTATTTTATTATGTAAATTCTTCGGTAATACATTCAAGTTTCGAAGACTCAAAGGTTTGAAGAATTAGGAGCAACTGGAACAAGTTTGGGACCGTGCGAGCCGTAACAACGAACGTGCGTGCGAAGAGCGCGCATCCACATTTGTTGTGGCATGGGCTGCGCACGGCATCCCTTTTGGTAGCCATGGGCTGCGCATGATAGCCCTTTATGGGTTTGTGGCATGCGCACGGCCATGGGTAAGGGCGAGGGGTGCGCACGTCCAAGGGAGGTTGCCGAGGGAGTCTGAACGACGAAGGTCGCATGAAGACTTGTTCGCCAAGAAAAGAGTTCTTGTATTCCAAGATTTATGTAATTTACTTGTTTTTCTAGGATGCACCAAAATTGTAGCTATTTATATTTTTGTAAATATTGCAATGTTTGTCATTGTTTGATAACATGTCATATAGAATAGAAATGCCACTCATATATCTCTTTTGCTATGAACATGCATTGAATGGTTTAAGTATCTAAATTGGCATCTAGATAACTTGGTAAATCATTCTTTGGAATTCGATCACACGCCTTAAACAATTGAGTGGAAGAAGGTGTTTTTGAACACCTACGGCTTCCAAGTTTAGTTGAGCTTTATATTTCGTGCATAACCTCCTAAGAGGTATTTATGAATGGAATTTAGCAAGATACTTCCTTACAAGGATAGACTAGACAATTATCCCAAACGATATCTACTCTCAAAGAAGGGATATTCGTGAGGGACTATATTGAAGGTCGATAACTTGGTAACACACTCAATGTGAGTTTATTAATATCCTCCCAAGAGTTCTTGTTAATAAAATCACAAGGCTAAAATTGAAAACGTTGGTTGTTATGTTAACAATTAGGTGGGCCATAGTCCAACTAGTAAATATTACGAACTCCCAAAGGAGGCGTGACATTTATAGGTGCTGGATCACCGTTGAATTTTTACGATTGAATTTGTAAAGTCCTCAATTGTTGATTGGCTTATTTCGTGAACAAATCACATTTTTGGGTATTATGTAAGGGTAGCTTAGGCTCTCAAGACCTCAAGAGAAGAAGCACCAAAGGTAAAATTATTGTGCTTACTTGCTTTGAAGAGATACTTGCACACACTCACAAATTCATGCATAACTTTAATTCTTATATGGTGAGTGTTTTCTTGTGTGCATTTTGATGACTCTTATTGATTTATTTGCATCTTGTAATTAAATGTTTTATGTCATGTTTGGCATTAGAATATGATGCATTTTTTATCACTCTTGAACTTGTTGAAATTGTATGTTTGAGTGTTGAAAATAGGTCTTGCGATGGTGGTGCGCTACTCGACCAGCGCACCTCACCAACATAACATTCCAGTGGAACGCCGCTAACCATGCACCACTGAGTTGCGTTGTTGTACCCGTGCACAGTTGAAAAAAGTGGGTGTGCGCTAGTCGTGCGCCGCTCGTCTAGCGCAGCCTCACCAGCTCAAACATCCCAGAGAATTTACGCTTGTGTTACGCTACTGGGATGCGCCACTCGTCAAGTGCCTTTTATAAAAATAGGTTGTGCGCTGGTGGTGCGCTACTCGACCAGTGCACGTCATCAGCGCCTACAGAGGAAGCTAGAACATTTTTTTCCAAAACGACCTCACTTTGTTTGGATCTTATATATATATATAACTCATTGCCTTAAGGTCGTGCAAGAGTTCAGAACATCATATATTTTCCTTAGAACACATTTCAAAGGAAAAACACTTTCAATAACTCATTTTTAATCACTCAAAGCATTCCCATGTGCATCAAAACTTCATCTTGCATCATCTAAGTTCATTTAGAGTGCATCAATGGATAGGGTTGCTTCATCACATCTTGTTTGGTAAGTTCTTCATTGTCTTCTTACAATTTAAGTGTTTTACTTGCTAAACCTTCTCTTTAATTATTTGTATGCTCTTAGAACATTTTCTAGATACAAATTAGAGATTAGTGTGATGGCATGATTAAGTGTTGTATTGTGATAGCTTCATAGGATTGTTTGATCTATGTTTAGCTAAGCTTCTTGAACATGTCATTTAGCTCATGATATCGAGGATTGCATTAGATGTCATCTCATTATCCTAGATAAGCACATAGGGTTTCCTAGCCTTGTTTGTTCATTGAATATCATCATATATTCACTTAGGACATTTTATCTCTTTTTTTGAGAAGTAAGACTTGTGTTGCTTCCGGGAGTAGGTAACTTAAATCGCAAGCAAGATGAACTAGGTTCACTTATACCGGGATTAGGTAGTGGTGGTGGATTAAATTGGGATTAGGTTGTAATTCCTTTGCCATTAGTGGATTCGAGTTCTAGTGTGGCGCACTCATCAGCTCGTGGTTTTTCCCATTTGGAGGGTTTCCACGTATATCTCAAGTGGTTTTATTATTTCTGCATTTTTACACTTGTGATTTTATCGTAACTAGCTAGAGGCATTTTTATCAACTTGACCTTTAACAAAAATTTGGTAAAAATTGTTAAAATCTATTCACCCCCCCCCCCCCCCCCCCCCTCTAGATTAATATTATACACACCGTAATATTTGTTTCAATTGGCATCAAAGCAGGTTCCTAGACATACATAGGTGATCCTTGCTCATTTTGGTGTGTGTTGCATTTTGTGTGTGTATTGATCATTCATACATTTGCATTCATATCATTCATTCATTAAACACAATGAGTGGAAACGGTGGCAACGAGGGAGCTTCTAGCACTAGACCTCCACTTCTCACCGGGTTTAATTATGCCTTTTGGAAAAGCAAGATGGAGTCGTACATTTGCCGAATTCATGACAGGGCATGGATGGCAATTGAAGATGGCTACACTTCACCCATGATGACTCCTGTAGATGGAGAAGATGATGTACTCAAACCAAAGGCACAGTGGAATGTACAAGATTTTGAGGCTTCAAAGTGGAATAGGAAGGCAATGCATGTTATCCTATGTGCAATGGATGATAACCAATACAAGTTGGTTCAAAACACTAGGATAGCTAAGGAGGCATGGGTTATCCTAGAAGTTGTACATAAGAGAACCAATGTGGTTAAGGAGTCGAAGCTTCAAGTTCTTCAAATGCAATTTGAATTGCTCAAGATGGATGAGAACGAGTGCTTCAATGACTTTGAAGTAAGGTTGATGGACATTGTGAACCAAAGTCATCAACTTGGTGATCCTTATTCGGATAGGAAAATCAATCAGAAGATTATGAGATCTCTACCCGATAGATTTGAGTCTAAGGTGACGGTTTTGGAAGAGAATAGTGGTTACAAGGACATGAAGCCAAGTGAAGTGATTGGGAGGCTTCTAGCTTATGAATCAAGGAAATGTCCTAACCCCACACCATTGAAAAAGCAAAAAGACATTGCTTTGAAAGCCTCCAAAGTTGAAAAGGAGAACAGTGATGACTCGGATGAAGAAATGGCCATGCTAATGAGGAAGTTCAAGAAATTCTACGAGTCCGAGAAGAAAGGTTTTGGATCCAAGGGTCAAGACTTGAAGAAAAATGCTCCCTTCAAAAGGTTTGAGCCTAGGCAAGAAAAGACAGAAAAGAAAGGAGTCCAATGCTATGAGTGTGGTGGAATAGGTCACTTTGCCACGGAATATGCAAATCACAAGGTCAAGAAGAAGGGAAAAGTAATGGCTGCCACATGGAGTGAAAGTGATAACTCTAATGAAGGAGATGAGTCTTCGGATGATGAAGAACTCATGGCTAACTTCATAGCATTTACATCCTCTCTTAGGAGCAAAGATGCTAGTGAAGAAGAGAATGAAAGTCAAGAGGAAGACTACTCAAGTGATGATGGATCTTCATAATAATCCACAAATGGAAGTGTGGATAGGATGGATCTCAAGGACTACATGGCTAAGTTTGAGAACTCAAGGTTAAAGAACAAGAATGAGATCAAGAGATTAAAAGAAGAAAACCTAGACCTCTCAACTCAAGTTGACCAACTAAATGAAGAGTTGGTGAGATCTAAGAGGAGTGAAGAAGGGTTAAAGAAAGAGCTTGAAGATGCTAGAGAGTTGTTGGCCAAGATGAACTCTAGCACCAAAAAACTTGACCATATGCTAGATGTTGGAAAGATGCCAAGTGACAAGAAAGGGCTTGGGTTTGAAGATGACAAGGTGTCCTCTACTCCAAGCAAGACCATATTTGTAAGAAGCATGAACTTCAATGGGTCATCTTTTCATCAATCACCTAGGAAGAAACTTGACCTAGGAGAGTGCTCAAGTAGTGCTCAAGTGAAGGTGGCACCAAGAAGCCTACCTCAAGCCCATCTTACAAGGGTTTCTCAAGCTAACTTCCCTCAACCAAAAGCTCATCAAGGGAAGATACCTATCATGCAAGCTTAACCAAGGAAGCAATCAAGTCTTGCTCAACAACAAAGAAGGAAAGCTCCTCAACAACAATCAAGACAACCACATAGACATGGGAAGGCTCCAATGTATCCTCAAGGTTATGGTATGATTCCTAACTTCATCCCTACATGTCATTTTTATGGTATTGATGGTCACATTAGATCAAATTGCTTTAGATATATCAAATTGCTTTAGATATATCAAATTTTATAGAATTGAAAGCATGATAGAGAAGAAAAAGGCTAGATCCATGATGCATGTCACTAAGAAAAATGGAATACTTATGCATGATCCTAGGACATCTAGAGCCATGATGCATGTCACTAGGAAAAATGAAACAACTTTGCATGATCCTAGGACACTTAGAGCCAATATACCATTGACCACTAGGAATAAAAATGTTGCACCTAGGTGGATTAGAAAGGATGAACACCTTTGCCATGTTGCACAAATTGCCTTGAATGCTCATTCTTGTGATTTTTGGTATTTGGATAGTGGGTGCTCTAGGCACATGACTGGAAATAAGAGTTTCTTTGAGACTCTTATGATGGAGGAAGGAGAAAATGTCACATTTGGTGATGGATCCAAAAAGAAGGTTAAAGGAAAGGGAACCATTTCCATTCCCGGATTACCCTCATTGTCCAATGTTTTGTATGTTGATAGTTTAAAAGCCAATTTGATAAGCATTTCACATCTTAGTGATGAAGGACTTTCCGTCTTGTTTAGGAAAAATGATTGTTCTATCCTATTGCCAAACGGACAAACCTTGTTAAAAGGTATGAGATCTAGTGACAATTGTTATTGTCTTGAGGCTAGAGGTATCTCTTACAATGTGTCCAAGGATGAACAAATTGAGTTGTGGCACGAAAGACTTGGTCACATGAACTTTAGGGATTTAAGAATCTTAGATAAGTTCAATGTTGTGTAAGGCCTTCTCAAGCTTGAGAAAAAGGTTAATAGTGTTTGTGGACCCTACCAAAAAAGGAAGCAAACCAAAAGTATGCACAAAAAGGGCAAGTATGTAACCACCAAGGAACCTCTAGAGCTTCTCCACATGGATCTTATGGGTCCTATGCAAACCGAGAGTTTATGTGGAAAGAGATACATTTTTGTGTGTGTATATGACTTTTCTAGGTACACATGGACTTATTTCCTTAGAGAAAAATCTGAAACTTTTGACAAGTTTAAAATGCTTTGTTCTAAAATTCAAAATGAAATGAACTCCAAGATTAAAAGCATTAAGAGAATTAAGAGTGACCATGAGAAGGAATTTGAGAATGCCCATTTTGAAAACTTTTGCAATAGTCTAGGCATTTCTCATGAGTTTTCGGCTCCTAAGACACCTCAACAAAATGGAGTTATTAAGAGGAAAAATAGGGTTCTTCAAGAAATGGCCCGTGTGATGTTGCTTAGCAACAATGTCCCTAGGAATCTTTGGGCTGAGGCCGTCAATACGGCTTGCTACATAGGAAATAGAGTCTTCCTTAGGCCCCACACTAGGCAAACCTTCTATGAGTTATGGAAAGGTAGGAAGCCAAATGTTAGCTACTTCCACACATTTGGAAGCAAATGCTACATTTTTAATGACCGTGATCAACTTGGCAAATTTGATGCTAAAAGTGATGAGGGTATCTTCATTGGCTATGTCTTGAATAGTAGAGCCTATAGAGTTTTTAATCTAAGAACTAGGACCGTAATGGAATCATCTAATGTTGGCATTGATGATACTAGGCTCAAAACTAATGACCATGAGAAGGAGGTAGATTTAGTTGATGACTCCCCTTTGGAGAAGGTTGTTGATGTCTATAATGTTGAAAAGACTAACCTTGATGGTGACATAACTCAACCTATTGATAGGATTCCTCCATTGAACTCAAAAGAACCTGCTCCATGGGTTAGGAAACTCCATGACAAAGATGACATTATTGGAAAGGTTAGTGAGGGTGTTAGGACTAAGCATCAAATGGCTAATCTAATTAGCTACACTTGTTACACCTCTCAAATAGAACCCAAGAAAATTGATGAAGCTTTAAAAGATGAATTTTGGGTTCTTGCCATGCAAGAAGAGCTTAACCAATTTGAAAGGAATGAGGTTTGGACTCTAGTTCCAAGGCCTAAGAACACCAATGTGATAGGCACCAAGTGGGTATATAGGAACAAATCCGATGAGGATGGCAATATTGTGCGAAATAAGGCTAGGCTTGTAGCACAAGGGTACTCTCATATTGAGGGTATTGACTTTGAGGGGACATTTGCTCCCGTTGCTAGGATTGAGTCCATTAGGCTTCGTTTATCCATTTCTTGTTTGCACAATTTTAAATTATATCAAATGGATGTTAAGAGTGTCTTCCTCAATGGTTTCTTGGAAGAGGAAGTATTTATTGAGCAACCCAAAGGGTTTGTAGATCCTCACCACCCTAATCATGTCTATCATCTCAAGAAAGCTTTATATGGGTTGAAACAAGCACCAAGGGCTTGGTATGAGCATCTCACCCAATATCTCATAGACAATGGTTACACTAGGGGTAGTGTTGACAAGACTATATTCATCAAGAAAGACAAAGATAAGCTCTTTATAGCTCAAATCTATGTTGATGATATAGTCTTTGGCTCCACAAATGACATCAACGTCCAACAATTTGTTGATGTCATGTCTCATGAGTTTGAGATGAGCCTTGTTGGTGAGTTGAGTTACTTTCTAGGTTTACAAATTAAGCAAATGGATGATGGGATTTTCATATCTCAAGCTAAGTATGCCAAAAACCTAGTAAATAAATTTGGCCTTGAAAGTGCCAAACATTGTGATACACCCATGAGTACCACTTTGAAGCTAAGCAAGGATGCTAGTGGTAAAAGTGTGGACCAAACTTTATATCGTGGCATGATTTGTAGCTTGATCTATTTGACCGCAAGTAGGCCCAATATCTCTTTTAGTGTGGGTGTGTGTGCTAGGTACCAATCGGATCCTAAGGAGTCCCATCTCTCTTCCGTTAAGAGAATCATTCGATATGTGAATGGGACTTATAACTATGGAATTTGGTACTCTTTTGACACTAATGCTTGTCTTGTAGGCTTTAGTGATGCAGATTGGGCAGGAAATTGTAATGATAGGAAAAGTACATTAAGCGGTTGCTTTTTCCTTGGGAACAACCTTGTTTTTTGGTTTTGCAAGAAGAAAAATCCGATTTCCTTGTCCACGGCTGAGGCCGAATACATTGCAGCTGGAAGTGGATGCACACAACTCCTTTGGATGAAACAAATGTTAGTCGACTATGGATTCAATCAAGGTACTCTCACTCTCTTTGATGATAACATGAGTGCAATTAATATTTCAAAAAATCCGGTTCAGCATTCTAGGACTAAGCATATTAACATCCGTCATCATTTCATTAGAGAACTAGTTGAGAGCAAATGCATTGTACTTGAGCATGTAGGTACAAATGATCAACTAGCAAATAGAGATTTTGTATACTTGTTGCATCCATTTTTCTTTAAATGTTTATGCTCCTTTATTGATTGCTTGAGTAGCTTGGTTGCACTTATATATTATATTGTATTTTCTTCAATAAGTGTGATCTTTGCTTTGATTACAATCCATGTCATATTTATGTTCAAACATGCATTTTTGGACTAGAAGATTTACATATGAAGTACATGTTGAATGACCTATAATTTTCTCCATGACATGATGATTCTTAAATGACATGCTAATGAAAAATTAAAGCATGAATTGATGATTGCAATTGTTGAATGCAAAATATTGTGTGAAAAAGCTAGTGAGACTCAAATGTTGTATCAATGTCTCTCTTCCTTTATTAGTTGAACAAGGCTATTATCATACGGGTATCCTTCCGAAAAAATCAAATAGGGTGCAAAGTTGCTCATGACATGTTTAGCTTATAAAGTTGGATATAGTGGCATTAAAATTTGATATCTATAAAATCTATATATCCTTGCTTCTCTCATGACAAATGGTGAAATTGGTTTGAATTATATTGGAAACCTTTGTCATTTGCTTTGCCAAATACCATTGTTTTGGACTTGAATGCAACATGTCTTGTATGCAAAGCTTTTTGATTCACAAATTTTCTTCAAATAAATCTCCTTGTTTCTCTCCTATTAATAGAGTTGCATAAATGTGGCTAATATAATTATGCACCAATCTTGTATGCTCCTAGCTTTCTTTGCCTTGAGTGACCCGGTTGGGGACTTCTCCTTTGCCTATATCATGACAAAAATGGGGAGTAGCATTGACCTAACATTGTGGTGTTAAGAGAGTAGCATGTGTTGGCTTTAAAGGGAGTAGTACTTGTTTGAGGGTACTTGTTTGAGGGGGAGTTTACATGTAGGGGGAGTAACCTGTTAAGGGGGAGCATTGCATGAGCATTTCACGATGTCATACTCATATTATTGAATGCAACTGCTTTTGTTTTATATTCACTTGATCATCTCACATGCACTTGGTTTAGAAAGTGTATTTGTGCTTGCCTTGTGTGTAGGGTTGATAGTTCTACAAGAGATTGAAGATTTGAAGTTTTTTTTTTTATGTTTATCTCTTTGTAATGTAGAATATCTTCCCAGTGTTTTATTTTGTTTTGTGAGGATCAATGTGAGTGGTGGTTTTATCACGAAATAGCCAAAGGGGGAGATTGTAAAGTCCTCAATTGTTGATTGGCTTATTTCGTGAACAAATCACATTTTTGGGTATTATGTAAGGGTAGCTTAAGCTCTAAAGACCTCAAGAGGAGAAGCACCGAAGGTAAAATTATTGTGCTTACTTGCTTTGGAGAGATAGTTGCACACACTTACAAATTCATGCATAACTTTAATTCTTATATGTCGAGTGTTTTCTTATGTGCATTTTGATGACTCTTATTGATTTACTTGCATCTTATAATTAAATGATTTATGTCATGTTTGGCATTAGAATATGATGCATTTTTCATCACTCTTGAACTTGTTGAAATTGTATGTTTGAGTGTTGAAAATAGGCCATGCGCTGGTGGTGCACTATTCGACTAGTGCACCTCACTAGAGCAACATTCCAGTGGAACGCCGCTAGTTATACGCCAATGAGCTATGCTATTGCACCCGCACATAGTTGAAAAAAGTGGGTGTGCACTGGTGGTGCGCCACTCGTCTAGCGCAGCCTTACCAGCGCAAACATCCCAAAGAATTTATGCTTGTGTTGCGCCACTGAGATGTGCCACTGGGATGCGCCACTCGTCCCTCACCTTTTATAAAAATAGATTGTGCGTTGGTGGTGCGCTACTCGACCAGCGCACGTCACCAGTGCACACAGAGGAAGCTAAAACGTTTTTTCCAAAACGACCTCACTTTATTTGGATCTTATATATATATAACTCATTGCCTTAAGGTCGTGCAAGAGTTCAGAACATCACATATTTTCCTTAGAACACATTTCAAAGGAAAAACACTTTCAAGAACTCATTTTTAATCACTCAAAGCATTCCCATATGCATCAAAACTTCATCTTGCATCATCTAAGTTCATTTAGAGTGCATCAATGGATAGGGTTGCTTCATCACATCTTGTTTGGTAAGTTCTTCACTATCTTCTTACAAGTTAAATGTTTTACTTGCTGAACCTTCTCTTTAATTATTTGTATGCTCTTAGAACATTTTCTAGATACAAATTAGAGATTGTTGTGATGCCATGATTGAGTGTTGTATTGTGATAGCTTAATAAGATTGTTTGATCTATGTTTAGCTAAGCTTCTTGAACATGTCATTTAGCTCATGATATCTAGGATTGCATTAGATGTCATCTCATTATCCTAGATAAGCATATAGGGTTTCCTAGCCTTATTTGTTCATTGAATATCATTATATATTCACTTATGACATTTTATCTCTTCATTGAGAAGTAAGACTTGTGTTGCTTCCGGGAGTAGGTAGCTTAAATCGCAAGCAAGATGAACAAGGTTCACTTATACCGGGATTAGGTAGTGGTGGTGGATAAAACCGGGATTAGGTTGTAATTCCTTTGCCATTAGTGGATTCGAGGTTCTAGTGTGGCGCACTCATCAGCCCGTGATTTTTCCCATATGGAAGGTTTCCACGTATATCTCAAGTGTCTTTATTATTTCCATATTTTTACACTTGTGATTTTTTCGTAACTAGCTAGGAGCATTTTCGTCAGCTTGACCTTTAACGAAAATTTGGTAAAAATTGTTAAAATCTATTCACCCCTCCCTCCCCCATCTCTAGATTTATATTATACACACCGTAATATATGTTTCAAGATTATTTCATTTAATTCAAGATAAATATTCAAAAGTGCTTAATCATGATTATTCACTTATATAATTTTTGTTATTGTTAAGAAATCATGACCCCATCCCTAATCAATATCCTAAAAGATAATACTTTAACTGATGATAATTATGTCACATAGAAAAAAGAATATTGGGTTGTTGTTGCAAGTTGACAAGTATAAGTTCATTCTGTATATTCCTTAACCACCAAACTAATGAATCTACTCATGAGCAAAGAGATGAGTATCAGTAGTGGAAGTCTTTAGAAGAGATGGCTAAATGTACATTACATTATGGCCATCATCTCCAACGTGTTGCAATAGCAACATTAAGGAATGGAGACTGCTGCCGATATTATGATGTCTCTAGAAAGGGATTTATATGGTTGGTAAAGTTGCTATTGTTAAGACCGGTTAGAAGGTCAAGAAACAACAGAGGAAAAAGCAACATGGGCCTTCTTAGAAGGAGACCAACAAAGTAGCCAAGATCAAAGGGAAGTGTTTCTTTTGTAGTTAAAAGGGTTAAAGGAATAGACTAAATAAGAATGAATTCAACTTGCGTTTTGCCAGTGAAGCGTTGGTGTCTATTAGTGTAGTGGGAGATATTAGAATCAATTTAGATTCTAGTAGGAATTTAGATTTAATAAACGTTTATTATGTACCTCAATTCAAGAGGAATTTAATTTCAGTTTCTTGTTTAAATAAATTTGGTTATTCGGCTACTTTTAATAAAGCTTTTATTATTAGTAAGAATGACAAAATTATTTGCAAAGGTACATTAGAAAACGATTTATTCTATTTGCATAGAAGTATCTCTCACTTGTTAGACACAGAATCAACGAAACCTAATCATAAAAGAATAAAATTATCAAAAGATGAAACCTACCTATGGCATTTGCGCTTAGGTCATATCAACCTTAATAGGATTAAAAGATTTGTATGTGACGGACCTCTAAGTGACTTAAAGGTTGATGATCTACCAACTTGTGAATCTTGTTTGGAAGGTAAAATGACCAAAAGGTCGTTTACGACCAAAGGCGCAAGAGTTATTGAATGCTTAGGATTGATACACACTAATGTGTGTGGACCTATGAGCATTCAAGCTAGAGGTAGATATGAGTACTTCATCACTTTCATGGATGATCACTCAAGATTTAGCTATGTGTATCTCATGAGACATAAGTCGGATGCTTTTGATATGTTCAAAGCATTTAAAGCTGAAGTAGAAAATCAGCTTGAGAAACGCATAAAAATCTTGAGGTCCGATCGTGGTGGAGAATATCCATCTGGTGAGTTTCAGCAATATCTTATTGATAATGGAATAATTTCTCAATTTTCTACACCAGGCACACCTCAACAAAATGGGGTGGAAGAAATGAGAAATATAACTCTTTTGGATATGGTTAGGTCTATGTTGAGTTATTCAACGCTCCCTAGTTCTTTTTGGGGATATGCTTTAAAAACTGCCATGTATATTCTAACCGATGTACCATCTAAGTCAATTCCTAAAACACCGCATGAATTGTGGACCGGGCGAAAGCCTAGTTTACAACACTTTAGGATATTTGGATATCCTGCGCAAGTGTTAAAAGGAAAGACAGAAAAGATGGAGTCCCGTTCAGAAACATGCATATTTGTAGGGTATCCAAAAGGAACAAAAGGATATTATTTTTATAGTCCTTCAGATCTTAAAGTATTTGTTTCAACAAATGCCAAATTTCTAGCAGAGGACTATATGAATAATTTTGTGCTTAAAAGTAGAATTGTCCTAAATGATCTTTTAGGAGATACAATTCCACAAGAGGTTTCACAACCAAACCCAATTGTAAGTTTCGTACCAACACAAGATCAACAATCTACCATACCTCGTCGTAGTGGGAGGGTTGTTAGACAACCCGAGAGATACATTGGTCTATGAGAATCTGTAGAGAATCTTCCGGACTTCGATGATCCCTACACGTACAAGGAAGCAATGGAAGACATTGATTGTTGCCATTGGCAAAAGGCAATGCAATCCGAAATTAAATCTATGTTCAAAAACAAAGTCTGGCCTCTTGTAGACTTGCCTAAAGGGATAAAACCCATCGGGTGCAAGTGGGTATACAAGAGGAAAAGAGGAATGGATGGTAATGTGGAAACCTTTAAAGCTAGATTGGTAGCTAAAGGTTATAAACAAAAGAAAGGTATCGATTATGAAGAAACCTTCTCTCATGTGGCCATGCTTAAATCCATTAGGATACTCTTATCCATTGCGGCATCTCTAGACCTAGAGATTTGGCAAATGGACATCAAGACACTTTCTTTAATGGAAGTCTTGATGAAAGCATCTATATGATGCAACCAGAAGGATTCATTGAAAAACGACAAGAGGAAAGGGTATGCAAGTTGTAAAGAACCATATATGGATTAAAGCAAGCATCCAGATCCTGGAACGTAAGGTTCGATCAAGCTGTAAAAGGTTTTGGATTTATTCAAAACCTTGATGAACCTTGTGTATGCAAAAGGATTAAAGGTGACAAGTTGGTTTTTCTAGTTCTTTACGTTGATGATATACTACTCATCGGAAACGATGTAGATGTATTGACATCAATAAAAGAATGGTTAGCAAAAAAATTTGATATGAAGGACTTAAGAGAAGCAAGTTATATTCTTGGTATCCAAGTCATAAGGGATAGAAAGAATAGAACGATTGCATTATCCCAAACTTCATACATAGATAAAATCTTGTCTAGGTTTTCCATGCAAGATTCCAAGAAAGGTATGTTACCTTTCAGACATGGAATTAAACTTTCTAAGGAACAAGTTCCTAAGAATGAGCATGAAGAGAAATTCATGAGAAGGATTCCATATGCTTCGGTAGTAGGAAGTCTCATGTATGCAATGCTCTGTACTAGACAAGATATTTGTTTTATTGTAGGCATGGTTAGCAGGTTTCAATGGAAGCCTTGTTCTGATCATTGGATGGCAGTCAAGCGTATTTTCAAGTATCTTAGGAGAATAAGAGATTATATGCTTGTATACTCTGGAGGGGATTTAATTCCCGTTGGGTATACAAATTCTGATTTTCAGTCAGATTCTGACTCCAGGAGATCAAAATCAGGATCTGTGTTTACTATTAGAGGGGGGCAGTTATATGGAGGAGTATCAAGCAATCTTATATTGCCGATTCCACCATGGAAGCCGAGTATGTTTCCGCATGCGAGGCTGCTAAAGAGGCTGTCTGGCTCCGCCAATTCCTGATTGACTTGGAAGTGGTTCCTGATGCGAATAAGTAGATCACTATCTACTATGACAATAGTGGAGCAGTGGCTAATTCGAGAGAACCAAGAAGTCATAAAAGAGGGAAACACATTGAAAGAAAGTATCATCTTCTAAAGGAAATTACGCATAGAGATGACTTGACGATTACCAAAATCGCGTTAGCGGAAAATCTAACGGATCTCTTTACAAAGGCTCTTCCTCAAAAGAGTTTTGATGGGCATCTAGAGATCATGGGGATGAGAGATATGACACATTTGTTATAGAGCAAGTGGGAGATTGTTAGGATTATGCTCGATAGCAAGAGTGTAATATTGTAATTAACAATCTTTTCATATGAATAAAGTGATTTCTAATTTAACAAATCTTATAGCATTTATAGTTTAATTATTATAATTGTCAAAAGTAATAATCATAAGGTCAAAAAACTATGAGAAAAGAAGAATTGTTCATACATCTAGATATGTATGAGGTAGACACAATTCTTTAGTTAGTCTTGAATAATATTCACAGCTTAAGATAGAAGGTTGGGCGCCTTTATCTTGTCAAAGTTGTAGATTCTTTTGCTAGCATTTGAGTGGCATCAAATGTGTTATGATGAGTCTAAAATCATCAAAGTTTGGTGTCTTTGGGCAAAAGAATCTAGTGCACTGGGTGCATTGAATAGGATCAAAATGAAATACTTTATCTAGAACCGTCAATGGATAAAAGTTTTCATTTGTAGACAATCGGAGAGTCTATCTCAATCCTGAGATAAATGATGGCCTTATGGTTGCAAGTGTTATCATTTGAGCTATCAATGAGTACGATTATATATCATAGTATATCCTCGATAGTTTGGTGGTATTCATTTGTTAATCGATAGAGGACTTCATTTATAGATATGGACATCGTGGCTCCATTTATTGAATGAGAGTAGAATACCATCATATGGATGTTTTGAGGTATTAGATATTAAATCTTAAGGTTAAGTTTTCAATAGTGTCTATTGAAACATGGCTTCTGGACAAGTCAAAATATCCAAGTTCAAAATATGGTCATGAGTAAATATGGTAACTTGGAGAGCTATAGGCGGTCTATGAGCTCTTGGCGATTACTGGTATTTTTCACGATGATACACTTTCTCAAATAAGGTTGTCTAGGGTATGAATGAGTAAAAATCAACTTATTCTGTCTTTATTTAAGAGTTCAATTTTATTTCTTTAGTGGAATGGATTAAAATTAAATAGATCGAACCTAAGTGAATCATTTGTTGATTGTGATTAGGTTGTGTCTATTGGAACTTAATTTAGATTGCCCGCCAAGATCCCCAGTCCACACGAACTTGCATGGATCACTTAATATATTCTACCGGACCAATAGGGGTCCATCTAGAATTGTAATAAAGCATGAGAACTTGTTTCTTTTTGTAAGAATATGTCTAGTTCACATGTGGACTTTTTATAAAAGTCTAATGGATTTAATGAAATAAGAAAAACAATATATATGCCTATATATTGTCATGGGCGGCAAGGCTAATATATAAAAGCCTAAATATATTATTTTTTATTTTTTTATTTAATTAAATGGAAATTAATTAATTTGTTAATTAATTAATTATTTAATTAAAAGTCAAAATCTTTTTCCTAGTAGGATATGGTCTCCTAAAACTATACTATTGTTGGTAGTATAGTTAATGTTAAAGACTATATTTGATAAGTAGATAAAGAAAAGGAATTATTTATCTAATCAAATTAGGAAGTCTTTAATATGGTTACAAGTACACTATTGAGTTTGATTAGGAGTCTTGGTGTAGGAAAGAATTCTTTTTGGAAAAGGATTTTTTGTCACCAAGTAAAACTACTTAGTGGTAGAACTCTTCTTTGAAAAGGATTCATAACCACCAAGTTAATCTACCTAAGGATAGGATTCTTGTCTATCAAGTAATCCTTCTTAGGAAAGAATAAACTCTCCTAATCTATATCAAAGAGGTAAAATTCAGCCAACACATATGGTTATAGGAGAAGTTAGATTTTCTTTTAGATAAGGACTCTTAACTACCAAATAAATCCACCTAAGGAAAGGATTCTTGCCAACCAAGTAAATCATTCTTAAGAGAGGATTTATGATCCTATATATATGTGCATGAGAATTTCGGCCAGCCCAAAAAAGGCAATTAGAGGTGAATTTCGGCCAGCCCTATTTTTCTTGGTGAAGAATTAGGCCATCATAGGAATTTTGAGGGAGAAAAATCTGATTTTACTCTAGACAAAATTCGATCATCTCTAAACAATAGTGTGTGAATTCAGCCAAGTAGAGAAAAAATGGTAACGTTTTTGTTTTCGATAGTATACTAATATCCTTTACATCAAAAGGGTTTTGTGTACAACATCGAATCAAGGTTCACGAGAGTTTCAATCAAATTGATTGATAATTCACAAGTGACCGGACGTTCATGGATTTTTCTCTTGGAGGATATTTGTAACTAACAAAGAAAATATTTTGCTTTGTCTCCATCCTCAGGTATACAATAAAAAGTAAGGGAGCCCACACTCCAAGGTGATTCACTTTCGTGATTGGATTGGAAGATCTTACGGAATCAATTCGGCGCTTGTTCAATCGTCACGAGAAAAAGGTACGATACTTTTATATACGTCAATTAATCTAGGGTTAAGGTTCTCGTTACATAAAGGGAATTTTTTTTATTTATACGCAAACCCTAATTTCGTTTTTATCACGCTTCCGTTGCGTTTTGAACCTGGTTTTTCCCTACAGTTAACGAAATGAGCCAATCAAAAAATCGAGGAACTTAAAAACCGGATTAGAATGTTCGAACCAATTGAAGAAAAGACTTCCTTCACCACTGACCAAAGGCTTTACTGTTACTGGGTGATGCCTTTTGGTCTCAAGAACGCCCGAGCAACTTACCAGAGACAAGTAAATAAGAGGTTCACCCGATAGCTTGGCAGGAACATAGAAGTGTATGTTATCGACATGTTGAAAAAAAACATCACAGCTGGGAAGCGTGTAGAGGATCTTAGAGAGACATTCGAGGTGTTAAGAAAATTTGAAATGAAGCTCAACCTGAAGAATTGTGTCTTCGGGGTGCCTTCAGGAAAGTCCCTTGGTTTCCAAGTTCACCAAAGGGTAATTGAACTGAATCTGGAGAAGATAAGGGCATTAGAAAAAATGAGATCCCGGGTCATACTAAAGGATATTCAAATGTTGACAAGATGCCTGGCCTTATTAAACTGGTTCATCAACAAGTCAACGGTTAAATGTTTGCCTTTCTTCAGGTCTATAAAGAAGGGCAAAATAGTGGAACGGAATGAGGAATGTGAGACAGCCTTTTAGAAAATTAAAGAATATTTGGGTAGGGTCCCAGTTCTATCGAAGCCACTAGAAGGAGAAGTCTTATACCTATACTTGTTTGTCACAGTAGTGACCGCGGGATTGGTGCTAGTCATGCTAGATAAAGGAGTGCAAAAACCACTGTACTATACTAGGAAGGCTTTGCTGCTAGTAGAAACAAGATACTCAGCAGCCGAGCAACTAGCGTTAGCACTAGTAACGGCAGTAAGAAAATTGAGACCTAACTTCCGACACACAAGATTGAGGTTTGTATAGATTGTCCACTCGAGCAAATCTTGTCCAAACCAAAAGTGTCAAGAAGATTGACGAAATGGGCGGTTGAACTAAGTGAGTTTGATATCACTTACTTAACAGTGGTCGTAATAAAGGGACAGACAGTGGCTGATTTAATCACTGAGTTCGCTGAGCCAAACAATGAGGTGATCAGAGTGATTGAAGATGAAAAAAGGAATTTTTTATTTATTAGAAGTTACATGTTGATGGGTTGTCAAACATGCACAGCAGTAGAGCGGGCATAGTAGTATTCACCCTAAAAGATATCAAGTAGAGTGTGATTTGCGGTTTGACATCAAAGCCACCAATAACATGGCTGAATATGAGGCATTATTGACAAGACGCAGGGTTTTACCGCACTGGAAGTAGATGAATTGGAGATATTCAGTGATTCACAGGTTGTGGTCAACCAAGTTTTGGATGAATATCAAGTAAAATGCAACAATATGGTGGCTTATTCAGAGATAAAGGCTTACTCAGAAGGTTCAAGACCTACAGAATCACTCAGATTCCGAGATACAAGAATGAGAAAGACGATATCTTGTCAAGGTTGTCATCAACAACCATCAGTATAAGGTCCAAGACAATCCTAGTGGCCCATCTTAAAAAAACCCAACATTAAAGGAGAAGAGGTGATGGTAATTGAAGCAGCCGACGAAGGAATGGTCACCTGGATACAATCAGAAAATACCTAAAGGATGAAGAGCTCTCTAAAGAAATAACTGAAGCAAAGCACATCAGATATAGGGCCACTAGGTAATTGATAATTGGAAGAGAACTCTACAAAATGGGGGTTTTCAAAAGCCTTACAAAGATGTGTAGACCCGGTAGAAGGTGGTATGATTCTGGTAAGCATTTATAGAGGGGTGTGTGAAAACAACACTAGGGGTAGAAGTTTGGCCCATAAAACCCTTAGGTAAGGTTTCAATTTGCCAACCCTATTCCAAGACACACAATCGGTAGTAGAAAAGTGCAACACTTGTCATAGGATAACAAATGATATCAAGCAGCCACCTCGAGCACTTGAAGAATCTGACCTCCCCTTTGCCATTTGTGATATGGGGGCTGGACCTGATCGACCCGATACCAACAACGTTCAAAAGAGGCGTAAAGCATACTATTGTGACAATAGATTACTTCACCAAATAATTGGATGTGGAAACTCTCGTGCACATAATATAAGCAAATCCAACCAGCTTCGTAAAGAAGAATATCATCAATCGGTTTGAGATCCTAGATATAATCATTACTAACAACGAGACCCGGTTCGATAATGATAAATTCAGGGAGATGTGCCTGGATTATAAAATTAAAAACTACTATGCTACATATGCCCATCCTCAGACAAATGGGCAGACTGAGGCTGTCAACAAGGTCATCAAGCACACCTTGAAAGCCAAGCTTGATGCCAAGAAAGGTAATTGGGCAGACAAACTACACAAAGTACTTTGGGCTTATCGGACAGCTGAGAGGATGTCAACAGGAGAAACTCTCTATTCATTGGCATTTAGGAGTGAAGTAGTAATCCAAATCGAGGTAGTTTACACCTCCCAAAGAGTGTGGTTGTATGATCCTGACACAATCGTGAACATGCTGGAACTGAACCTGGATGAGCTAGAAGAAAAATGGGACTTAGCGAAAGTAAAAAACACTGCCTACCAACATAGGGCAGCCAGATATTACAACTCGCATTCCCGGGAAAGGATATTTCAGCTCGAAGATCTAGTTCTCAAGAAAATATCCCCGAATACAAGGGAAATAGCAGCTGGATCGTTGGCAGACAAGTGAGAAGGGCCCTATCAGGTGGTCAGGGCAGCTGGTCATGGACCATATCACCTTGCTCAATTAGATGGGGGAGAATTGTCCCTACCTTGCAATGCCATGTACTTGAAGACCTTCTACCGTAGAAGATTCAATCTACATTATTTTCCTTTTTCTTTCTTAGGTAGATGTTAGAATTAGGGTAATTTTTATTCATTTTTAATTAATTATTATTTTAGTTTAGCAAATCTGATTTAAGTTATCAATAAAAGTCCTATTGAGGGAAGAATTCCAAGTAGTTAAGAAAACGTGTTCTAATTTTTCCTTCGTTTACAAAGGCAATCTCAAATGAATAAAACGTGTGATTTAAGTGGGATCAAATGTGTTATGATGAGTTTAAAATCATCAAAGTGTGGTGTCTTTGGGCAAAAGAATCTAGTGCATTGGGTGCATTGGGTGCATTGAATTGGATCACAATGAAATACTTTATCTAGAACCGTCAATGGATAAAAGTTTTCATTTGAAGACAATCGGAGAGTCTATCTCAATCTTGAGATAAATGAATGACTTATGGTTGCAAGTGTTATCATTTGAGCTATCAATGAGTACGATTATATAGCATAGTCTATCCTCGATAGTTTGGTAGTATTCATTTGTTAATCGATAGAGGACTTCATTTATAGATATGGACATCGTGGCTCCATTTATTAAATGAGAGTAGAATATCATCATATGGATGTTTTGAGGTATTGGATATTAAATCTTAAGGTTAAGTTTTCAATAGTGTCTATTGAAACATGGCTTCTGGACAAGTCAAAATATTCAAGTTCAAAATGTGGTCATATGAGTAAATATAGTAACTTGGAGAGCTATAGGCGGTCTATGACTCTTGACGATTACTGATATTCTTTACGAGGATACACTTTCTCCAATAAGGTTGGCTAGGGTATTAATAAGTAACATTAACTTATTCTATCTTTATTTAAGAGTTCAATTTAGTTCTTTAGTGGAATGAACTAAAATTAATAGATCGGACCTAAGTGAATCATTTATTGATTGTGATTAAGTTGTATCTATTGGAGCTTAAATTTAGATAGCCCGACAAAATCCTCAATCCACACGAACTTGCATGGATCACCTGATATAATCTACCGGACCAATTTAGGGGTCCATCTAGAATTGTATTGAAGCATGTGACTTGTTTCTTTTTGCAAGAATTGGTCTAGTTCACATGTGGATTTTTTATTAAGGTCCAATAGATTTAATAAAATAAGAATAATAATATATTGACCCATATATATGTGTTGGGCGGCGAGGCTATTTAAAAAAGCTTAATTATATTATTTTTATTTTATTATTTAATTAAATGGAAATTAATTAATTTGTTGATTATTTAATTATTTAATTAAAAGTCAAAATCTTTTTCCTAGTAGAAGATGATCTCCTAAAATTATACTATTGTTGGTAGTATAATTAATTTTAAAGACTATATCTGATAAGTAGATAAATAAAAGAAATTATTTATCTAATCAAAATAGGAAGTCTTTAATATGGTTACAAATACACTATTGAGTCAGATTAGGAGTCTTGGTGTAGGATAGAATTCCTTTTATAAAAGGATTCTTAACCACTAAGTAAATCCACCTAAGGAAAAGATTCTTAACAACCAAGTAAATTCTTCTTAGGAAATGATTTAAAATCCTAATATATTCTATGAAGAATTCGGCCAGCCCTATATATATATATAAGAGGATAGAATTCTTTTTAGAAAAGGATTCTTAACTACCATATAAATCCACCTAAGGAAATGATTCTTGCCAACCAAGTAAATCATTCTTAGGAGAGGATTTATGATCATATATATATATCTCTTAAGAATTTCGGCCAGCCCTTAGCAATTGCAAGAGAGATTTTCGGCCACCATAGAATTTTGAGGGAGAAAATTTTGTTTTTGCTCTAGAAAAAATTCTATTAACTCTAAGAAATAATGTGAGATTCGGCAAAGAAGAAAAGGAAGAAAGAATGTTTAGTTTTCGCTAGTACACTAGTAGCCTTTACATTAAAAGGTTTTGTGTACAACATAGAATCAAGATTCAACGCGAGTTTCAATTAAATTGATTGATAATTCACAAGTGACGTAACGTTCTTTATTTTCTTCTTAGAGGATTATTGTAACTAACAAAGAGAAAGATTTTGTTTGTTTCCATCCTTAGGTATACAATTTAAAGAAAAGGAGCCCACACTCCTAGGTGATTCATGTTCGTGATTGGACTGGAAGATCTTGCGGAATTAATTCGGTGCTTGTTCAATCGTCACGAGAAAAAAATACGTTACTTTTATATACATCAATTAATCTAGGGTTAAGGTTCTTGTTATTAAAAGGGAAAAATTTTATTTATACCGAAACCCTATTTTTTTTATTTTCCATGCTTCCGTTGCGCGGGTTTTTCCCTACATAAATAGACCAAAAAAACATCCATAAAAGGGTTAACAATAATAACAACAACAAGAGAGAAAAGAGAGATAGAGTGTGTTAACCATATATTCATGGTGAAGACCTTTCCTTCGCTATCTCTAGCAACTGTGGTTTTTTCCGTTCTTGGGTTTTTCACATAAAATTATATCTTTGCATACGTACTTTCTTTTTTTGTTTCACTATTTAATCATTAATTTACATTATATTAACACGCGGTTAAATTTACATAATCTAGAAATCACCGTCAACATGAGTACTTCTTAAGAAAATAGCAAATATCAAACTGAAATTGAGGAGATAAATTTTGAAATAAAGTCAGAAACAAGTCTTTTAAATAAGCAAAACTAGGATGACCTAATCTGAAATGCCAGATCATTATCTGCTCATTTACAGGCAGATAACATATATCACTATTTAAAAACAAGCCGACTTATCAGGATTATATTCAAAATAATAGAGCATATCCTTTATCTTAGCATTGCCAATCACCGTCCCTGAAATCTAATCTTGAAATTTACAGAGAGTTGAATAAAAAATAAATGAGCAGTTAGAGTCATGCGAGAGTTTACTAATTGACAATAAATGACAAGAGATTAGAGACATGTAAGACAGATTTAAGAGTAATATTGTTAGAAATTATGACAGAACATGTTCCAACAATGGATGACAAACTGCCATTAGCAATCCGGACCTTTTTTTTTTTGCCAGAACAAGGTGAATATGTATAAAAAAACGAGGAGACACCCTGTCATATGGTTTGATGCACCTAAGTCGATAACCTACAGTGCAGAATTAAAGTGACTCAAGTAGCTAGTAGGAAGTTTACCTGATTTGGCAAGAGAAGCACTAGCAGGATTAGTTACCAAGTGGTCATTTGGGACCTCCAGTAAGTGGTCAATTGTTGCCCCAGGTGTCTTAATCATTGTTAAATCATGTTTGAATGCCTCTTTTGATACTGTCAACTCCTGAAACTGGACCGACCACTTCTTATCACAATCGAACCCCGTTTATACATAACATTGGTTGGTCCCATCACCAATCAGCATCTCACCCATATGTGGTGTAAGGGAGGCTTTGTTAGACACAAAGAAGTCCATCCCAAGAATACACTCAACGTTATCCAAATGTATGACTAGCAGGGTACACACACCACTCCATTGACCAATCCAAACGCACACATCTAGCAAGGCAATCACATGTGTAGATTCTCCATTCACACCTTGAATCATGGCAAAGTAGGGTTGTGGCTGGATGCCCAACTGATCCACCACTACTTTTGGCAAAAGATTTCGTAAGGAACCAGTATCTAAAAGCGCCGCAAGGATTTCTCCATAAATTTCTATGACGACCCACATTAATCCTAAATTTGGATAGCCTGCGTGTATAGTAAAAGTCATGGATGTAATTTCTGCCATGTAACCAAAATTACCGTAGCGGGTTATTGTAGCAAGTTACTGTAGTGAGTACTATAGAAAAGTATTGTAGCGAAAAAAAAATGAAATGAAGAGAAGAAATTTGAAACAGTACCAGAGAGAGAACCAAAAGAGTTATAGGCTCTGATACCATGAAGATTTCTGTATATTGATTTGTATTGATTGTATTTAAAAAGAATTACAATAAGTCACATATATATATATATATATATATATATATATATATATATATATATATTGAAACAAATTATGGTGTGTTTAATATTAATCTAGGGGGGTGAATATATTTTAATCAATTTTACCCAATTTTCATTAATGAACAAGTTGAAGAAAAAACCTATAACTAGTCACAATTATATAACAAGTGTAATATGTGCGGAATTTAAAAGACACTTGAAATATATATGGAAACCCTCCAAATGGGAAAAATCACAGGTTGTTAAGTTCACCACACTTCGAACCTCGAATCCACTAATGGAAAAGGAATTACAACCTAATCCGGTATATAATCCACCACTATTACCTAATCTCAGTATGACTGTACCTGGTCCATCTTGCTTACGATTTAAGTTACCTAATCCTGGAAGCAACACAAGTCTTACTTCTCAATGAAGAGATAAAATGACCTATGTGAATATATTATGATATTGAAAGAACAAACAAGGCTAGGGAACCTTATATGCTTATCTAGGATAATGAGATGACATTTAAAACAATCCTAGATATCAAGAGCTAAATGACATGTTTCATAAAGCTTAGCTAAATATAGATCAAACAATCCTATGAAGCTATCACAATACAACACTCAATCATTTCATCACAAACAATCTCTATTTGTATCTAGAATATATTCTAAGAGCATACAAATGATAAACGAGATAGCTTGGTAAAAAAACCACTTAACTTATATGAAGATAGTGAGAAACTTACCAAACAAGATGTGATGATGCTTAACCATATATGGATGCACAATATATAGTCATAGATGATGCAAGATGATGTTTTTAAGATCAAAGAAAAAGCTTTGAGTGTATAAAGGTGAGTTCTTGGAAGATGTTTTCTCTTGAAAAATGTTCTAAGAGAAAAGAATGAAAAATAGAACTCTTGAAGCGACCTGAATATGAAGAGACATATTTATATGGGACAAAAATGAAGTGCTGTCGTTTTAATAAAATCTGCCGGATCAGCGTAGTGAGCGGGTCTGGACCCGCGCACACTTACACTTTACTGTGCAAATGTCCGCGTATTGGCTTCAACCAGATAGATGAAAATCTCACCCAATGAAATGCAATAAACTGCGTGGGTCTAAACCCGCGCAAGTGTCCTCGCATTGATCTGACACTGAGAGATTGAAATCCTCAATCTTCTCACTGCGCGGGTACGTTATGGATTTTTCAACTTGAAAAATCCACCACATCAAAACACACAATGAAAGCAAGGTAAGAAAATGAAGCATATAAGCATACCAAGTCAAATATAACAATTCAAATGCTAGAAGAATGTGTGTATGTGTAAGAGCAACACATAATGCATGTCATTTCAAATGCAAAGATGTGATCAAAATAAACATATAAGAAGAGTTATCAAATCATAAAAGCACGCATATAAACACACAACATATATTAACAAGAATTATGCATGAGTTGTGAGTGTGTGCAACTATATCTTCAAAGCAGCAAGCAAGCAAGCAAGCACTTAGAATTTTACCTTTGGTGCTTCATCTCTTGAGGTCTTGAGAGCTTAAACTACCCTTACATAAAAACCCCAACATGTGGTTTATTCATGAAATAAGCCAATCAATAAATGAGGACTTTACACACATACACACACACACACAAGAGATTGCCTACAATTAAGGGTATAAATTCCTTCCCATTAGCTAATCAATTAGTCAACTCAATTAGACAACAATTAAAAGAATTTAATTCCTAGAAATTATCCTATGATTTTACTCCTAGAATCACTCCTAGTCAACTGATTTGATTCCTATAAATCCTCATAGGATTTTACTCCTAAAATCACTCATAGTCAACACTTTCCCACAACACTACTTGTTCGGGACTCATATAAATAGGGCTTGATAATTATGGTAGGAATTAATCAATAAGAGAGAGGTGTTGTGATCTTACCACGAAGCAAGCGTATTCATGATTACTTGAGAGCAAGAAAGTGGTTGGGTTGGGAACGGTCATCGGTAAAGCTTTTGTGTTGTGCTTATAGTTTTGTGCATGTGCCTATTGTTGTGTGTGTGCTAATTATTTGTGCAGAGGTTCGCTTGTTTAGCAATAGCTTGATACGTTGCGGGGTGGATACTACTGGAGTTGTGTGAATGATCAATAAGCACAGGGAAACACATTATGGTCGTGTGTTTGAGTGTAGTTGTCTAGATTCTGGCGTTTTTAGTGCCATCATGTTAGAAAATTGTTGGGTGATTTCTACGGGTTGATTTCTAAGGGTGTCACACCAAACATCACTTAAAATATTGTCTATTTGAGTTATTATAACTAATTTTAGTATTTTTGAAATAAAATTATCAAATATATATACACTATTTTTGAGTTATACAATAGTTTTAAAAATACAATTAACCAAATATCTGTCGATTAACTTCACAACTAATTATTCTTTCGGCACAACTAACAGTAATTATTATAAAAGTTATAATAATACCAAACTAATTCTTAAATTGTTTTGTTTTTTGTTTTTTGTTTTTTGTTTTTTTTTGTGTCTTCGAATTAATTCGAAATGGTAAAAAACCTGAAGGGAAAAATGAAACTATGAGTTGCATTTTGGAAAATACCCAAATATATATGGGATTTTTATAATTTCCCTATAAAAGAAACAAAAAAAAAGGGGTGCTCCATACACAGCCTTAAACCCTAAACCCTTCCCGCACCTCTCCGTCTTTCTCTTTCTTTCTGATATTTCTACCTATAAACGAAAACCTCTCCCTTAATTTGAAGATTTTCGTAGTTTCAGATTGAAGAAATGGGAATATTTGAACCCTATAGAGCAATCGGATACATAACAAACAGTGTTCCTTTCTCAGTTCAGCGTCTCGGCACCGAAACTTTTCTCACTGTTAGTGTCGGAAAAGCTTTTCAGATTTACAACGTACGCTTCCTTTCTTTTCTACATTTTTATTTTTTACTATCCTGGTTTCGGTTTATTAGTTTTGAGTTTCGTTTTTTTTTTTGGTTTTTTTGGTTGCAGTGCGCTAAGCTCAATTTGGTACTTGTTGGTAAGTTAATTCACTGGTTTTAATTTTAGTTCATCTTAATGGTGAAAAACTATTTTTGATGTGAAATTTTGTTGTAATCCAAGGTCCTCAATTACCAAAGAAGATTAGGGCTATTGCTTCCTATCGTGATTTTACATTCGCTGCATACGGGAATGATATTGCTGTTGTTAAACGTGCTCACCAGGTAATTGTTTTTCTTTCCTTTGCTTTCTTTTATAACTAGTAATTGTTATTATGGCGATTTCGTTTTCTAGTCATAAAAACAATGATGGGTTTTCAGGTAGCAACTTGGAGCAGACACAATACTAAGGTGAACATGCTATTCGTATTTGGGGAACACATCCTAAGTGTTGATATTGATGGCAATATGTTCATATGGGCATTTAAAGAAATTGAGCAGAATCTTGCTCCCATTGCCCACATTAAACTAGACGATAAGTTTACTCCTTCATGTTTAATGCATCCGGATACCTACCTAAATAAGGTAACTGTTATGGTTTGTTTTGTTAACAACATCTTGCTGCAAACTCTTTGGTTGAACCAACTTGTAGGGCCCTCGTCTTTTTTACATTGAGAGCATGTGACTACAGGTTATTCTGGGTAGTCAGGAAGGTTCTTTGCAGCTCTGGAACATCAGCACAAAGAAAAAACTCTTTGAGTTTAAGGGATGGGAATCATCTATCTCTAGTTGTGTTTCATCACCTGCACTAGATGTAGTTGCAATCGGTTGTGCTGATGGAAAAATTCACATTCACAACATTCGTTATGATGAAGAGTTGGTTACATTTACACATTCTACAAGAGGGGCTGTTACTGCATTATCGTTCAGCACAGGTAAGAGCCCAGGGCTTGTGGTTTTTATTGATAGTCAAATGAAAGTATATTATTGTCGCTATTATGGGTAATGGGGCCAAATTTTGCTCTAGCTGATTGCTCTGAAGTGCCATTCACTATGATTTTTCTAGGGGAACTGATCATTCTTTGTTAAACAAATGGAGAAGCATTATTGAGTGCCTTGGCTTCATATTTTATTTTAGAATGATACCTTGAGAATAGTGTGAAAATTATATTAGGCATTTTGGCATGTGATATGAAATTACATACTTAGTTGCCAGGCAACCATTCTATGTTGAACCTCATGTTACTTATGTAATATACAAAGTGGAATTCCACTTTAATGATTTTGTAAATGCATGCATAATCTGAATTCACTGGTGTAGCTGTGGACTATATGTGATGGCCATGCTCCATCCCTGAATGCCCTGACTTTTCATCAATCTTGAAGCTAGCTTTTACAACTAATGTTCCTATTTTTCTGCTCTTCAAATTTTCTTGGTGTTTACTTGTGAATTAATCAGGTGTTTATGCTTATATATATATATATATATATTCTACCTTAGATGGGCAGCCTTTCCTAGCATCAGGAGGTTCATCCGGTGTCATAAGTATATGGAATCTTGAAAAAAGAAGGCTTCAATCAGTTATAAGAGAGGCTCATGATAGCTCAATAATTTCACTGCACTTTTTTGCTAATGAGCCTGTGCTGATGAGCTCATCAGCAGACAATTCAATAAAAGTAAGATGGATGAGCATCGCTTATTTTTTTCATTATGCATCTGTTTCAGTTTTATCAAAGTCAATGCAAGTAGATTATTGCTCGAGGTGTTCTTAATATTTACAGAAAGTTTCTCTCTTTGAAACAAAATTACCATAACTTCCTATCCCATTCAATTTTATATACAGAATAGCAGGTCCCAAGCTTTGAAGTATTTTGATTCAAAACTAAACTTTTAACATTTCCAAATGTTCCTGTTGTGAACAACAAAACCTAATATGTAGGAAGAGACATCTATGCATCTCAAAGAACAAAGAAAAAGACAGAGAAAAGCATGTTATGTTTAGTAGATCTACTAGTGATCATCTTTGTATAGGTTTTGAATTTCTCCCTGGAGGGTCCTGGTTTGGTGGACAGCTTCTTCAAGTTAAAATACTTTCTCTTTAAAAGATAGTTATTTGATTTCTCAGAAAAGGTAAACATACTGTAGAGCACTGGAATAGTGGGCACTAGCTGAATTCAGGAGGAATATGCAAGAGAAAAACAGCGATGTGGGATTTTTTTTAATTTTTTACAATATGATCAATTTTGTCAAGTGTAGTGTTAATGTTGCAATTTATGAATCCCGAGGTTTCCTTTTCGTAATTCTATGCATTTGTTGTATTACATTTTAAGGAGAAATGTTATTTTTTTGGATGCTAAGTATATTAATCATTTAATTTTTCTATTTTATCTGTATGTATTCTGTTTCATTATCAGAAATAGTTTATTTTTGCAGTGTTTGGTGCATGCATAACTTTTATAAAATATGACAACATGCATCTGACATACTGTTTCTCTTAGATGTGGATTTTTGACACAAGTGATGGAGATCCTCGTCTTTTACGTTTCCGTAGTGGACACAGTGCTCCTCCACTTTGTATAAGGTGAAGTTGCTGTAGTATGTTGATTTAAGTGGAACACCATGTTCGGCATGTAACTTGATTAAACTTTTGCTCCTTCCATCACTTCGTTTATCCCTGGGCTTTTCTTTCCATATATAATAATACCACCTCTTTATAAGTTTATGCATTTTCTGTCTTTTTTCACACTGCAGCTCTATATGTAATGTTATTTATTTCAAGCTTGAAATATATGGTTAAATAATTTGGATTGCAATTTCAACCCTGTGTCGTTTTCTGATTCTAAATCAATCTTGCGACAGTTTTTATGCTAATGGGAGACACATTTTATCTGCTGGTCAGGATCGCGCATTTCGCATTTTCTCTGTCATCCAGGTCTGGTTTTGATTGTATATTTGTATTAGATTGTGAACATTGATTTGCTTCTAGAATATTTTTGAGTATTGTTAACCTTGTAGAAGTGTTGCTTTATTCAATTTTTTGTCTTTTATTTTTATTGACGTTATACCGGTATTCTGTTTGTCTATGACGTTAATGAGGGAAGACATTATCTGCGTTCCTTTTCAATTCTTGAGAATTAAAATATTTTAATCAACCTTTGGCTGCAGCTGAAATTAAATTGTGCTAATACTCTTATTTCGTTAGAAAAAAAAACATGAATATTGGGAGATTGAGATCATCAAACTTCAACTTCTTGTAGAAAAATTAGATTCTGGAAGTCTTAGATCCACAAAACTGAAGGAGAAAATTATTAGTCTCTTCCCAAACTGTCTCACAAACTTTTTCACTGTACTTGAATTAAAGTTGGTGTTAACAGGTTTTGGGATATCTTATTTGCTCAATCACTGTCTTTCCTGCATTTTGGAAAAGAATGTCGCTCTTGTATGCTGGAATTTCAATTTTCATTTATTGCTACTTATAAAATCTGACTGTGATGAAGAAAATGTCACCTACGTTTAATGTGGGCACTACCATCATATCATGTATTTCAATGGCCGTGGATTCTTATACTCATTTCAGTGAATGAATATGCTTGTGTCAGGTTGTTCTATGCTTGAGTTAAATTTTCTGTTCTTTATTGCTTTTACGAATTATAAGTTTACATTTTTATTTGTCTCCATCTCTATTTTATGATGCGCCGTTTCTTAGTTCACCTGTGTTATTCCTGATGCCTTATATTGTCTTTGCAATTTGTTAGTTTCATTTTTTATTTTTATTTAAAAAAAGTACTGTTTTTGATCCATTTGCATGTTGTGATTAGGATCAACAAAGTAAGGAGCTTTCTCAACGGCATATATCTAAACGAGCCAAGAAACTTAAAATGAAGGTAAGAATGGGGTAATGGTTAATACTTTTTACCGTAATTTTAAGCAAGAGGTTTATCTTGAAGGAAATTTCTGCATATGTAGCCTTGTATTTTATTAAAAATGTATTAATTCGTTAATTTATAACATGGGTTGTGATGCAGGACAAACACTAGAAATAGAAACTAGAGAGAAATAGATAGAATTAGGGTTTAGGAACAGAATGGGGAGAAACACAGAAGAATTAGGGATTGGAAGCAGAAAGGGTAGAAACACAGAAGAAGTAGAGATTGGGAATCACAATAATCAATTCTTTTCAATTCATTAAGTCTAATTACAGTAGGCTTTGAAGGGGTCTATTTATAGCTAACAAAAGGACAACAACAGAATCCTGATAATGATAAATAAAACCTGATAATGATAAATAAACCTAAACTTATCTCTGAAGGAGATAATTTATTCTCAAGATAATAACTACTAACGTTATCTAATAATGCCTATCTAATTCCCCATCATTCTCCGCACTAAGAAGAACTCGACTCCTGTCAAGTCAAACGGGTTGCAACCAACGAACAAGAAAATACCACAACTTGTTCCCTTTTGGGGCAGCTAATTCATCAACCCAAGGTCCATTCGTCGTAGATATGGAAAAATGAGTAATTGTGGAGCCCATTGTTACATCTATTAATCCTTTGTATACCGCCTCAGCAAGCTTAATTGGTTTAGTGACAACCATGTTCACATTTTCATGAGTTTGAACCGCAAGTGAGGATGAGCGATCGGCCACTTGAACTTCATGAACATGACCACTTGGTCCATATACTTGTGAAGTGGGTTGTGATGGATCAACTGTATCTATGGCCATATGTACTTTACCATTATTTTCTTCTGTAATTAGGTCGTTTCTCTGCTTAAAATATTTGGAAAGGATATTTTGACATGCAACAATGAGTTCTTGTTATTTACGCTAGTGAGCATAATGCTCATCTTGCCAGTATTAGATGTCTAGTTGACAACAACCATTATAAATATTTCGACCTTGAAGAGAACCTTTCGCTAAAAAGGCACTCTGGTGGAACTGAAATTGGACAAAAGCTTGAACACAAGTTGATTTCTGAAATATTTTGATCCTCTCCACAAATCCACAAGGGGAAAACACTTGATGTAGCACTTCCTCGATAATAGGATAAAGCACATGATGGATTGTGACAACGGTGTCGGCACGCAATTGGTTCGTTGAGGAATAATAGAAGGCAGAACAAGGTCCTTGCAAGATCTGAATTTAAAAATCTGCCAATGTGGTTAATTTCCAAAAAAGTCCCTCTAGTTTGCCCAATTACGAAAACACCGTTAAAGTACATGTAATTGCGAAAAGACCTAACAAGTTTTGTAATTTGCGCAACTACCCGGGACAATTCCCACCAGACTTTCAACTATCTGAATTTAGCGAGAGGGCACCTGTTGAAATTAGTTGACCTGGATATTCATCGGTCATCATAAGGAAGTTCGACCAGAAGGATTGGCAGTTGGCGAGTTAGTTGGGATTGGCGGTGAAACCTCACGTGCCGACGATCAGAGGTGATGGCTGGTGGTGGCGTACAGCACTTTGAACCGTCGATCTACGTTGATGGAGGCAGAATTGGCGATCGGCGAAGAAGGAAGAGTTGATGGCCGGCGTTGTCTAAATCTGATGGTTTTGTCGATGGGGACCACACCCATTTTTTGGCGGCGATGAGGCGGTGAAATATCGCCTCGAGCGTCAGCCTCGAGCATCAGCCTCGAGCAGCTCTTTTGAGGCTTATGCCTCTGAGACATACCGCCTCGAGGCGTATGAGGCTTACGCATTAAAAATACTCTGTTTTTGCGTGTGTTTTTGATGTTTGGTCGGTTGAGCCTTGAACTTTTCAAACTCAAAATGGTTTTGGGCCCGTTAGTAAAAAAAAACAGTGAAATAACAACATAAAACATTTGAAAATAAACTTAAGAAACCTAGCCCAAAAAAGAAGTGATGAGAGGATAAGGAAGAGCATGGTTTTAAAATGATCGGTTTAAAAAAATACCCCGAGTGCGTCTACGTAGCACAACCAAACTAATCCAATCTTCATAATCCAATATGAAGATGCATTGATAATGTTAAGTTGGTTTTGTTTGAGTTGGGAATAGATTTTAACTTTAAGACTTGTTCAAAATTTCTAGTTTGGGATGAGAGGATTCATGGTTTTTAGACTTGTCTTATGACTTTGTTATTAATTTTCTTTATTATGAACTAAATCATGCTGTGTGTTTTTATTTGATAGTAATGTTATTGAGTCCTTGATATTATGGTATGAATTATGAAATATGAATTTCTAGTTTCTTTATTAATTTTTTTAATTTTTTAATTTTTTAATTTGTTATTATTAATTAATTGAGGCTTATGCCTCGTTTCGCCTCGAGGCTTACCCCTCATAAGGCGGCGGTCAACCGCCTCGAGGCTCGATTTCGCCTTTCAAAACCTTGGTGTGTGGAGGTGTTAACTGGAACAGTGGTTATTTGATGTTGAACTGCTTGGAACTTTGGTTGATTTAGGTTTTTTGTTTTTTGTTTTTTTTTTTTGTGTTTGCTGACACAGTAGATGATTTTGAGTAGGTTTGCAAAGTGTTTATGGATACGATTTGCTCTGATACCAAACTGATGTAGGACGAACACTAGAAATAGAAACTAGAGAGAAATAGATAGAGTTAGGGTTTAGAAACAAACAGGGGAGAACTATAGAAGAATTAGGGATTGGAAACAGAAAGGGGAGAAACCCAAAAGAATTAGAGATTGGAAGCAGAAAGGAGAGAAACACAGAAGAAGTAGAGATTGGGAATCACAATAATCAATTCATTTCAATTCATCAAGTCTAATTACAATAGGCTTTGAAGGGGCCCATTTATAGCTAACTGAATCCTGATAACCAGTGTTCTCGTGGCACGCCTTAATAACGAAATCCCAATAAACGTTACGAGGCTTAAGCCTCATAAATGGTCAATAAGGCTTGCGCCTCAATTTACGCCTTGATATGCCTCATAAGCCTGTCTCGATACGCCTCATAAGTCCACCTCAATAACGAAATCCCAAAAAACCTTATGAACTTGTTATTTTATATGGTTAGTTGGTTACCATTTGAATTATGAACTTATTCCCTTAGTTGTTGTTTTATAGAATATGAATTATGTTCTTATTGGTTGTTTACTTGTTTTATGAATGATGAATTATAAACTTATTGATTGTTTTTTGTATTTTAAGTTTTAATCTCTTTCTAATGAGGCTTACGCCTCAATACACATTGAGACTTACGCCTCGCCTTAGTAGAGGAAATCATCTCAATACTGAAAACGTGTTTTAGAACATTGCTGATAATGATAAATAAAACCTGATAATGATAAATAAACCTAAACTTATCTCTAAAGAAGATAATTTATTCTCAAGATATTAACTACTAACATTATCTAATAATGCCTATTTAATTCCCCATCAATTGCCTATTTTTTTATTCTCTAAACTTTGTATACTTAGTTTCATTATAAAAAATATTGTCCTATAGACATTTATAATACCACGATACTTGTATCCAAGTCTTGAAACATGGTTTCAGAACTTTTTACGTACTGATGTTCAACACTTGCATGCCAATTCATATAGTGTGATTTCTTGAAATTTCATTCAATGTAGTTGGGGATTAAAGATCATATCTTATTGTCTTAATTGCCTAGTAGAGATACAAAATTTTATTTTTAATCGATTCATTCCTGCTTATTTGCATAATTTTCAGGAAGAAGAGTTAAAACTAAAGCCTGTTATTGCCTTTGATTGTGGTATGATCTTCTTCTCAGAGTTCTTAGAATATTGCTGGTGCTGTGAATTCCTGTTGCTCAAGTTTTCTTGTTACATTTATATTTAGCTCTTGATATCTCAGATGGACGCTTATTAAGACTAAGGATTATGTTCTGGATGATCTCTTATTTCTCTACTTGTAGCTGGAACTTCATTTACTTGGATTAAATCTTAACTATGTTTTGTTGGATGCATATATTTTATTTTGCCATTCTGCAAATGCATTGTCCTGCAATTGTTCACATAAAGGCCATGGTTTCATATTTCTATAACTTGATTATGCTTGTTATTTCTCAATCAAAATCCCGTCCTGTCCATCTCTTTTACTTGCAATCATCCTAGAAATCATTCATTTACACAGTGGATGGACCAATTTCTTAACCTTGGTAATCTTGTACCTAATTGATACTGGCTCCAATACAAAATTCTCCCTGCACAATTACAAGTGGTTGGCTGAAGTGAATCAGATGTTTGAGCTTTTATAACTCTGTAACTATTTCCTTAAAATTTAGATGCAACTAAACTCCAAATTACCTATTCTAAATTAGGGGAATGGAAAAGCTCAAAAGAACTGAGAAGAGTTATACTGTGTGAAATATTGGTGGAAGGATATGCCGTGCATAGTCATTATGAGAAGTACATTTAATCTTTAGTTAGCAAAGAAGTCTTCTGGAAGAAAGATTAGGGATATCATTAGAAGGATGCCGTTTAAATTTGATTTACTATGCCTTCATACTACAGATAAATGTGGATTATTCAACTTATTTGAAAATTTGGTCTGTTACATCAGGATATCTTTAGCCTTGTAGCTGTCAAAAGTCCTTGGCTAATGCTCAACAACGATTGCATAGTTCACCTAAGTCCTTGTGTATCTACTGGCCGTGCATTGAGTTATCTTTTGTTGTGGTTGTGGCACTACTCGGAGACACTTTGATTTTTCTTCTTTTTTCATGCATTATATAATTAGATGCATATTTAGAATTTGAGACTTTTTTGAAGTCTATGATGAATTTCTTAATATATAGATTTATATATATATATATATATATATCAGTACGCACTAATATAACTTTATCGGTACGTTGAATATGTACCATTAGATTTACATACTTTGACTCAAAATTTATGCACATGTCAACCCTTCTCCATAATCAATAGTCTACATGCAACGCACTGATAGGAAAACCACTGTATATATAGATCCTTCTCTAGTCGGGACCATACCTGAAGTTTTCAATGCGGTCTCAAGGATTATCACATTTGATAATCAGTTAAACGATTTGAGACCGCATTAGAAAATTCCGGTCTGGTCCTTTCTCTCTCTCTCTCTCTCCCTCCCTCTCTCTCTCTCTCTTTCTCTCTCTCTCTATATATACATATTTGATTGATCATGCTACTATTATGGTTCAGTATAGTTACTGGGGCAATTGATGTTCAATACATTTCAATCTAATGGTTCAGAAAATGTCAATATTTTAAAAATAAAATTAAAGAAATTTCAAAAAAAAAATCATTGGGTTCTCTCATAAGTCATAACTGCCCAGTAACTTAACCAAACCTGTATGGTAACAAAATCCATATTTGATAATCACTTTGGAATGCATTACTCTTAGAATTGTGATGCATAGATGGAGCCTAAACAAGTAATTGCTCAAATGGTAACAAATGCCCAGTAACTTAACCAAACCTGTATGGTAACAAAATCAATATTTGATAATCACTTTTGAATGCATTACTCTTAGAATTGTGATACATAGATGGAGCCTAAACAAGGAATTGCTCAAATGGCTATAATCACATTCGTTTTTTTTTTTATCAATGACTTGTAAATTGGTTTAACTCCCGAAGATGATATCATTTCTTTCTCTCTGCCGGTGAATTGT
This sequence comes from Dipteronia dyeriana, assembly GCA_032871835.1. Taxonomy (NCBI): domain Eukaryota; kingdom Viridiplantae; phylum Streptophyta; class Magnoliopsida; order Sapindales; family Sapindaceae; genus Dipteronia; species Dipteronia dyeriana. The sequence continues at coordinate 69,739,872 of CM065300.1, read as the reverse complement.
CTTAGCTGAAATTAGGGAGCGGGATTGGTGCAATGTGGTTACATGCCATATGGATACTGCTCAGGCATATGTGTGGAGGCTTCAAAATTTTGTTATGGGTGAGCATATACTGAGACCATGCCCAGATAATCCAACACCTGTTAAGGTTAGAGTTTCTATCTTCACATTTCCATCTTTAAATATCTGTTGCGCAGTGTGGCTGATGAATTAGGATTCTGATTTTTATTTTTCTCTTCCGCTTCATCCTCTTTCATATTTTCAGTGAAATAACTAGAATCTGGATTTGTTAGTCTTTTTAGATATAGCTTTATAGCATAAATGGTGGGCACTGAAAACATTTGTGGAATGTGTCCTTCCTTTATATTTTAGATATAGCCTTACAGCGTAAATGGTGGGCACTGAAAACGTTTGTGGAATGTGTTCTTTATATTTTATATGCCTTGTGGTTATTGACTTTGTTTAATCTGGTAATAGGCTTGCACCATCAGTGCATGTGGCAATTTTGCTGTTCTAGGGACAGCAGGTGGTTGGATTGAACGATTTAATCTTCAATCAGGAATCAGTCGAGGCAGTTACTTGGACAGGTCAGAAACAAGAAGTTATGCCCATAATGGGGAAGTGGTTGGAATTGCTTGTGATTCAACCAATACCCTGCTGATAAGTGCTGGATATCATGGAGATATAAAGGTGTGTTCCTTCTCCAGAATATATATTTTGATAGTGCCAAAAAAACTTTAAAAAGAATATATGTTTTGATAGCTTAAGCATGCATATGATTTTACCTACATTTCTGTCTGTATACATATTTGAACTGTACTTTGTAAAACCTGCCAAAAATAAGTGTTTGGTCTCTCGTATGTGGATTGTTTTAACTCATACATGAGCACTTTAATGGAAAATCATTGGGATTGACTAAAATCAATTTGTGATTGTCATAATCTGATCATAATGCTACCTTTTGCTATGCTGCCTTGTAATTTTTAGAGAGAGAGAGAGAGAGAGAGAGAGAGAGAGAGAGAGAGAGAGTCAAATACTCTGGATAAGAGCTGGCGGATCCCTTAAGAAAGAAATGAATGGGTATTTACTGGTTTGGAGGTGATCTCCCTTGGCTAGGAGGCCTTGGATGCCGAGTCTTTATTAATGAAAGAGAAGGAATGGATGGATAGATGACATGCGTCGTAAGTGTCCAAGTTAAAGTCAAAGGTAGAATGGATAACACCATCTTGAGTTTATGGCTTTATGCTGAGAGGGGCGTGGCCAGATTTGAGCTCATTTTTCTTGGCAAGCCCCAATCCAAACTCTAACCCAAATTTTGTTAAGGATTCCTGGTCTTGATTATTTTATATTGGTCCATAATTTATCTAGTCCATGCCATAAATAATAAATGTGGCCAAATGATGATGAACCATCACACTTCTTCCTATTTCAGTCATATCCATCTCTACAACCTCACTCATCGCTTCGATAGAGTCTAATGACCATAATGTGAGAATTAATTGATCATTGAAATAGCTGAACAATATTGGTTATGTGTCCCACTATTGACTTGTAGATAAAAGTAATGAAAATCAATGTGTTGGGACTTTACTTGAGTTGTTCTTTTCACCTTTTCCATTTTCTTATTGTTTGTGTCCTTATAAATTCAAATATTTGGGTTTAGTGGTAGTAGCCTAACATGGTAACATAATCAGATTTATTAGAGGATGTTTTGAGTTCTAGTCACACTATGTGATTGTATTGGTATTTGTTATCAACATTGTTCTACATCTAAGTCTATGTTATGGCAAGTCCGATGGTCTTGCTTGTGAGGATTTGTGGGAGTTTGAACTATTGTTCGGATCCTTACCTGTAAGCTTAAGCTTTTGGGAGTTGTTGCCTAATACTTTTTTATTTTTGGGGAGTGGTAGAGATAATTAGGGAGATGTCACAGATGTGGCACACATCGATAAAGGGCATTGTTTTGGCATCCCATTCCAAATATGCTTTTATTTATATGTGTCTTTGCATATGAATGACTTTTATTGAATGCATAATTATATTTGTACTTTGAGTGCATGTCTTTCCCTTGAGAATCTCATAGCAAAAAAAGAGAGGAGAGATGGAGCATTGAATGAGAACTCCTACTAAAATATAAAGCTTCATAATACATGCAACAGAATGATTGCTATTAACTAAGCTTGGCAGAAAACTTATATTCCTCTAATGTTTGCTCTGCAGGTTTGGGATTTTAAGGGGCGTGAACTAAAATCCAAATGGGACATTGGCTGTTCTCTGGTTAAGATTGTCTACCATCGAATTAATGGTAATTTTTCATGATATTTTATTTCAATATGGTGTCTTTCATCTCTCCTCCCTCCACCATCCGCATCTTCTCTCAGTCACATACTTGTTTTCCCATCTCATAGTGTTTATTTTATGGTCATTGGAATGTAATCACGCTTGTTGGAAATTTTGTCCCAGGTCTTTTGGCTACCGTTGCAGATGATTTAGTTATCCGTTTGTTTGATGTTGTGGCATTACGAATGGTTCGTAAATTTGAAGGTCATAAAGACCGGATTACAGATTTGTGTTTCAGTGCGGATGGGAAATGGCTTTTGTCATCCAGTATGGATGGGAGTCTCAGAGTATGGGATGTTATCCTAGCAAGGCAAATTGATGCAGTACATGTTGATGTGTCCATCACAGCATTGTCTTTATCACCAAATATGGATGTTTTAGCAACTACCCATGTTGATCAGAATGGAGTTTACTTGTGGTAAGTTCCAGTTGTCACATTAAATGCCTCACATTTGGTTTAAACATTTAAAGCATTTGACGTTGGATAGAATTCTATTCTCTTTGAATTCTTTATTTTTTTTTATTTTTTTTAAAAAGGGCCACTGTGATCGACGTTCAATGAGAAAGAGTAATCAAGATGGATATAGTTTTATCTACAATAATATCTTAACAGTTTCAACCATCTCATCCTCATTGAGAACGCTATAATTATTAAGGCAGCAAATGGAAGAGGCTGCAGTGTATTTTATCTCTTGTGATTGTAATCGTTTTATTTGGTCTACTTAATCTTGATAACACATAGTTTATTTCAGGGTTAATAAGTGCATGTTCTCGGGTGCTTCAAATATTATTTCTTATGCAAGTGGAAAGGAAATCGTGTGCGTCAAACTGCCTTCTGTTTCCTCAGTAGAAGGTTCTGAGGAACGGTATTCTAATGAGACTGCTCTAGACCATACAGAACCCAAAGATGGTTCTGTCTTTTCAGCCTTCAACCAACAGATCCCAGATTTAGTTACTCTGTCATTATTGCCTAAAAGCCAATGGCAAAGCTTGATTAATTTGGATATTATAAAGGTTTCTCTTTACTCCTTCATGCGTTTTGAATTTAATTTGGAAATTCTGAAGTTTTATTTCTTCATGCAGTTTTATTTTAATTTTTTAATCTTTAAAGGAGTGCATTTGGTCTCAACGACATTTCAACACTATTTCTTACTTTTTTGCAAAATGGCTCCACAACTTTCAGGTCCGCAATAAACCAGTTGAGCCTCCTAAGAAACCTGAGAAGGCTCCTTTTTTCTTGCCTTCTGTTCCATCTCTTTCTGGAGAAATATTATTTAAGCCTAGCGAGGCCACCAAGGAGAAGGATATAAAATTAATGAAGTGGAAAACAAGGGCAAATTTGATATGTCAGCCTCCCAGTTTGTTCAGCTTCTTCAGTCCTCTGCAGAGTTTAAAAATTGTGAGCATGCTAGCTCTATATTATATCTTTTTTCAACTATTTTTTTCCTTATATATATAGTTTTTGTACGGAACATCTGGATGTCTTACATTTGCTTATTTTAATGTTTGCAGTTTCAGCATTTACCGATTATATTAAAAGTTTATCACCCTCAACTTTGGATATGGAACTTCGAATGCTTCAGATTATAGATGATGATGATGATCAAGAATTTGATAAAAGACCTGAGTCTATTTCAATTGAACTGCTTTTGGATTATTTCATTCATGAGATTTCCTGCCGAAATAATTTTGAGTTCTTACAAGCTGCTATCCGGCTGTTTTTGAAGGTAATGAGTTTCCATACGCTCTTAATGTATATTACTTTGTAGAAAAAGCATATTTGTTTTTTTTGTTAATCTTTCCGTGGGGAATCATAACACCAAAACAAACTTCAATTGGAATGTCTAATGTTAAATTCTTGTGGATTTTCAATCAAGTTGAAGAAAGAGGAGGATGTTCACCTCAGGATTTTGGTGCGTTTTGTTGGTCTAAGAAATTATATGGTTTTTCTGATATCTCAGCTACTTATTTTGTTCAGATACATGGTGAAACGATACGATGCCACACAAAATTACAGGAAAAGTCAAGGAAGCTTCTAGAGGTGCAATGCACAATATGGGAGCGAATGGATAAATTGTTCCAAAGTACTAGATGCATGGTGACTTTCCTCAGCGCTTCGCAATTTTAGTTTGGCTGAAGGTATCACTTTTTTGTTTTGTGACTTGTGCTGCCAAATTAATATCTTATTTAATTATAGTTTACTTTGTAAATGATAATTTTGCCCGTAGTGAGTTGATTTGACTTGCATCTAAGTACATCATAATCACAAATTATGTATTAGGCTCCATTTGTTTCCTTTTTTTTTTTTTAAATATTTTTTTTTTAACCTTAATTTTTGGACCTATGCATCAGATCTGCAAAGGGATTCAAGTCCTGTTGTTGTAATATTTGTAATAGAACTTTTTTTTTTTTTGCCAAATGTGGCAGAAGTTCATTTTCTTAACTCCAGACAGGAATGTTCAATATGCAAACCTGTCATCATCAAATTTGTATAAGACATGGTATGTTGATGTGCATTATGGAACATTACATATCCGTTGTCTCATGTGGTTGTACGAACTTACAGTGGATCCTGTTGGTTGGAATCTATTAATTTTAGAGGAGATTATTATGTATTAGTATTGAAGGAATTTGTTTCGTCAAAAAAAAAAAAAAAAACAAAGTATTGTAGGAATTTGAATATTGGAATGACTCAAAATTGGTGGATTATTTTGATGCCATCGAAAGATAGATTTGTTCCACTTGCATGCATAGTAAATGACCCAAAATTATGTTTTGATAATTTGCCTCAAAGCACAAATTACATTGCATCTTTAGAATGTAGTCATTTTATATTAGAAAAAAATAAAATAAAATACATGAAAACATCCTAATATATCACAATTTATTATTTCTGCAAACTGGTATTGTTTGCCTTGGCTCAACTGTTGTTAGAAGGTAGAAGCAATACACGATTACGATATTCTCCAAGGGACCAAAGGGGAAAGATATTTATGTGGGCAGAATAACTGATCATACGATTCTTGTTGAACACTGGTATGATTTCCTGCATATAGCAAATAATAATCAATATTTAAGATTGTGATTGCTTAAGAGAAATTGGATGGTTGTGATATTAATTAGTAGATTTGATCTCCATTTTCCATTTGTGAATTAAGCAGGAGTTTTGCAGCTCGATGAAATGAATGGGGTTGTATCGCTCTGTGCTTGTCCAGCTTCAATCATAGCTAACATTGCACACGCTGTGTTCACTTAGGGTGTGTTTGGTATGCGGGACAGAAAATGACAACGTGAGACAATTTGAGACAATTTATTCTTGTCCCACGTTTGGTGCGTACTTAGCATGGGACGAGACTGGACAATGTGAGATAAAAATCATAAAAAATTGTCTTACCCAAGATCCTATGGAAACTTGTCTTATTGTCCTATAACATAGGACAAGTGTCAAAAAGATCAATTTACATTTTAAATTTTCAAACGATTACAATCATGATCAATAATATATATATATTATATAATATGTATTATTAATTTATATATATATATATATAAATAATATTTATATATATTATAATATTATTTAATATTATTATATATTAATATATAATATTATAGTTTATGTTATATATATAAGAGGGGTACTCTGGTTATTTGAACTTCTTGTTCTGTTCTGTTCTGTTCTGTCCTAACCATATCAAACACATAACAGTACAATTTACAGTTCTGTCCAGGCCTTTTAAACACAATATAGAACAACATATCTTGTCCAGTTCAGTTCCATCTTATCCTATCCCACCTTCGTACCAAACGCACCCTTATATACCTGTTGGTTTTGATAATCGAATCAAGCCATCAAAAAATAGATGCCGAAAAATAATAAATGGTGGTGGGTTGGCATGGAAGGTAGCTCTCTCCCTACCCACCACACTGAAGTTGTCACAAGCTTTTCTGATGCAATTGTTCTCATAACTTGTTCCATCGCTCACCATGTACCAAGGATGAAGCCATGGCTTTAAAAATCATTTTGAGGCTTACGTCTCGTGTCGGTGAGGCGGCAAAAAATTGCCTCGAGCCGTCCTCCTTAAGCAGCTCTTTTGAGGCTTACGCCTCAATGTTTGAGGCATACCGCCTCAAGGCTTAAGAGGCTTACTTCTTAAAAATACTCTGTTTTTGGGTTTGGTTTTGATGTTCGGTCGGTTGGGTAGCCTCAATATTTGAGGCATACTGCCTCAAGGCTTAAGAGGCGTACTTCTTAAAAATACTCTGTTTTTGGGTCTGGTTTTGATGTTCAGTCGGTTGGGTATTTCTCAAAATGGTTTTGGGCTATGATTTTGGGTCTTTCAGTAAAAAAACCAGTGAAATAACTCAGTTTTTTTTTAAAAAAAAAATCCTGAGTGCGCGTATATTAACTAAACTAATAAAATCTTCACAACCCTAACATAAAGATGCATTGATTATATTATAAAGTTGGTTTTGTTTGAGTTGTGAATAAATTTTAGTTTTAAGGCGGTTCTAAATTTCTAATTTGGGATAAGAGGATTCATAATTTTTAGTCTTTGTGTTATGACTTTACTTTGTTATTAATTTTTTCTATTATAAATTAAATCATGCTATGTGTATTTATTTGATAGTAATTTTCTCTAATATGAATTGCAGCTGATGTATATTCTACATACCTTCACACCAAATACTGCATTTACAATTCAATTCATAATTTAAGGATAGCTAAAGAAACTTTGGTAAGTAATTGTTAATCTTACTGATAATCTATAAGAGGAAATTGTGAGATATATCACATTTTTTAAGGTGTGTTGTGATGATGTCACCATTTTAATAACTTAAGTTTAAAAGAAACCTACAATGGTGAACTGTCTAAATTACCCATAAACTTTAATTTTTTAAAAGCCCCTTTCTGAACTCGTTGGTATCTCTCTAGAAAAGTTGTCTGAAATACTTGACTCTCCAGATCCTGCAGTAGAAGGTAACAAATATTTATGATCTTCACTTAAATTCCTTTTACGCATTTCAGATATTTTGCATTCATCTATGTGTGGGTTAACAATGCATCCATTTCAGATTCTGCACTAGAATGTTTTTTTCTTGTATGATCGAGAATATTTAAAGATGAATCGAGCTTATTTTATATTGGAACGAGCTATTGTTTAGTTTGAAAAAAGCTCGATTATTTGAAAAAAATGCTCGACAAAAAATGCTCGATCCTTTAGGAAAAGTTCTCGATCCCTGGATAAAGGTTCTCGAACCGTTATAAAAGTTTTCGATAATTTGACAAATAATCTCGATCCCTTAAAAACTTTCTCGATCCCTTATAAAAAGTTCTCGGTCCCATAGAAAAAGTTATCGGTCCCTTCGAAAATATTCTCGATCCATTGAGAAAAGTTCTCGATCCCTTGATAAAAGTTCTCAAAAATTTGAAAAATATTCTCGATCCCTTAAAAAAGTTCTCGAACCGTTAGAAATGTTCTCTATCCCTTAGAAAAAGTTCTCGTTCCCTTGTTAAAGTTCTCGAACCGTTATAAAAAGTTCTCGATAATTTGACAAATATTCTCGATAAAAGTTCTCGAATTGAACCTTTTTAAAAGTTCTCGATCCTTTGTAAATTATTCTCGAACCCTTGAAAAAGTTCCCGATCCCTTATAAAAAGTACTCGATCCATTTGAAATTTTTGTAATTGTTAGTAATTTTAAAAGTATTTTTTTTATCTATTAATAATTGATTGTGATGATGATTTTCACATGACAATGGATCGGGTTAGATTAGTAATGTCTTACAACGGTCGATGAGAGCAATTACCTGATGGAAGTCAGAGGTTTCTTGGTTCCGATAACCAAGGAATGTATGTGTCCAGAAATATGACTTACGAAGAGCTGGTGTCGATCGTACAAACCGTTGTGAAGTACGATGTGAACAAATACATTGCTGATCTACAATCTATATCAATCGCTCCCGAGACAAAATATCGCACATTTATAAGAAATGACGACGATGTTTTGTTTATGCTAGGGGAAGATAGGGTAATCCCCAAAGTATGTGTCATATTAATTGAGAGGGCTGCAGGAGGTGTCATCGGTGAAGAAATCCCTCATGATAACACCCAACAATTTCGATCTTCAGACGGAAGCAACCAGTTGTTCACAGAAAGAAATGGGTTTGACGGTAGGGAAAACCTATGTGGTGTCCCAGCGGAAGTAGGCGACCATGGTGATATAGTTGGAGCTTAATTGGACGATGATTTCGGTTGTCAAATTGAATTGAATGCTGGGCAGTACAACCACCAATACAATGAGATGTACAATGGATGTACAATGAGCGGAACAATGAACCTCATAACTTACCAATCCATGAGGTGGTTAATGAGACAAATTTGCATCCGGTACATAATGTACCGAACAATGAGGAAGATGAAGAACGGTTCGAAATGGAAAGACGTGCAAGACGTGCCCACAGATGTAGTTCCACTGCAGTAGATATAGCTGAGACATCTGAGGTCCGGCCTGATGTAACTCCAGCTGATTCTGAGAATGCCAGAACGTGGGTTATTCCAGGAGCAGAATCATACTCGTTTGGTATGGGTGGAAGCAGGAACTTGGTAGAAGATGAACCTACCAACATGATATATAAAGGTCAATTTTTTCATACTAAAAAGGATTTGAAGAGATTGACTGGCCATTTTGCAATGCGGTACAACTTCGAGTGGAAGGTGAAAATGTCAAATAAGACAACATTACATTTGGTTTGTTTGATAGACAACTGTACATGGAAGTTAAGAGCGGTTAGGAGAGATGAAACGACATACTTTCAAGTATGAAGTTTTATCAACGAACACACTTGTTCGTTGGAGGAGATTCACCGCCGCCATCGACAAGCTAGTGCAGTCATAATTGGAGAAGTGGTTGCACCTAGATTGCAGCAACAAGATGGTCGACTAATGCGTCCGAAGGACATAATCGTCGATATGAAAAAAATGTATGGCATCCAAATAATGTATAGTAAGACACATCAAGCTCTTGATTATGCATTGTCACTCACCTATGGAACGCATGAGGAAAGTTTCCAACTGCTGCCATCATTCGGTTACGTGTTAGAACAACAAAATCCCGGAACGATTACTGACTTACAGTATGATGAAAATGGTAAATTCCTATACTTTTTCATGTCGTTGGGTGCCTCACTCAGAGGATTCCAGAGGTGTATGCGTCCAGTTATTGCCGTTGATGGTACCCATTTAAAGGGTAAATTCGGGAGCACAATGTTTGTTGCAACTGCACAAGATGAGAATGAACAGGTTTATCCAAGTGCTTTTGGGTACGGTGACTCGGAAAACAACCTATCATGGGAGTGGTTTTTGGATTGCTTGAAAGGTGCCATTGGCCATATAGATGATTTGGTTTTCATTTCTGATCGACATGCAATCATTGAAGTAGGAATTTCTAAAGTGTTCCTTTATGCCACCCATACCATATGTTGCTGGCACTTTTATGAAAATATTAAGAAGAGATATCATAGAAAGGATGTTACCGTAATAATGGATAAAGCAGCCCAAGCGTACACCGAGTTGCAATATAACCGGCACATGGAAGAGTTATGCAACTTGCACCCGAATGCATATGAATATGTAATTGATGCCGGTCCACACAAGTGGTCCCATGTTCACTGCCCCGACAGAAGGTATAGGGTCATGACAACACATGCTGCAGAATGCATAAACTCATGCCTTAAATTTGCACGGCAACTGCCTATGTTGACTTTGGCAGAGTTTATTAGGAATATGCTACAACGTTGGTTTCACGGTCGTCATAGGGCTGCACAATCCATGCGTCATCAGTTGACCGACGCAACACATATTGTGATCCTCAAACATGTAGAAAAGTACAATTTTATGACCGTTAATCCAGTTGAGTGGAACATATTTTCGGTGAAACGGGTTGGAAAACAGTGGACCGTTGACTTAGCCCGGAAGACCTGCACATGTAACAAATTCCAAATGGACCTTTTTCCATGTTCTCACGCTCTCGCTGCCGCAAGGTACATCATACAATTTTGTGTACGGTTAATATTACTTAAACATCATACAATTTTATCATCGTTTTCAATATTTTTACAGGGACCGAAACATGGATTTCACATCCCTCTGTGCAGACTACTACAAGCGACAAACACTTATTGATGCGTACTCGGTTCCTATTATGCCGGTTGGATATCCTTCCACTTGGATTGTGCCATCTGACATCGCTGAGAGGGTCGTTTTGAATCCAAGCTCTAGGAGACAAGCAGGCCGCCCGAGGGCTTCACGCCGTATCTAGTCTTCAGAGAGAACATCCACACAGAATTGTAGATGATGTCGACAACCAGGGCATATTTCGAGGAGATGTTCTAACCTAGCTTTTACTGATGAAGATCCGAGCAGAGTCATTCCTGAGGAATACAGACGCAAGTGTAGTATCTGTCATACTATCGGTCACAACAGACAGACGTGCCCTACTGGAGACTGTGGGACCGTGGAATGAATTGAGGCGTTATCATGATGACTAAGTAACTGAAATGTAATTGTATTTAAATATGATTTGTATATATACAAATGTAAAAATTTTTATACAAAGAATTGGTAAATATACAAAAGAATTGGTAAATATACAAAACTGTTGGTACATATACAAAAGAATTTGTAAATATACAAAGTAATTGGAACATATAAAACAGAATTGGTACGTATACACATGAATTACTACATAAATCTATACGGGCCTAGAGTTTGCAAATATTTCAACCGCCATATTCTCCCGAATGATCCCCTATATCGTCTTCAGACCAATCGAAATCTTTTTTGTTCGCCAGTATGTACTCGATTAATCTCAACGTGTGGGGACCACAATTACCCCTGAAGTTGGACACATTAACAAGCGTTAATAAAACATTAGGTTTATACTAATACAATCTTAAAGTGACTATTACGTAATGTCTTACGATTGCTTCTGCTGGGGGATATGTTTTCCCGACACGATGCTGACATCAAAGGGCTTACTTGTCTTCTCAAATTTCAACAGTTTCGCCGCTCGTTTAGTATGAAACCTGGGCCTGATGCAACATCGAGGGTAAAAAGTAGCACAACGGGCTACCTGCTGCTTTCGAATATGAGCTTGGACCTCCTGTCTCTAGGTCGACTATGAACATCTTCCCTCATGTGAGGTCCACAGTCATCAGCAGCCAATGTTGGCGCCCAATGTTGCACGGTATCAGGACCTGGAAACGTCAACAATAGGTGTAAGGATGTACAAAGCCATTTATATATACAATTGCAAACCATGTCAAGTAACACTTACCATGTCAACCTCGTGCCACAGACGGCATCCAATCAGGGCACCACCAAGGACTGTTGTAAGGTCGTTATCCTTCCACCAAGACCTCAAAACACTCTAACGGCTCGGGGTGATCTGCCCGAGAGAATCGCGAGGCATTATTTTCCTGTACTGGTGCTCAGAAAGGACTGTAGAAACAAAAAAACAAATTTATTTTTGTTTTCCATACACACATAAAACAACGCGTTATCATTATTAATTTCAGTACTTATAAAAAATTACGAGTCCAATATGTTAACCATTTGACTATACACATTCATGAATGCCCGTTGACGCTTTCGAAGAATATAGAGGTACGCGTCCATATGCTGGGAATATAAACACGTTAAGAAATGTTAGAATTCTTACACATCTAAAACAAATACTGAAATCAGGATTTACAGTCCCACATACCTCATCATCAACATCCATGAAGTTGGTGTGCAACCGATGGAACCATGCAGCATCAACAGCTCCAGCAAATCAACATCACGTCTGCATTAATGTTCCAACAACTACACATTTATATAATGCATTACAAGAAAATCGGCCACCTAAATAACAATGAATTTTACTTACAGTTCTCCGTTTACGTTCTTCTTGAAGGCTCGGTACGCCTTCAACTGGTCACCGTCCACCAGTCCCTAGGGACTAAATACGTGGTCAGGTCCCTTTATTATTACCCTCGCCCTCTTAGGTCGGCACAGATTTGTGTACGGGCTAACCAACTGCCAACCGCGCTTCAGTACACACCTATGCTGTCGAACTCCCCCCGACGGGGTGTGCTAAGATAAAGATAAGGGAGGGGGAGCCTGCTGCTAGAGTGGAGGGGGTGAGGGGAGCCTGCTACTCGGACGTCGGTGGTAGGGGAGCCTGCTGCTCGCTAGGAGGTGGAGGGGGGGCTTGCTGCTCGATCGGAGGTGGAGGGGGAGGGGGAGCCTGCTGCTAGCTAGGAGGTGGTGGGGGAGCCTGCTGCTCGCTAAGAGGTGGTAAGAGAGCCTACGAATCGCTCTGAGAGGGAGAGGGAGCCTACGAATGGCTCTAAGAGAGGGGGGGAGGGGCCGACTGCTCGCTAAGAGGGGGAGGGAGAGGGAGAGGGAGAGGGGGAGGGGGAGACTGAGCCCCATTATCCAAAAATGCCCCTTCGGTATGTGGATCCTCTGTATGGGTCCTGAAGCCCTGAAGGTCCTCGATCAATGCAAGCAACTCCTTATGTTGTTGTTGATCCTCCTCGCTCTTCCGGAACAAATCAAGCAAATCCCGATGCTGTTGTTGTCGATCCTCCTCACTCTTCCGGAGGGCTTCACGTAACTCCTTCAAGTTATATTCTAAACGGGCCTGAAATCATACAACTTTGTTAATACGAAAACAATCAACAACTCTTGTTAATAAAAAGAAAACTACCAACTCAACTTACCTCCCCATCAAGTCGAACGCCTGCACCGGAATCCCCTGTAGCTGAACCAGTTCCTGGGGTGGTAAGCGTAACCTGCCTGACTCTCCGAGGAGACGGTTCAGATTCGGCTGTGTCCATGTCTCTGAAATCTGGACCTATAGGGTCTGAAGCCTCCGTCTCAGTACAACTCCCACTCTCACCCTCCTCCTCAGGACGAACTGCACTTGTTGTCAGCTCAGGGACAGTAGGAAGGTGAACCCTGTCGTCTTGCACATACGGGCTCCCCCCATCACTTAGGCCTGTAAAGTACGGGGCCACCGCTTCAGTTGCTGTGGGCACGATTTCCGTCCTCGCCGACATCTGAAAGCGTAGTTAGATGAATTTCATTGTTACTTATCGTAAGTAATATAAATTACTTAACAAAAAAATAAATTACCCTAGCACTAAAAATCTTCTCCAGCTTCTTCCCTCTAGGTTTTTTGGTCAACTCCCACTTCAACAACCGAAGGAAAATGTCTGTAACCCTTCGAGTCCCGAAAACGACGCCCAGTTGGGGGATCACCTCAAAAGCAAATATCTGCAACAAAGATACGTACAGTTAAAATCCAAAACAATTTTGTATTAAAAATTAAATGTACATGTTGGAAATCAACTTTCTTACCAAAAAGGCGTGTGATGGACCGTAGATGTTGTACCCTTCCACTGAATGTCCAATATCGCCCTGTGACTGTTTCCGTCTCTCCTCACGACGTCGCGGTAAGGCATGCTTGAATGAAAATATAGAATGCCTATAGACGTGGGCACCCCACGGGAAGGCATCGAAGGCATTGAGGTCCCCTACCAACCGAAACTGCATCCAGCTTAACATGTAAATGAGGCACAACTTCACAGCATCGTACGCCTGTTGAAACTCTCCCTGGGTAAGAAAAACCCTCAAGTCATCCAACGATACCTCATCATGTCCAGGAAAGTACCGTTGATGTATGCCATTCTCAACTGCAACATACATACTTGTGTCCGGTGCGACTCTAAAACGTAATCCGATGATGAAGCTAATTTCACCTTCGAAAACCTCACCACATGGTTCCCTAACAAGAACCGTATCTCATCTGTTGGCCCGTTATGGTCCAACTCCCGCAACAGCAGCTGATGAATAACATCACCCGAAAACTTCAGCTCTCGGTGCATCGACATGAAATGCCCGAAACAGGAGGCTATGAACCGACGTCGATCCTCAACAACAAACTCTTCAAGGACCCGATTAAGTGCATCGTCTATACGGGTAAGGGCTTCAAAATGGTCCTGTCGGGTCAATTTTCCCTTTAACAAATCTCCCTCTGCAGTTTTAAACAATTCCTTCATACTGCTCGTCATCTGCAATGTCACAGAAACAGTACATCAGTAATTTGCACAAAAATTAGAAAATATCCTCGATCGTTTGAAACAAATTCTCGATACTTTTAAAATATTCTCGATCCTTTGAAAAAGTTCTTGATTTGTTTAAAAAGTTATCGATCCTTTGCAAATAGGCTCGATTCTTTGAAATTAGTCTCGATCCTTTGTAAAACCTCTCGATTCATTGAAAAAACTTCTCGACCCTTTGAAAAACATTCTCGATCGTTAGAAAATATTCTCGATCCTTTGAAAATACTCTCGATCCTTTGAAAAACCTCTCGATTCTTTGAAAAATATTCTCGATCAATTTAAAAAATCTCGAGCCTTTGAAAATATTCTCGAACCTTCGAAAATTGTCTCGATCCTTTGAAAAACCTCTCGATTCTTTAAAAAATTTTCTCGATCATTTTCTAAAATCTGCACCCTTTGAAAAACATTCTCGATCATTTGAAAACATTCTCGATCCTTTGAAAATAGTCTCGATACTTTGACAAACCTCTCGATTCTTTGAAAAATCTTCTCGATTCGATGACAAATCTTCTCGATTCGATCATTTTAAAAAATCTCGATCCTTTGAAAAACATTCTCGATCGTTATCATAATATTCTCGATCGTTTTCAAAAATTCTCGATAATTTCAAAATAGTCTCGATCCTTTGAAAACCTCTCGATTCTATGAAAAATATTCTCGATCATTTAACAAAAGCTCGATCACTTTGAAAAACATTATCGATCACTTTGAAAAACCTCACTAATCTTTCTAAAAAATTTCCTCGATCTCGTTTGAAATATTCTCGATTTTTTTTATTTCAAAACAAAAATTGCTTGATACCAGAATATTAAACCTCATTTCAAACGCAAACCAAAACCACAACCAGTGTCAACCATAATCTACAATTTCAATCAACAGAACAAGTCTAAAATGCAATGATAAATTATGAATAACAAATCGATAAATAAAACAAACTAAACTTACCTCTGTCATCGCTGCGAAATGTAATGTATTGCCGTTCTGGTCAATAAGCTGTCGATTTGCTCGCTGTCGATTTCGTTGTCGTCGGTTTCTTTCTCGGTTTCTTTCTCACTGTTGCTTTTATCAGACTCACAAAACGATAACTTTTTTCTCTTTTTCAATTTTGTAGGGGTATTCTCGTCTCTTTACGTTAAATGATGCCTTTTAAACTTACATTACTAAACTAATGATATTTGCACAACACCCCTCTCAAATAATGTCATTTATTTTCGAGCCCTAATCTATCATGTTATCTCCGGATGTTCATTTAATTGAACTATTAAAGGATAAAAAATCCTTACCTCTAACCATTTTGTTATAACCCTTTGATATAAATATTTATTTTCAACCTTTTAATAAATCTTGGATATAACATTTTGTTACTTTTGTTAGAAAATTGTGAACTAAATTACCAAATAAGGATACTTAAAGGATGATAATTTTCTTTTTGACTTGCCAGCTTTTCATATATGGAATATAGTAGTTGAGTTTTAAATATTTTATTATTTTGATAATTTAGTGATTATTTGATTGTCAATAAAATTGGTTTTGAGTTCTTATACTTAGACTCGTTAGGCTAACAAGTGTTCGGTAGGACAAAATTTTAAAAGGAAACAAAATGAATTAGCAATAACACGACATGTTACCAGGTCTATTTTAAATAATTTTATATTTCTTAGAAAACATTTTAAAAGTTATCTTCATTAATCTTATATAGTATATATTTATTTAAAATAATTTAATTCAATTTTTTAATCAAGTTTAATTTATTTAATTGAAATTAAATTTTCAAATTGCTTTAAAATTATTATATTTTATTAGAAGAATAATTTAATCTAATATTATCTTGATCAATCTCACGCATTATTAAATATAAAACACAATTCTTTTTGTCCAATCACATACTACACAAAACAAGGGACCATATTATTTTTATGAGTAATAATACTATACAACCGTGATCATTAACCTAAAATTCAACTTAAATGATGTGGTAAATGAATTGTTCTTTCCATACAAATAATGAGATGACGTAGTTAATAAAAAATTCATTTTCCACATTATTTGGGTTGATTTTTATTTTTAGACTAAATTTTTAGATTGTCTAGTATTATTGTTAAAAAAAAAATTAAAAATTGATATTTTATAAGTGCACCCCAGATATCGCTAAATATACTTTTTCTCTTAATTTTGATAATAAAAAATTGAAAGAGAAAAAAATATTTATTAAGTAAATAAATTATAAATATTTTAAAAAAAAGGAGGAACTAGCTATTCCATGACACCCAGTTTTTTTTTTTTTTTTTTTTTTCTTAAGTTTGATTAGGTAGTAGATAGTAACTTTTCCCTCTTTTTATGGATACCTCCTCCATCTTTTTCTATTTAAGATGGAGAAGGCCTAAGGAATCTTTCATCCCTCTAGGTTTGGGAAAAGACCGTCTTCTCCCAAGTTTTTACGAACGATTTTGCATTTTGTTTTGTTTTTATTAATTTTTTTTATTCCGTTTTAAATGTAGTTTAATCTGTAAAAAGAAGAAGAAGAAGAAGATATTATTGGAATTTGAAAGATTTATAATATAAATACAGTTTTAAAACGATACAAATATCATCGCTTAACTATTTTAACGGGTTTACTAGTTTTAACGGTTTTGGCATTGTACACAACTTTTGAATCTTTCAGAGTAAGGAAATTTAAGCTAATTATTTGCAGTTTTATTTTATTTTAAAAATTATCTAGTCTAATAATATATAGACCACAGCACTTTAATTCTGCAACATTTTTAAGAATATACATCTCACATGATTATACGACACATTTTAATTAATAAAAAATGATCGAGTAAATTCCAAAAATAAAAAATAAAAAAAACATAAAAAATATAAGAGATAGATAGTTTCAACTAATATAAAAAAAGTGAACTTATAGTGAAGTCGATTATATGGGAAAAAAGAGACAACAAATGCAATTCTAAATGGGTTCGAAAAATTTTTGACAATATTTTTTTTTGGGGGGGGTGGGGGGGGATTTATGTTTAAAAGACCATTTAACGTGATCAGACGAAAATATCCCGAAATATAAACACAAAAATTTATCATTTTCTAAGTCAGAGAAAAACAAGAGTGAAACCGACAGGAAGCTAATCGACGACGAAGTGACCGGAACGAGAGTACACGAGAACATCTACGATTGACAAAGGTAAGATCAGTTTTTTTCCTCGTTTTTGTTGTTGATAACTTGCATTGCATATTAGAATTGAGTTTTGTTGATTGAAATTGTAGATTAGGGTTAAAATAGAGATCTGAGAATGGTTGTGGTTCTGTTGAGGAAGATGAAATTCTGGGTTACCGAGACTTTTTACAGGAGAATCGAGCTAGTTGAGTCGAGCTTTTTTTTCTTCGTGAAAATTAGGTTTTGGTAAGTCGAGTTTTTTTTATAAGTGTTCGAGCTCTTTTTGAATGGGATCGAGCTTTTTTGAAAGGGATCGAATTTTTTTGAAAAGGAATCGAGTTTTTTTTAATAGGCTCGAGCTTTTTTTACATTAGATCGAGCTTTTTCATCATGGGATCGAGTTTTTTTTTAAATAAGATCGAGTTTTTTTACAATGGATCCAATTTTTTTTTATGAGATCGAGCATTTTTTTCATAGGATTGAGTTTTTTTTGAAAGGATCGAGCTTTTTTGTAAATGAGTCGAGTTTTTTTTCTTCGTGAAAATTAGGTTTTAGTAAGTCGAGTTTTTTTTATAAGGGTTCGAGTTTTTTTTGAATGGAATTGAGTTTTTTTTGAAAGGGATCGAGTTTTTTTTTTAAAGAGATCGAGCTTTTTTCAATAGACTCGAGCTTTTTTTATATTGGATCGAGCTTTTTCATCATGGAATCGAGCTTTTTTTAAATAAGATCGAGTTTTTTTTAATAGGATCGACCTTTTTTGTTATGAGATCGAGTTTTTTTTTTCATTGGATCGAGCTTTTTTTAAAGGGTCAAGCTTTTTTATCCTGAGATCGAACTTATTTTTTATAGTACCGAGCTTTTTTTTTAATTGGACTAAGTTTTTTTTACATTGGATCGAGCTTTTTTGTTATGGGATCGAGCATTTTTATCATAGGATCAAGCTTTGTTTTAAAGGGTTGAGTTTATTTGTCTTAGGATCGAACATATTGTTTTTAGGACCGAGCTGTTTTTACATTGGATCGAGACTTATAATTTTGGTTCCGAGATTTGTTTTGTTTAACGATGTTGTATTTCTGTTACATTGCAGAAGAGAAATAGGCTGAGGGATTTGCTTAAAACTCCACAAGGAGACTGGTACGAGGGAAAATTGACTCGACATAACCTTTTTGACGCCCTTGCCTATATAGAGGACTTGCTGAACCGGGTCCCTACAGAATTTACAGATGAAGATCGACGCCGGTTCATGGCGTCATGTTTCGGGCATTTCTTGACGATGCATCAGGAGATGAAGTTTTTGGGTGGTGTTATCCATCGGTTGCTTTTGAGGGAGGTGCATCATAACGGTCCAACAGATGAGATGCAGTTCATGTTAGGGAACCTTTCGGTGAGGTTTTCAAAGGCGAATTTTACCTGATCACCGAATTACGGTTTGGATTTGTACCTGACACTACCAAGTATGCAGAAGTGGAGAATGGCATATATCAGCGGTACTTTCCTGGAGCCGATGAGGTCTCGTTGGAGGAGATAAGGGGTGTTATCACCGTCACAGAGTTTGGAGAGGCATACGATGCTGTGAAGCTCTGCCTTATATATATGCTGAACTGGATACTGATGGGGGTGGACGAGAGATTCAAGATTCCAGTTTAGCAGTTTCTGCTGGTTGAGGATCTTGATGCGTTCGACGCTTTCTAGTGGGGTGCCCACTTGTACTGGCATTCCATTTACTCATTCAAGCATACACTTGACGGGCGACGAGACGGGTTCGAGCGACGCCAGCAGGAAAAGGGCACTCACGTACATACGGTGGAGACCTACAACATATACGGTCTATCTCACGTCCTATTGGTAAAAATTTCGAATTACAAGTTGTACTTTATTGTTGTTGTCCTAAATTTTATAGATACTTATCGTACTTATCTTTGATGCAGATACATATATTTGCTTTCGAGGTGATCCTTGTTTTGGGCCAAGAGTTTGGCTCCCAGAGGGTTACGGATCTGTCTCCCCCTATTTTGAAGTGGGAGTTGACCAAACAATCGAGAGAGACCTAGGGTATGTATTTATTTTGTTAATGTTTATATTAGTTAGTAATGTACAATTACATTGTTCTAACCAATATTTCAGATGTTTGCGAGGAAGGAACTGGTGCCCACACCAACTAAGAGACAGACACTGTACTATGCGGGGCTAAACGAGGGGAGTGAGATGGGGAGAGGGGGAGAGGGGAGTCTATATGTAGAGGAGGATAGGTTTCATATTTTGCCTCCAGTCCCTGATCAGACTACCTATGGCGGGAACAGTGGGACAGAGGGTGGGGGTTTGACAGACAGGACCAGTGACAGTGAGGGATCTGAGCCCAATGCTGGGGGTTTAAGACCCAGTGACAGTGAGGGATATCAGACAGACCCTCAACGAGAAAGGAATATGCATAAACGGGTTCGGTTTACCACCCCCAAACATGGTACATCTACAGGGGATTCCTGTGGGGGCGTTGGACGTGATGGAAAGGTAAGTTGAAAAGAAAGTTTTGTTTTTTTATTAACACGTGATGTTGATAGTTTTGTACTAACAATGTATACATGATTTCAGGCCGTATGGACAGATCTGTTGAACGATGTGCGTGAAGCCCTTCGGAAGAGTGAAGAGGATTGAGAGCGTCAGCATCTGGAGTTGGTGGATATGATCCGGAAGAGTGACAAGGATCGTCAGCAACAACACCGAGTGTTATTGGATATGATCCGGGGGCTTCAAGGGTCGACCATACATACATACAGGGATGACCCCCCACCTCCTGATCCAGACTTTAGTCCTGGAGACAGAACTGGTGGATATGTGGCGGGGGTGGGAGGTCCGGAGAGTCAAGCTCAGTCGCATACCAGCGATAGTAGGCCTACTACACATACAACAGTCCGGTTGGACCTCCCAACTGTCATATCTGGGTAGACCCAGCTCGAGCTCTACCTATCGCCCAACACATCGATTCAGTCGTAGTGGTCCCCTTCCCCACCCAGAATGTCGACCCAAGCTCAACGGTCCCCTCCCCCACCCAGCACATCGACCCAGGCTCAGCAGTCCTCTTTCCTACCGATCATGTCGACCCAGGCTCAACGGTCTCCTCCTCCACCCAGCACATTGACCCAGGCTCAACAGTCCCCTCCCCCACCCAACACGATGACAGATCTCCAGAGCTTCTCAGAGGTTGGAGTACCACCCATGAAGCGTATACTTAAGCGCATATGGCAGTTGATGAGCCCTTACACAGATCCATACCGGCCGAAGAGGTTGAGGACACGACCCCAGTCTACGGAACACATATTTGACCCCCACGGACTTATGGACGCCGACCAGCTTGCGGCATACAAAGCCTTCAAGAAGAACATCAACGGGGAACTATGAGTACAACTTCATCTATGAATTTGGCAGTGTTTTAATTTTAATTCAAATTTTGATAAAGCTAATCCAACAATTAAACAGACGTGATGTGGACGTGCTAGCACCAGTGGATGCCAAATGGTTCATGCGTATACAGTCCAACTTCATGGACTTAGAGGACACGGTACGTACTTATGTGATTTTCAAATTAACGTTTGTTTAAATAATGTTGTATTGTTAACAATTCATTACTTTTATTGTCTGTCAGCATATGGACACATACCTCCATATTCTTCGGAAGCATCAGCGATGATTCTCTACTGTGTACAACCAGCGGATCAACGTATTGGATACACAATTCTATGTAAGTAGTTAAAAATTATTGGTATCACATCTCATTTTTTGGTTTTTATATATTGATACGAATTTCTCAATGATTGTATGTACAACCACTTATGTTGTTACAGTGGGAGAGAATGATGCCTCGTGATTCTCACGGGGCTATCACCACGGTGAGGTGGAATGTGTTACAGTCCTGATGGTTAGATGAGGACCTTCAGACGGTCTGTGGAACTACCACGAGTGGAAACCGCCCATGGCACGAGGTTGACTTGATAAGTGTTAGACGGGGGAAATGATTTAAAATATAAACTGTTCGTATATCCTGACCTAACACCTTCAGCATACTATTACAGGTCCTGATACCGTGCAACGTTGGGGGCCAACATTGGTTGGTAGTGACCGTCGACCTTATTCTCGGGAAGCTAGACATATTTGACCATTGGAGACAGGATGTTCCTGTTCATATCAGGAAGCAGCAAGTCCGGCTATTACGGTGGTTTTTGCAGTCAATGTTGAATGACACGGGGTTCCACACTGCACGACGAGGTGGTCGTCGGCCGTTCCCTATGAAAAATAAGCCTTTCTCGGTCAGCGTGGTTTCCACTTCTACAGTCCCCAATAAAAAAAAACCCGTAAGACATTCTATTTCATTCATGTGGTTAGATATGATTTAAAAACGATTTATAACGCGTTTTAATGTGTCTAATTGCAGAGGTAACTGTGGTCCCCATACGTTGAGACTTATAGAGTACTTACTGGCGGGTTGATGCCCTTTTGATTGATTAGAGGACGACATGGGGATCATTTGGGAGAAAATGACTCTGGAGATTTTTTGTAACTCCAAGCCCACCTAGTGATTGGTTGTATATTGATTATTGTATATTTTTTATATTTCCTACCATTTGTTTTGTACAAAGACATTGTAATTCATTAATATTTTTTCAATTTCTTTTAATGTTTTTGTTTCCAGTGTCTGCCATCACATGTACGAAACACATAACAAACCTTGACAATCTGATACAATTTTTTTTAGTAAAAAATAAGTTAACGAACAACTCATACAATTCCAAATTATTACAATCTGATACGATTCCAAATGTTTGCAATGTGATCAAAACTTTTCCATTCATTCCCTATTATAGTCCATGTTATGGCACGTCTGTTTGTTGTGTCCAATTGAATGACAGATGCTACACTTGAGGCGGTATTCATCAGGAACACCTCTGTTTGGACCTTCATTAATCAAAGGTGGGTTAGAACATCTCCTGGAATTATGCCCTAGTTGTCCACATCTTCTACACGATTGTGTAGTTGTCCTCTCCGAAGACGAGACATGTCGACCCGCCCTCAGAAGTCCTGCTTGTCTCTTGGAGATTGGATTCAAAATCACGCTCTGAGCAGTGTCAAATGACACAACCCAAGTGGAAGAATGTCCAACAAGCATAATAGGAACCAAGTACACGTCAATAAGTGTCTGTCTCTTGTAATAGTCTGAACACAAATATGTCAAATCCAAGTTTCGCTCCCTGTAAAAAAATATTGAAAACGATGAGCTTCACTTTTCAGTAATAGTCACCTCACAGTAAAACTTATAAGTAATGTACCTTACGGCCGCAAGTGCGTGAGAACATGGAAATTGATCCATTTGGAATTTGTTGCAAGTACATGTATTCCAGGATAAGTCAACAGTCCACTATTTTCCAGACCGCTTGACCGAGAAAATATTATAGTCTACTGGATTTACGATTGTAAAACCATATTTCTCCATAAGTTTTAAGATCACAAGATGTGCTGCGTCGGTCAACTGATGACACACGGATTGTGCAGCTCTATAGCAATCGTGAAACCACCATTGTAACATATTCCTAATGAACTCAGCCAGAGTCAACATAGGCAGGTGTCGTGAAAATTTTAGGCACGAGTTTATACATTCTGCAACATTTTTTGTCATCACCCTGTACCTTCTTTCGGGACAGTGTACACGGGACCACTTGTGCGGACCGACATCAATTACATAATCATATGCATTCTGGTGCAAGTTTCTTAACTCTTCCATATGCCGGTTATATTCAAACTCGGTGTACGCGCGGGCTGCTTTGTCCATTATTACGGCAATATCCTTTCTATGATATCCCTTCTTAATATTTTTAGAAAAGTGCCAGCAATATATAGTATGGGTGGCATAAAGGAACACTTTAGAAATCTCTGCTTCAATGCTTGCATGTCTATCGAAAATGAAAACCAGCTCATCAATATGACCTAGGGCACCCTTCAAGCAATCCAAAAACCACTCCCTTGAAAGGTTGTTTTCTGTGTCGCCGTACCTAAAAGCAGTTGGATACACCTGTTGATTCTCATCTTGTGTTGTTACAACAAACATTGTACCCTTGAATCATCCCTTCAAATGGGTACCATCAACGACAATTACTGGACGCATACATGTCCAAAATCCTCTAAGTTAGGTACCAATCGACATGAAAAAGTAGAGGAATTTACCATATTCATCGCACTGTGAGTCAGTGATTGTGACAAGATTTTTTTTTATTCCAAAACATAACCAAATGATGGAAGCAGTTGGAAGGTTTCCTCATGCTTTCCATAGGTCAGTGACAACGTATAATCATGGGCGGCGTGTGCCTTACTGTACATGATTTGGATTCCATACACTGATTTCATGTCGGCAATTATGTCCTTCAGACGCATTAGTCGACCATCTTGTTGTTGAAGTCTAGGTACAATCACTTCTCCAATTATGACTGCACTAGCTTGTCGATGGCGACGGTGAATTTCCTCTAACGGATAAGTGTGTTCGTTGACAAAACTTCTTACTTGAAAGTATGTCCCTTCATCTCTCCTCACTGCTCTTAACTTCCACGTACAATTTTCCATCAAACAAACTAGATGTAATGTTGTCTTATTGGACATTTTCACCTTCCACTCGAAGTTCTGCTGCATTGCAAAATGGCCTACTAGTCTTTTCAAATTCTTTTTTGATGGAAAAAATTGCCTTTTATATATCATACTTGTAGGTTTATCTTCAACCATGTTCCTGCTTCCACCCATGCCAAACGAGTATGATTCTGCTCCGGGAATAACCCAGTTGTGGCATTATCAGAATCATTTGAAGTTACATTAGCCAGGACCTCGGAGGTCCTAGCTATATCTTGTGCACTGGAACTAAATCTGTGTACATGTCTTACACGTCTTTTCGTTTGGACAGGTTCTTCATCATCCTCATTGTTCTCTACATTATCTACCAGATTAAAATTTCCCTCATTATCCACCTCATGAATCGGCCCAACATTCGGTGTTGTATTCTGCTCATTGTTGATATCATTGTAGATCTCATTGTATTGGTGGTTGTACTGCCTACCATTTATCTCAATTTGACAACCAAAGACATGGTCGAATTGAGGTCCAAGTATATCACATGGCCGACTACTTTTGGTGGGACAGAACACATGTTTTCCCGACCATCAATCCGACTTATTTCTGTTAAGAACTCATTGCTTCCACTTGACGATCCAAATTGTTGGGTGTTATCACGATGAGGGGTATCTTCACCAATGACACCTCCTATTGGCCTCTCGATTAGACTAACACATACTTGAG
The DNA here is from genome assembly GCA_032871835.1 of Dipteronia dyeriana. Lineage (NCBI taxonomy): Eukaryota > Viridiplantae > Streptophyta > Magnoliopsida > Sapindales > Sapindaceae > Dipteronia > Dipteronia dyeriana. The sequence continues at coordinate 69,714,884 of CM065300.1, read as the reverse complement.
AGATCACCTTATCTTCCCCTAGCATAAACTGAATATCATCATCGTTTCTTATAAATGTACGACATGTAGTCCCAGGAACGATTGATAAAGACTGTAGATCAACACTGCATTTGTTCTCATCATACTTCATAATAGTTTGTACTATAGACACCAGTTCTTTGTAAGTCAAATTCTTTGACACATACAAACCTTGGTTATCGGAACCTAAATACCTCTACTTATGTCGAGTAATTGCTCCCATCGACCTTTGTAAGATATGACTATTCTCACCCTATTCATTGTCCTGTCAAAATCATCATCAAAAACCATTATTAAGAAAATAATATTTAATATTAAATTTACAATTATAAAGGATTAAAAAAAAATCTAAAGTGTAAGCGATCGAGTTTTTTTTGTTAGGGATCGAGTTTTTTTTGTACATGATCGAGCCTTTTTTGTACATGATCGAGTTTTTTTGAACTTGATCAAACTTTTTTGAACTTGATCGTCCTTTTTGAACATGATCGAGCTTTTTATTGTGAGGGACCGAGCTCTTTTTGTACATGATCGAGCTTATTTTAATATGACTTGAGCTTTTTTTAAAAATGGCTCGAACTTTTTTTTAGGGATTGAGTTTTTTTTGTACATGATCGAGTTTTTTTTATGAGGAATCGAGCATTATTTGTGAGGGATTGACCTTTTTTAAAAATTGCTCGAGCTTTTTTACTAATGTTTTGAGACTTTTTAAAATGTTTTTGAGCTTTTATGCCTAAGATTTTAAGCTTGTTTACACCACTTCAAATCTGTTCGACCAACTGTAAATACCAAAAGAAATGAATACATGTTCATACATTATTTTTTAAAAGTTTACAACTTGTAGACATTTAAAAAAAAATAAAGACAACATGTTCATACATTGTTAAACCACACAGACATATATGAAAAAATAAACATGAAGATCATAAATATTTGTTTACCTTCTTGTGCAATATCTGGAAAGAGACTCATTTTTTGGACAGACAGAGGAGTAGTTGATTGATTTTCCGACAACTTTTTCTCAGACAGCTTTTTTAGAGAGAGAGGCTTTTAAAGCATAAAGAATCGATTATTTAAGGACAATTTCGATAGTTCACCATAATAGGTGCCTTTTAAACTTAACTTATTAAACTAGTGACATCACTGCAACTCACAAAAAAAAGGTGACATTTCTCACCATTTCCACATTCTAAATTCGATTATTGTATTACAAAATTTAAAGAGAGATGTTCAAATAAATATTAAATATAATAGACTTCTAGTTTACTACAAGCATATTAAAACCAATAAGATCAAATGGTCAATTTAAGTGAGTTCATCACCAAATAGGACTTCTCAAAACACCAAAAAACAAATGCTCTTGCTACTTTTTTCTCAAATAGTCTGGTTGTGGTTCAATTACACTTGAATCGCTCTATCTCTATGGAGATCGACCATGCAATTCGATGACTCCTTCTGGGATCCCTTGGCGTTAGATGCCCGCCCTGAGTATCCGCCTCCTTCGAATAGCCACCTGCCAATGGCCTCCCAAAACCGTAGGTTGAATATCATCCACCAACTTACCTACTACTCTAGTTGAAAGAAAAGTTGTCTTACCTTTAGCACCTATTCCAGCAACATAGTTATGGGTATCTCTCTGCTTTTGAAGGTCCATTTTGTTTCCACCGACCCTTATCTCAAATTCTCTTTCATTACTTTCAGCGAGAATGGAAAGCTTCTCTGTCAGTGGGAATATAAGAGCCAACAACCTTGTGTGCTCAAAATCTGTTATACATATATTTTATTAAAAGTACACGTCACTGACAGATAAGGCAACCTCTCAAAAAGATTACCAGATATGCATCCAATTTGGAAACTGAAGAACACCATCGGTGGTATCACCAAGACACGAGAACCCAAGTAAAGCCGAATATAAATATTCGGCACATTCAGCTTTACTCGGGACAACATGAGAAGCCCGAGTAAAGAATTTATCGAGAAATATGTGATCCACATAAGTAAATGAGCCCAGAGAAAGGATCTAGAATCACACTCCAATACCAAAATATTCTAATTCCATTCCCCCGTATTAGAGGAGGAAAGAACTTAAAAGTTTCTAGAAGGATAAACATCAAACAGGAAACGAGTCCAAATCACGCAATAACTCTACTCTTCTAGAAGGTTGCACACCGATTAGGAAATAAGTCGTAAACGGATTGTGCAAGTAAAATCCCATGAAGATTCAGATTAGATCTACTAGATCTCAGAAACAAGGAAAGAAGACAAAGACGACTTCAACAAGCAACCGGTTCCAATCAAACACTATCACCTTTCCTTATATGTAACATGGATTATGGTTCTATGCACATATAAATAGACCCATAATCTCACTATAAAACAAGGACAGAAGATATAGAACAGAGGGAACAGAAAGTAATCACTGTAAAAGAGAGGCAAGAGAGATCGAGTGGAGTAATTCTGTATTTAATAGTGGATTTGGCTTGGTTGTGTTAACAAACACCCGTGGATGTTTCTCCTATCACTGGAGTTTTACAAAGTATACTCGTGTCATAAACATATCAATTGCATTCTCTTTCGTTTTCTCTTTTAACAGGTCATAATCGAACCAAGCGTTGTTAACTTTCTTGCCCATCAAGAAATTGACGTCAACAATTAGTGCTAGAAGAAGGAGACCGAATCTCCGATCTGTTTAAACGATGTTCGGTGATGAAAGTAAAGAAGGTTCTGAATACATACGAAAATCGTCAGATAATGATCACCAAGAGGGACCACTAAGGATCCCACAACCATCATTGGGAACTAATCGGTATCCCTGGCTGGCATCCAGCGATTCCCTCCGACTAGCGAGGACATTGCACACCATTTCAAGGATGCATTGCAACAGTTATTGACTGATGCAATGAAGGAATGAATAGATCTATTGGCCATAAGAGAGACGAATCCTTTAAACCAACCATCCCCATAAAATCAGTCACTTTTCAGGCTCCGATTGGTAATAGTTGGGCCAGAACCAGATGCATTAGCAGCCGTTAGAAATTCAGATCCTACCAACCAGACTAGGGGTACATCAAACAACTAGGACAAGGATCTTGAGATGCCCACAGAACGGCCTCGCTAAAAATGAAGCCACGGTCAAACGAGGCATGGTAGGCATTACGAACATGATCGGTGGAGGGATCGGTCATCATCATCAGAAGACAGTGATCGTCACATTATAAACTCCACCGTAGAATTATACGCTTGCAAGAACTGGCTCGTGAAACTAAGAGGCATGACGAAGAGGAATTAGATTCAGGTTTGACGGTCACCCGAGAATTCAACCATCAAGGAGAGCAGATGGGCGACATAGATATTATGATACAGAGCCTGACCCGAGGAGTTAAGAATAACAAGCATCAAATGGATGCGCTGATTAGGTGTTACAGACACAATGAGTTGTCTGACGACGATTCTGACAGCCATTTCACTAGAGACATTCTATAAACACCATTCCCAGAGAGATTTAGAATAAAAAAGGGTACATATCCCAAGAAGCATGTCAGACTGTATAAGAGCGTTATAGCCCAATATGCCCACAACGTTCCCTTATTGTGTCTTAACTTCCTACAGACACTTTGGGTTGTAGGCTCAAGGTGGTTCGAAAGATTGCCTCCGACAAGTATTGGGAGTTTCGGGGAATTGAGCAGAAGCTTTTCAAGACAATTCCTCAAGAATATGGGTAGGAATAAATTAGTGGCATAACTTTCTCATCTAAAACAAAGGAAAGACAAGTCGCTAAAAAAGTAACTGGAAAGATTCAGCCATGCAGTCTCAAAAATCAGTAGTGCAAATGATGAAGCAATAATCGCTGCATTCATAAACAACCTACAGAACGGTCGATTTTCTTTTGACTTAAGGAGAGCTCGTCTAACTAGATATGTAGACATGATGGACATGGCAGGAGGATATGCATTGGCTGAAGAAGAAGAGTTGGCAATAAGAGGTTGTTACATGCATGGAGGAAGACCCGAGCAAAAAGATGCCGAGTTGATAAACCATAAAGGGAAACAAAAAGGAAATAGCAAAGAAAGAAGCAAAGATTGGGGAAGCGGATGTAGTACTGACCAAACCAGGGAAAAGTTTCAAGGAAAGTACACAAACTACACCCCGCATCGAAAAAAGACAGGATGTGATCCTGGCAATATTGGAAGAAAAGAATCTGGTGAAGAAGCCACGCCGTTAATCACAATTTGCCCAACAAGACACAACAAAGTATTGTAGATTCCATAAACAGAGCGGGCATGAGACCACTAAATGTTACTAGCTCAGAGATCATATAGAAACCCTAATCCGAGAAGGACATATACAATATATTATCTTGAAGAAAGATGAGAAGATTGAAGTTCGGAAAGAAACCAAGTCTGGAGATCATAGCTCAGATCGGAACAAAAAGGCCAATTTTGAGCGATTCAAACCATCTTTGAAGGACCTTCAATGGGGAGAAGTAACCGAGAACGAACTCAAGAAATCCGAGAAGCAGTTGAAGCAAAGCAGAATTTCAAAGTTAATTCCATCGTGCCTGATCCAAAGAGAATAAAGGAAGGATGGAACCCAATAGTGTTTACTGAAGCTGATTCACATAGGGTCGATGTCCGACCAAATGATGCTCTCGTCATTAGCGCCCGAATTGGCCATAAGGAAGTTCAAAGGATACTATAGGACAATGGTAGCTCAGTAAACATCCTCAGTGTAGCCGTTTATGATCAGCTGAGATTGGATCGAAAGGACTTGCAACTTTTTCATACCCCGCTCAGAGGATTTGGAGGAGTCGAGGTTAGGTCTCTAGTAACGATGAAATTGCCCGTGAAAATTAGAGTGGCACCTTGCCAGAAAATGGTGCTACTCGACTTTGTAGTGGTAAACATGGAGAATTGGCCTTACAATGCCTTACTGAGTCGACCTTTTCTGAACAAAACAAAGGCAGTAACGGCAACTTACGCCCTGATGATCAAAATCCCAACAGAATAGGGGGTAAGAACGATCAAGGGTTCGCAAGAAATGGCCAGAAGAGCTAATCTCTCCATTTATAAGGACAAAGATAACAGTGAGCACCAAGTATGTACCCTGATTCAACCATATCAGACTAAGCAAGGAGAATCATTGATGTTCGAGTTCGACTTAATGGAGGAACCCCGAAACATTAAAGAATGAGCCAATAGAGGAAGTAGTCTTAAAAATGACGAACCAATAAAGAAGGTTAAAATCTAATCTAATTTAGAAGAAAAGGTCTTGACAGATCTCATCAATTTGCTCAGAGAATGCAAAGACGTATTTGTATGGAGTCATAAAAACATGGTAGGGATAGACACACGAGTGATATCATATCGCTTGGTCGTGGATCCGAGCGTAAAACTTGTAATTCAAAAATGAAGATCTTTTAACCTTGAAAGGAGTTGGGCAATCAAGCAAGAGGTAGAGAAGTTACTCGCTGTAGGATCAATCAGAGAAATCAATTATCCGAGTGGGTAGCGAATGTGGTGTTGGTCTAGAAGAAAAATGGTCAATGGATAATGTACGTGGATTTCATAAATTTGAACAAAGCTTGCCCAAATGATAGTTTTCCCCTTCCCAGAATAGACCAGTTGGTCGATGCTATATCTTGTCATGAACTACTCAGTTTCATGGATGCCTATTCAGGATATAACTAGATCCGAATGAACAAAGCAGATGAAGATAAAACGGCATTCATAACAAACCAGGGTCTATACTGCTATACAGTGATGCCCTTTGGGCTAAAAAATGTTAGGGCGACATATCAAAGACTGGTCAACAGAATTTTTGCTCGTCGAATAGGAAGGAACATGGATGTCTACATAGACGACATGTTAACCAAAAGTTTCATGGCAACTAAGCATGCTTCGGACTTGCGCGAAACATTTGATGTCATAAAGAGGTACCATATGAAGTTAAATCAGAGAAAGTGCCTATTCAGGGTTCCTTCGGGAAGATTCTTTGGTTTCCAAGTTCACTAGAGAGGGATCAAAGTAAATCCTGTGAAGATTAAAGCCCTCGAAGAAATGATTTCTGTAAGTTCCTCGGTGTTTGATTGGCTTAGTTCGTTGAAAACCACATTTGGGGATCTATATGTAAGGGTAGTTTAGGGCTTCATTGTTCAACCAAGCTCAAGCATCAAAGGTAAAATCACCTGTTTAACTTTCATTGAAGAGGTATTAGTGCACATACACACTCATGCATTTTTCTTTTGATTATCTTGCTTGCATGCTTATTTGCCATTTTGTGTGCCTTATCTGTCTCTTTTATATTTGAGTGTTGAATGTATATTTGTGCCTTATAAAAGAGGATTTTTTTCCTCTATTCCACGGTCTAGACCGCTCTCTGTACAGTACCCCAGCCGTGGCCTGCACAACGGTGTTTACCAGAGGATGCACACTGTGGCTACCACGGTCTGTGCGTGTTGCATACGTCGCAGCCTCCCAAGCGGATTTTCACAGATGTTGCATGCTGTCCAGACCACGGTCTTTGTACACTGCATGCACAGCGGCCTTCCAGGCGATACACCGCTCTCTGTGCCGCGGTCTGGACACTTACCTAGACAGCGGTACAGCCAGCAGTCCTGACGGGTTTTGGTTTCCTTTCTCCCAAAACGACGCAGTTTCACTTTAGACTTCATATAAATATACCATCTTCTTCCCAACTCATTTTCAGAGCTTCCTAACCTATTTTTGAGAGAGAGATAAGGTTCTTTAGTGAGAGAAGCTCCAAGAAGTCATTTTTACTCAACCACCCTTAAAATCCAAATCATCAAGCATCTTTCAAGCATGGGTTTCTTGTGTTTTCATAACTAGATATTCTCTACATGCTCTAAACTTTATGGTTTCATTACTAAGTCATGTATACCTAGGGTTTTAGCATTTATTATATATTAATTGCTTGCTTGTATGTTTAATTGCTTTTATGACATGCTTGTGTATTGATTGTTGGTTGAGATGCATTAGATTGTGTTAACTACAATTTAGGACGGTATTACCCTTCTAGCTAATTCTTCTTGCCTTTGCATTTAGAATATTGATATCTAGAATTTGCTTAAATTGTCATTACTAATCCTAGATAAGCATGAATGTCTTGACCTAGCATTTTTGCATATAGAATATTCTTGCATATTCACTTAGTTTGCCATTATCTCTTCATTGTTGGTTTAGCTTATGGCTATGTGATTAGTGCACAAGGTTTGTGATCCAAAATCACTATTAAGGCCTGTTGGGTAGAGTGAAAGGGTTAGTAACTGGAGGGTTAGACGAGAGGTCAACCTAGGTTATAAACTTTTACTCAATAGTGGATTTTGAGGATCAAGGGTGGCGCTCTGAACAACCCGTGATTTTTCCCATTTGGAGGGTTTCCACGTATATATTGAGTGTTGTTATTGTTTTATGTTTGTTGTCTTTTATTTGAACATTTAGTAGAATGGGGTAGAATTGTTAATATTGATTAATTCGCAAAATTGGTAATCTATCGAATTAAAACCTATTCACCCCCCCCTCTAGGTTATAGACATACACTTTCTAGGGAATTTCAATTGGTATCAGAGCCGGTGCCTAGATATACTTAGGTGATCCGTGCATTGTGTGTGTCTTACCTTGTGCATTTTGGTTGTTTACATATTGTGTGTTGCATTACATTTGCATCTTCATATTATTTATTACCCTCAAACACTATGAATGGAAACGAAAATAGCCATGTGTGAGCCTCAAGCACAAGACCCCCTTTGCTCAATGGGGTGAATTATGCTTCTTGGAAGGGCAAGATGGAAGCCTATCTTTGCCAAATAGATGACCGTGCTTGGATGGCTATTGAAGACGGTTATACTCCTCTAATAATGACCACTGACGATGGTGTAGAAGCTTCTAATCCTAAGTCTAGTTGGAGTGCTCAAGATTTTGAAGCATCCAAGTGGAACAACAAGGCGATGCATGCCATCCTGTATGCCGTGGATGATAATAAGTACAAGCTGATCCAAAACACTAGGATTGCAAATGAGGCTTGGGACATTCTTCAAACGGCACATGAAAGAACCGAGGTAGTCAAAGACTCAAAGCTCCAAGTCCTCCAAATGCAATTTGAGATGATTAGGATGGAGGAGCATGAATGCTTCAATGACTTCCAAGTGAAGTTGATGGATATTGTAAACCAAAGCCATCAAATTGGTGATCCCTATTCGGATAGGAGAGTCAAGCAAAAAATTATAAGGTCACTTCCGTTAAGGTTCGAATCAAAAGTGACGGCACTTGAAGAGAATAGTGAGTACAAGAATATGAAGCGAAGTGAAGTCATTGGAAGACTTCTAGCTTATGAGTCAAGATGGAACACCTCACTCACACCTCCGATGAAGCAAAAGAGCATTGCCTTGAAGACCACCAAGGTTGAAGAAGAGGAGGAAGACTCAGATGAAGAAATGGCCCCTCATGGTTAAAAGATTCAAGAAATTTATGAAGTTTGAGGGGAAAGGATTTGGGTCCAAAGGAAGGAAGTGAAAAAGAAAACTCCTTTCAAGAAGATGGAAAAGTCTCAAGAAAATGACTCCAAGAAAGGCATTCAATGCTATGAATGCAGTGGTTTTGGTCACATCGCTGCAGAATGTTCAAATTTGAAGAAGAAAAAGAAGGGGAAGGTAATGGCGGCTACTTGGAGTGATAGTGAAGACTTAGAAGAGGAAGAAAAATATTCGGATGATGAAGATAGAGTTGCCAACTTTATTGCCTTCACAACATCTCATAATGGCAAGGAAATGGTGAGTGATAAGGAAGAAATAAGTTACTCTAGTGATGAAAGTACCTCTTCCAACTCTAGGTTTGATATTGATAAGGAAATGGACTATGTAGACTTTATGAAGTTTTTTGAAAAGTCTAGATTGAAAAAGAAGTAAGAGATTCAAGACTTGAAAAAGGAGAACCTAGAGTTGACTTTCAAGATTACTCACTTGAGTGAGAAAGTAAAGAGTGGAAAAGAGTTAGAAGAGAGTTTGAAGTTAGAGCTTGTGATCACTAAGAAGTGTGAAGAGAACTTAAGGATGAGCTTAGGGAAGCGAAAGAATTAGTTACCAAGATGACATCTGGAATCGAGAGACTTGACAAGATGCTATCATGTGGGAAGAGTCCTAGTGATAAAACGGGTTTAGGATATGTGGAAGGCAAGAATGTCACTTCCTTGAAGAAGACCATCTTTGTCAAGAGTCAAGAGGATAAAGAGACTTAAGGTTCACACCAACAAATAAGATCGAATGAAGTTAGAGAATCATCAAAGAAAGCTCAAATGAAGGCTCAAACAAATTCTCAAGCTAAAGCTCATCAACCAAAAGCTAGAACTCATCAAACAAGACCTCAACTTCCAAGGAGCTCTCAAAGTCAACAAAGGAGTTTTAACCCATAACCAAGAAGAAAAGCTAATTTGGCTCAATCACAAAGGGTGTTTCAAAGAATAGATTCGGCTCAACATCAAAGGACAACTTAAAGGAGAGGGAAGACTTCCATGCTTGCATAAGGATATGGTATGAATTCTTACTTTACTCCCATTTGTCATTATTGTGGTGTTGAAGGTCACATAAGACCGAATTGTTTTAAATTTATTAAGTTGTGTCGTTTTGAAAGCATGATTGAGAAGAATATGCTTAGAAGAGCCAAAATGCATGCACCTAGGAATTTTAGAGAAAATGAACCAAAGGCTCCTAGAAATGACAATGTTGCTACTAGGTGGACTAGAACAAATGAGTATGCTTGTCATGTGGCCCAAGTGGCCTTGAAGGCGAAAGCCTCTAACATTTGGTATCTTGATAGTGGGTGTTCTAGGCACATGACCGGAAATAAGAGTTTATTTGAGACACTTGTTATGGAGGATTATGGATTTGTCACCTTTGGTGATGGTTCACGTAAGAAGGTTTTTGGAAAAGGAAACATTTCCATCCCCGGTTTGCCCTTCTTACCTAATGCTCTTTATGTAGATGGCTTGCAAGCAAATCTTATTAGCATATCACATTTAAGTGATGAAGTTTTTTTCGGTCATGTTTGGTAAAGTTGATTGTTCCATTATGAGAGAAGATGGACAAGTCCTAGTGAAAGGTAAGAGATCAAGTGACAATTGTTATTGTCTTGATTCCAATGGCATCTCTTGTAATTTGTTTAGTTGTGATCAAGTTGAATTGTGGCATCAAAGGTTAGGTCATATGAATTTCAAAGACTTGAAAGTTCTTGAGAGGTTAAAAGTTGTGAGAGGCCTTCCTAAGTTTGGAAATAGGATAGAGGGAGTTTGTGGACCTTGTCAACAAGAAAAGCAAACTAAGAGTGTGCATAAGAAGGGTAAGTATCTTGTCACTAAGGAGCCATTAGAGCTTCTTCATATGGACCTTATGGGTCCCATACAAACCAAGAGTCTCGGTGGCAAGAGGTACATCTTTGTGTGTGTAGATGATTTTTCTAGATTTATATGGACCTACTTGCTTAGAGAAAAATCTGAAACATTTGAAATTTTTAAAATGCTTTGCACTAAAATTCAAAATGAGAAGGATTCTCACATAAAATGCATTAAGAGAATTAGGAGTGATCATGGGAGAGAATTTGAAAATGCTAGCTTTGAAATTTTTTGTGATAATCTTGGCATCTCTCATGAGTTCTCAGCTCCTCGAACTCCTCAACAAATTGGGGTAGTAGAGAGGAAGAATAGAGTCCTCCAAGAGATGGCCCGTGTGATGTTACATAGCAACAATGTGTCTAGGAATCTTTGGGCTGAAGCTGTCAATATGGCTTGTTATATAGGTAATAGGGTTTTCTTAGGCTCGGAACTAGGCAAACCTCCTATGAATTGTGGAAGGGTGGGAAGCCAAATGTTAGCTTCTTCCACTCATTTGGAAGCAAGTGCTACATTCTAAATGGCCTTGATCAACTTGGCAAGTTTGATGTTAAGAGTGATGAGGGGATTTTCATTGGCTATGCCCTAAATAGTAAGGCCTATAGAGTTTTTAATTTGAAGACATGAAGTGTAATGGAATCATCTAATGTGGTCATAGATGATTGTAGGCCTAAGGTTAGTAACCATGATGAGGAGATTAATGTGGTTGATGATACTCCCTTGGAGAAGATTTATGAGATTTCAAGTGATGAAAAATCAAATCTTGAAAAGAGGTCTCTCAACCTCTAGATAGAGATCCTACCTTGGACTCTAAGGAACTCGCTCATTGGGTTAGACATCTCTACAACAAGAGTGACATTCTTGGAAATGTGAATGAGGGTGTGAGGACTAGGCATCAGTTAGCAAATCAAATTAGTTATACTTGTTACACCTCTCAAATTGAACCCAAAAAGGTTGATGAAGCCTTAAGTGATGAGTTTTGGGGTCTTTCTATGCAAGAATAGCTAAGCCAATTTGAAAGAAATAAGGTTTAGGCTCTAGTTCCAACGCCAAAGAACACTAATATGATAGGCACCACGTGGGTATATAGGAACAAATTTGATGAGAATGACAACATTGTGCGGAACAAAGCTAGACTTGTAGCACAAGGATACTCTCAAATTGAGGGTATCAACTTTGAGGAGACTTTTGCTCCCGTTGCCCGATTAGAGTCCATTAGGCTTCTCTTATCCATATCGCGTATTCACAAGTTTAAATTGTATCAAATGGATGTTAAGAGTGCCTTCCTCAATGGCTTCTTGCAAGAGGAAGTGTTTGTTGAGCAACCTAAGGGGTTTGTGGATCCACACCACCCCAATCATGTTTATCGCCTCAAGAAGGCGCTATATGGGTTGAAACAAGCAGCGACGGCTTGGTATGAGCGCCTCACTCTTTATCTTGTTGACAATGGCTATTCTATAGGTAATGTTGACAAGACTTTGTTCATCAAGTGCACTAAAGATGAGCTATTCATAGCTCAAATTTATGTTGATGACATCGTTTTTGGTTCCACCAACAACTTGAAAGTTCAACAATTTGTTGATGTCATGACTCATGAGTTTGAAATGAGCATGGTTGGTGAACTCAATTACTTCCTAGGCTTACAAATCAAGCAAATGCATAATGGGATCTTCATATCCCAAGCTAAATATGCCAAGAACCTAGTGAAGAAATTTGGCCTTGAGAATGCCAAGCATTGTTACACACCTGTGAGTACCATATTGAAACTTAGCAAGGATGCTAGTGGAAAATGTGTGGATCAAAGCCTATATCGGGGCATGATAGGGAGCTTGCTATACTTGACTGCTAGTAGGCCCGATATAGCCTTTAGTGTTGGTGTGTGTGCTAGGTATCAAGCCAACCCCAAGGAATCCCATCTCTTCTTCGTGAAGAGAATCCATTGATATGTGAATGGGACATCCAACTATGGGATATGTTACTCTTTTGACACTAATGCTAGTTTAGTAGGCTTTAGTGATGCAGATTGGGTAGGTAATTGTGATGATAGGAAGAGTACATCTTTCAGTTGCTTATTTCTAGGGAACAATCTTGTTTCTTGGTTTTGTAAGAAGCAAAACTTCATCTCATTATCCACAGCCGAGACCGAGTATATAGCTGCTGGGAGTGCTTGCACACAACTCCTTTGGATGAAGCAAATGCTTTTGGATTATGGCTTTGAGCAAGGTACTCTAACCCTTTATTGTGATAACATGAGTGCCATCAATATTTCAAAAAATCCTGTCCAACATTCTAGAACCAAGCATATTGACATTAGACATCATTTCATTAGGGAGCTAGTTGAGAGCAAATGCATTGCACTTGAACATGTGGGAACAAATGATCAACTAGCAGATTTGCTTACTAAGCCCTTATTCAACTAAGTTTAAATCTCTTAGTAGGTCTATTGGGATTTGTCATATGCATTGATGGGTTTTGGTGGTTGACCCCATATGGGGAGCTCAAGCAAAGAGAGCGAATTTGCATTTTAATAAGCAAATAATTGTTCAATTTTATGCTCTTTAATTAATTGCTTGAGTATCTTGGATGCATATATTATTATATGTCTTTTTTTTCAATAATTGTGTTTTTGCTTATTTGAAATGCATGTCTCATTTGTGTTCAAACATGTATTTTTGGACTAGGAAATTTGATTGTGAAGTACATTTGATTGACCCAAAGTTTATCTCCATGTTTATGAAAACTTGATATTGACATGCTTAAAGTGTTATGCATGATGAATTTATTGAATGCTTACAAAATTATTGAAAATATGTGTGCAAGTGACATTTGAGACTTCATTCACTACGGATATTGTATCCATTTCAAGGATTTCACATTCCTATAGTCTCTCTCTCTTTACTTATTGAACAAGGCTACTATCATACGGGCATCTTGTCCGGAAAAATCTAATAGGGTGCAATAGTCGCTCATGTCTTGTTCAACTTGTAAAGTTTGATAGTTGCTCTTATTTTTTTGGTTAAATTATATCTTGTTTTCCATTGACAATTTGGTGCAAATTGGTTTGACTTCTCTTGGAACCTCATGTGTTATTTTTCCTTTGCCAAATACCATGCTTTTGGAAGTTGATGTTGCATGTACTTCATTCAAGGCAATCTTTTGCACATGTTCCAATCAATAAAACTTCAATGAATTTCTCTCTCTCTTAATTAACCTGCATAAAGTTTTTGTATATGATTGTGCATTTACATTTTAAATATCTCTCTTTGCTAAATCGTCCCGGTTGGGGAATACTCCTTTGCCTATCTTGTGACAAAAAGGGGGAGTAGTATTGGATTTAGGGGGAGTTGATATTGGCATGATTTAAGGGGAGATTGACCTTTTGAGAGGGAGTGGATCTATTTAGGGGGAGCGTTTGCTATGTGCATTGTTGATTGCATGTTACTTGTTTCTAATTCATGCAAATTGCGTTTGTTTTTATTTATCTTGGTCCCTCTCATACACTTGTCTTGGAAAGTGTAGTTCTTTGTTTTGTAGGGATGATCATTCTACAAGAGATGAAAGATTTGAAGATTTAGCTTTAGGTATCTCTTAATATAGAATGTTTTTTTGTTGACCTCTTATTGTTTCTTGTTGTCTGTTGTGAGGATACTTTGTGAGTGAGTGGTTTTGTCACGAAATAGCCAAAGGGGGAGATTGTAAGTTCCTCGGTATTTGATTGACTTATTTCGTTGACAACCACATTTGGGGATCTATATGTAAGGGTAGTTTAGGGCTTTATGTTCAACCAAGCTCAAGCATCAAAGGTAAAATCACCTACTTAACTTTCATTGAAGAGGTATTAGTGCACACACAAACTCATGCATTTTTCTTTTGATTATCTTGCTTGCATGCTTATTTGCCATTTTGTGTGCCTTATGTGTCTCTTTTTTATTTGAGTGTTGAATGTATATTTGTGCCTTTTAAAAGAGGATTTTTTCCTCTATTTCGCGGTCTAGACCGCTCTCTGTGCAATGCCCCCACCGCGGCCTGCACAACAGTGTTTACCAGAGGATGCATGCTGTGGCTACCGTGGTCTGTGCTTGTTGCATTCCCAAGCAGAGTTTCATAGTCATTGCATGCTATCCAGACTGTGGTCTGTGCACACTGCATGTACAACGGCCTACTGAGCGGCATTGTCTAGGCGATACACCTCTATCTGTGCCGCTGTCTAGACACTTACCTAGACAGCGGTACAACCAGCGGTCTTGACGGGTTTTGGTTGCCTTTCGCCAAAATGACACAGTTTCACTTTAGGCTTCATATAAATATACCATCTTCTTCCTAACTAGTTTTCAGAGCTTCCTAACCTATTTTTGAGAGAGAGATAAGGTTCTTTAGTGAGAGAATCTCCAAAAAGTCATTTTTACTCAACCATCCTTAAAATCCAAATCATCAAGCATCTTTCAAGCATGGGTTTCTTGTGTGTTCATAACTAGGTATTCTCTACATGCTCTAAACTTTATGGTTTCATTACTAAGACATGTATACCTTGGGTTTTAGCCTTTATTACATATTGATTGGTTGCTTGTATGTTTAATTGCTTTTATGACATGCTTGTGTATTGATTTTTTGGTTGAGATGCATTAATTTGTGATAGCTAGAATTTTAGACGGTTTTACTCTTCTGGCTAATTCTTTTTGCCTTTGCATTTAGAACATTGATATCTAGGATATGTTTTAATTGTCATTATTAATCCTAGATAAGCATGAATGTCTTGACCTAGCATTTTTGCATATAGAATATTCTTGCATATTCATTTAGGTTGCCATTATCTCTTCATTGTTGGTTAAGCTTGTGGCTATGTGATTAGTGCATAAGGTTTGTGATCCAAAATCACTATTAAGGCCCGTTGGGTAGAGTGAAAGTGTTAGTAACTGGAGGGTTAGACGGGAGGTCAACCTAGGTTGTAAACTTTTACTCAATAGTTGATTTTGAGGATCAAGAGTGGCGCTCTGAACAGCCCGTGGTTTTTCCCATTTGGAAGGTTTCCACGTATATATTGCGTGTTTGTTATTGTTTTATGTTTGTTGTCTTTTATTTGAACATTTAGTAGAATGGGGTAGAATTGTTAATATTGATTAATTCGCAAAATTGGTAATCTATCGAATTAAAACCTATTCACCCCTTCTCTAGGTTATAGACATACACTTTCTAGGGAATTTCAATTTCTCCAAGAAACTTAAAGGAGGTGCAATGCCTAACGAGATGCCTAGCTTCCCTCGATAGATTCATTTCGAAAGTCACAGACAGATGCACACCATTTTTCAAAATAATCAAAAAGATTCGAATGGAATGCAAAATGTGAACAGAGATTTCAGAAGATAAAAAAATACTTAGGACAAACACCCATCCTCTCGAAACCAAAGGAATGAGAAATACTTTATCTATACTTGTCCCTTATAGAATTAGCCGTAAGTTCGGTCCTAATCAGAACAGAGGTTGGAACACAAAGGCCAGTATACTATACCAGCAAGGCTCTTCTTCCGACTGAAACCAAATATTCTCAGGCAGAAAAGATGGCTTTAGCATTAGTTTGGGCAACAAGGAAGTTGAGGCCGTATTTTCAGGCACATGCAATCAAGGTATTAACCGACAGGCCGCTTAAGTAAATTCTGTAGAAACCTAAGATTTTAGAGAGATTAACTAAATGGACAATCGAGCTGAGTGAATTCGATATTAAATATGAGCCCAGGACATCACTCAAGGGCCAAACATGGGCAGATTTTGTAGCAAAGTTCACAGAGCCCGATCTAGAGGCAAAAAGAATGTTGGGTAGAAGCTTCTCATGGAAATTATATGTTGACGGCTCCTCGAACACTCATGGCGGCAGGGCAGGGATCGTGGTATGCACTCTATAAGAAGATGACGTCGAATTTGCCATGAGATTAAACTTCAAAATACGAGGCACTGCTGGTAGGGCTTAGAGTTTGCATCGCACTTGAAGCAGATGAGGTCGAGATATTCAGTGACTCACAGGTAGTTTTCAACCTAATCCCAGATGAATATCAGGCCAGGGCTGAAAGTATGATGGCTTAATTAGGCATAGCTAAACAACTCCTCCAACGGTTCAAAGAATATAGGATTGTCTAGATCCCTCGGGAAGAAAATGAAAAACAGATGCTTTGTCCGAGCTAGCATCTGCAACAACCATAATCAGACCAAAGAATATCCCAGTCGCACATCATCTTAGGCCAAGTATAGCTAAGCCGAAAGAACTTGAAGTTTTAAAAATCTGAACACCGCCAGACGGTTGGATGACTCAGCTAAAAAGGTACTTGGAAGAGGATGTACTACCGGAAGACCCCTTAGAGGCAAAACACATCAGATACAGGTCAACTAGGTATACTATAATTGGAGGAGAATTATACAGAAAAGGATTTTCCTGAACACTCCAAAGGTGCGTATCAGAGGAAGACGCATACTGGATATTAAAGTAAAACCATAGTGGCGTGTGTGGAAACCATATAGGAGGCAAAACCTTAGCATACAAGGTACTCAGACAAGGTTTTTACTGGCCTTCTCTGTTCTCTAATGCACAACGATGTTCAGAAAGTTGCAACGCTTGCCAAAGGATCTCCAATGACATTTGGAAACCCCCCTGAACACCTCAGAAGTCTCACATCCCCATGGCCGTTCGCCATGTGGGGCTTGGACTTAATTGGTCCAATGCCAGTAGGAACATGGGTGGAGCAAAACATGCAAACGTGGTTGTTTATTATTTCACTAAGTGGGTGGAAGCTAAAGCATTAGTGCACATCACGGAAGCAAGCATCATAAACTTTATGAAGAAGAATATACTCTACAGGTTTGGAGTCCCGAATACTATTATCACTGATAACGGCACCCAATTCGATAATAAAAATGTAGGCAATTGTGTAGGGAGTACCACACTTAAAATTATTATGCTACACCTGCCCACCCTAAACAAATGGATAAGCCGAAGCAGTGAACAAAGTCATCAAGCACACATTTAAAGCGAAGCTGGATGCCAAAAAGGGCTGTTGGATTGAAAAACTTCTTGAAGTATTATGGGCTTATCGGACAACGGTAAGGACTTCTACAAGAGAAACACCGTTTTCTTTGGGATTTGGAACAGTGGCCGTCATCCCAACAGAAACATCATATATGTCGCCTAGAGTCAGGTTATATGATAAAGATCATAATATTGATATGTTGTTACAAGACCTGGATGAGTCAGAAGAAAAAATGGAGAATCAGTGCGAAATGCGGCATATCAGTAAAGAGAGGCAAGGCACTACAATTCTCATGTTAGGGTTAGGAAGTTTCGAATGGGAGACTTGATGCTCAGAAGAGTATTGTTGAACATAAAAGATAAAGCCACGGACTCGTTGGCTCACAAATGGGAAGGCCTATACAAAATTGAAGGAATGGCCGAGCATAAAGCATATTGGATTTCCCGACCAGATGGAGGGGTTTTACCCCGACCATGCCACACCCAATACCTAAAGATTTTTTATCCTTGAAATCCCCTAATTTTAGGCTTTATTTCTTTAGTCAGGATGTTTTTTAGTAACTTATTCTTAGAAATCCTTTTTAGATTTTTTCCATATTTTGTTAGTTTTGCATAATTATAAATAAAAACCCGACACGGGATTCCTAGAAATATGAGCATATGGTAATAAGAACATATGGATAAAGAATTGACAAAAGATAAAATGCTCGGGGACATTAATTTGGCAAAAACCTCGAATGGGAGGAGAAGCTCAAAAGAGCATGCCGCCGAGCAAGAAGGAAAACCCATTGCACCAACAACTGGAAAACGGCTCGGGGTGCCGTCGGGTAAATACCAGTGAGTTACGCACCTGTGTTAAGCAATCCGGAGCTTAACGATTCGACAAACCTTTGCTCAGACAAAACTAGGAGACGTCCTCAATGACATGCTTAAGGATCCAAACGTATAATCATGGCGTGCCTCGATGCAACGTATGGATAGCAACCGAGTACGAAATACAAGTGCAAATCAACTTGCCTTTGTTTCAAGATTACTCTGTTAATAATATTAGCCAGTTGAATAAGACACTTGGCGTTTAAAAAAGTTAAAGTTACTCATAACGATATCAACCAGTTAAATAAAATACTTGGCGTAGCCAGTTAATAAGATACTTGGTATATCCAATTAATAAGATACTTAGCATTTTAAGAAAGCTAGTTAATAAGATACTTGGTGCTTTAACATTCAACATTTCAACATTCATAAGAACAAATTCACGACAAAAAGAAATTACGCAAATATGGAATTTATAAACCATCAATAAATTTTTACTAGTCCATCTAAGACGGAGTTGAAGATTTTGAATTCTTGCCGATGCTCGGATCAGACACCATTTCATATTTATGGAGAAGGCTTTTTTCCAACGGCCAAATGATTGTATCAACCATATCATCCATCCAAGCACTATAGTCCTTTCTGGAGACCGGTCCAACATCGGGCTCCGATCTGTCCACCCCAGGTGCATAGGATGAGGTTCTTTGCATTGGCTGCGACAATAAGCTCTCAACTCCTTCATCTGAGTCCGAAGAGCCTCCAAGGATCGATCCACGTGATATTTGATTGACAACTCCTAATTACCCGAGCCTTATCAGTCGCCCGATTCTTAATTTTGAAGAACTCGCCAGCTGAAACCAACCACCGCTGAAACTCCCTGAGTAGCAAAGCATCACAAGTTGGAGACCTCTTGAAGCGATGAACCCCTTGAACTTCAAGTTCCATTTTGGCTTCCTTCTAAAGGGACTCAACCGTCAGAGCCTAGTGTCTATCGATATAGCTATTACATATGGTATAATCCTCCACAAGTAGTTCATAATTAGAGCTGAGTCATAATGTCTGTTATACCCCTCTAATTATATCTTTCCATTAAGTACCATTGATTCTCTAATGAAAAATAAATCCTACATTACTTAAGGAATTTGGAGAGTGCTCAAATTGTTTAAGCATGATTGATCGTTAATTGTATGGTACGGTGGGTTTTAGGGTTTTGGTTTTTAAATGTAATATTAATTCTGATGTAATATTAATTCCGAATTGTATAAATTATTATTATTATTATTATTCTTTTGCTGTAATTTACTTTTTATTAATTCAATGTGGTGAAGAACAACAATTCAGAACATATACTACGGCAGCCGCACGCACAAGAGATGTGCAAACCCATCTGCGCAATTGTTGCGCAATACACAGATACAATTTTTGTTGTTATATGTTTGTGCAGCCTCTTGTGTAAAGTCACACACGCCTAATTGTAACGCATATGGGCAGCTGACACTACAATATAATTGTTATATTAATAATGCATATGGGCAGTTGACACTACAATATAATTGTTACATTAATAATGCATTTTTATCAATTTGTGTGTGCTAGAGTTGCACAAAGTGCACACGCAGTGATGTTGCGTGATGAACTACTGCACATATTGTGATGTGTTTGCAACTGCACTGCTACATGTCATGCACGCAATGCACGAAACATTTATTTGTTTTGTTTTTTTATGCAATAGTCATGTGCGTGAACACAAGCATGTTTGGGCTATTTTTTTTTTTTTAAATCCCGGGCCTATGAAAAATGTTAGAGTAACATTTGGGCTTTAGGGATTTAATCCATGAGATGGATCCGTTAAAATAAATCAAATTAAGTTGGACTTGATTTTGGGTCTGGAAGATTCAGAAGACAAGACTTGAAGATTATGGAATTATAAGAAGACCAAGGAATGCCTTGGATATTTTTATAAATTAGAAAATTTCTTTTAAGTTAGATAAACCCATCGTACTCGGTCAATTCATGTATGTTTATATTATGTGATAATTAAAGCATTGTCATGCATACACATGTCATTTAGATTAGATGTACCTATATATATATGTTGATATGTCATAAATGCATTTTTGCCAATTTTATTATGTATTTTAGTTTTAGTGTGATTAAAATGGGCAATACACATAAATGGCTTAGTAAATTGTTTACATAGATTATAATTATTACTAATAGATTATATTTTTAAGAGTTAAAAATCATAACAATTTATTAGTTAATTAGAATTAGATTCTAATAAAGAAAGGTTAATTCGCTAGACAACTAGATTGAAATTAGCCGTTTAATCTTGAAGAAATCTAGGTGCATTAACAACTATATAAAACCCTAGTTATAAAATAGTGAGTGAGAGAGGGATATATGACATTATATCCCGCAGTCTCCATCATTAGTTCAACACCGTGAGATCCAAGTGGTGACGACTTTGCTTTCGTCCTCCCTAAGGAGGGTTTCCATAAAGATCAATATCAAGGTTGAAATCCTAACTGATAGGATTTCTGAGGGTATTTCGAGATTGATCGACCCTAAGGCTGCAATTCTCGAGTTAAGTTCATGAGATCTGAAATGATGGGTTGCACTCACAAGGTTTTAATTAAACTTAGTTAATTAAAAAACCTGACTGAATAAACGATGGTTGAGTGATATTAGAATAAGAGTTATTCTGTTATATCATTTGATTGTGAGTGTCTCGATCTAACATGCAAGAATTTGACCGACCCAAAGGCGACACTTGCTTTTGGTATGTTAGATTATCCTAGTGTAGTAATTTTGTAGGGTTGTTATTGTTCATTAAACATGTTTATGCATCATATTTAATTTTATGCCAAACTATTCGCACATGTTATGAATGTATGACTGAATGAATTTCTTATTTTATGTTTATCTCAGCCAGGTCATCTACACTCTTACATATACTTGCAAATGGCAAATTAACTAGTGATAACTACACTAAATGGAAACACAATACAATGCAATTTTGGTCACCAAAGACCTTAAGCTTGTGCTTACGGAGGAATGCCCTCCAGCGTCTACATCCCATGCCACACAATGAGTTCGTGAGGTATAAGAGAAATGGGTCTCCTCTGATGTGAAGGCGCGAACATATCTATTAGCTAGTATGACAGACGTGTTTGTCACAAAGTACGAAGCAATGACTTTCGTATTCGAAATAATGGAGTCATTGCAGGCTCTATTCGGATAGTTTTCTAAGCAAAAACTGCACGAAGCTGTTTGTTCCGTTATGCTCGCTCATATGAAGGAGGGTAAATCAATTCAGGAACATGTCCTAAACATGATGTCCTACTTCAACATGGTAAGAATCAATGGCAGGGCCATTGTTGAACCCAGTCAAGTGAGCATCATATTGATGACTCTTCCGAAGAGTTTCGATCAGTTCAAGAGCAACTATGGGATAAACAAGCTTAGGTTCAGTCCCACACAGTTGCTCAATGAGCTCATTACCTTTGAGTCCTTGACTAAGGACAGCAAGAGAACAATCTTCCTCTAATAATAAGAAGATGAAGAGGTCTGCTGGGAAGGTGAAGGGTAAGCCCAAACCCAAGAAAGCTCGGAGCAATAAAGAAGGGAGCCTCTACTGACCAGGGCAAAAGAAAGTGTTTCCATTGCGATAAGGTCGGGCACTGGAAGAGGAACTGTTCAGTATCTGGAGGAGATAGCCAGAAAGAAGAAAACGAAAGGTAAATATGATTTACTTGTTCATGATTCATGTCTAGTGAAAGATGATTCTTTACCATGGATAGTTTATTCATAACTAACCATGTTTTTTCTTCTCTGCAGTGGACTGATTCTTAGATACATTTTGAGGATAGAGTCTTTTCTATACGTGTGGGGTCGAGGGATGTTGTGTCGGCACGAGCAGTGGGCGTAATTAGATTGCATTTTTGTAATAATATTTTTATATTGTTGGACAATGTATTTTTCATTCCTGGATTTACACGGAATTTAATTTCCGTTTCTAAATTGTTAGAACAATTATATTCTATTTATTTTAGTAATAAATAAATTATTATTGCAAAGAATAGTCTGAATATTTGTTCAGGAGTAAATGAAAACAATTTGTATGTGTTAAGACCGTTAATACCTACAACACTACTCAACACCAAAATGTTGAAGGTTAAAAAACCAAAAACCAAACGACAAAAGATTTCTCTAGAAAATGAAACTTATCTCTTGCATCTAAGGCTTGGTCATATTAACCTTGACCGACAGACAAACTAGTAAATGGTGGACCTTTAAGTGTGTTAAAGGTTGACACCTTACCTGTCTGTGAATCTTGTCTGAAAGGTAAGATGACTAAGAGACCTTTTACTGGAAAAGGGCATAGAGCTCAAGAACCACTAGAGCTTATACATACAACATCTGCGGACCAATGAATGTTAAAGCTAGGGGTGGTTATGACTATTATGTCACCTTTATAAATGACTACTTAAGATACAACTATGTCTACCTAATGGAACAAAAGTTGAAAACATTTGAAAAGTTCAAAGAATTCTAAGCTAAAGTTGAAAATTAGTTAAGAAGGACTATCAATTCTTTACGATTGGGTCATGGAGGTGAGTACCTTGACCAAGAGTTTGAAGACTTCATGGTCGAGTGTGGGATATTGTACCAACTCACAGCTCCTGGTACACCACATCAGAATGGTGTCATAGAGAGGAGAAATAGAACCCTAATGGAAATGGTGAGATCTATGATTAGTTTCTCATCATTACCAAAATTATTTTGGGTATATACGTTACAAACAGCGGCATACATTTTGAATGTAGTGCCATCCAAATATGCTCCTAAGATTCCCCTAGAATTGTGGAATGGTTGTAAAGTTAGTTTATGACATTTCTGAGTATAGGGGTGTTCAGTACACATGCTGAAAAACAGAACTGGAAAGCTAGACCCCAAGTATGTGGTCTTCTTATTTGTAGTATACTCCAAGGAGACCAGAGGCAGACAATTCTACAGTTATGAAGATAACAAAGTATTTGTATCGATAAATGCAACGTTTCTTAAGGATAACTATATATGTGACCGTAAACCTTGATCTAAGATTGTATTGAATGAGTTGGAGCCTGGTACGACCAGTGCTCATTTAACAAGAGTTGTTGATCCATTAACATCTAAGAGTCAGATGATTCCTAGTCAGGATACACTACCACCTAGACATATTTAGAGGGTTGTGAGATAGCCTGAACACTATTTGGGTGTAAGTGAGGGACAAAGAGTTGTCTCTACTGATAGTCTGGATGATCCATTGACATTCACGAATGCAATAGAAGATTCGGACAAAGAGGAATGACTTAAAGCCATGTATCTCGAGATGGAGTCCATGTACTCTAACTCAGTCTGGAATCTTATATACTTACCGAATGGGGTAAAACCCATAGGATGTAAGTGGATCAATAAAAGAAGGAGAGGAGTATATGGGAAGGTAGAGACCTTCAAGGAAAGACTAGTAACCAAGAGTTATACCCAGTAAGATGAGGTCGATTATGAAGAGACCTTCTTCCCAGTAGCAATAGTTAAGTCTATTAGGATTCTCTTATCCATTGCTGCCTATTTTGGTTATAAAATTTGGCAAATGGACGTCGAGACTGCATTCTTGAAAGGCAATCTTGACAAGAGCATCTATATGATGCAATTAGAGGGATTCGTATCTCTCCAGATCAAAAGCCAAAAGGTTTGCAAGCTGAAAAGGTCCATCTATGGACTTAAGCAAGCATTTAGATCCTGGAATATTAGGTTTGATGATCTGATCAAAACCTATGGCTTTGAGCAGAATGTCGATGAGACTTCTGTCTATAAGTGCATCACTAACAAGAAAGTGGTGTTAATAGCCATTTTTGGTAAGGGGTCAAAGGGAAATTTTAGATAGAACCTAGTAAGAAGCATCTCCATATACCAGATAGTTAATGGGCGCAATGGTTTATCTCAAATTATTGGGTCTAACACAACCAGGGTACCTCAGCATCGTTGTATGAGCAAGATGAAGCTCATGTACCTTTAAGAACCACCCAACCAGAACCCAAGTGTCCTGACACTAATCCGATACCCTGTAGAGGTATATATCTTACTGCTCGAGCAGTATGAGAGATGCCCATAAGGCTCCTAAATGGCCATAAAGCTCCAGCACGATTGATCAAGTGCCTTGTCGTTAGAATGGTACCTCAAGATGCATTAACAGCAGACTAGCACCTCGGTGTACCTCACCATCAGAATGAACAAGCACCACGTTGCTAGGCCTATGCTTCGAGGTGTCACACTGCTAAAAAATGAAATCAAAATTATTCTCCAAAATATAAGCAAGCTTCATATACGTGCAACCATAATAAAAGAGTCTGAAACCGAAACAAACACGATTGTCTCTAGGATATCCTCCGCCAACCGATTCTCCAGGGTCAACCACATTAAGCAGAAAATCCTGCCAAATGAGGGAGAAGATCAATCCAATGATCTTCAGCTTGTATGATAAGGAAAACCCCTAGTAACTCCATGTATAAATACAGAGACAATGGCACATGAGGAAAACCCAAAAAAAATGACAACTACAAGAACCTTAAGGGTTATCGCTTAGTCCTGGAATCATGATTAAGCCTAGCCATCACCATTGTTAGTTAGATACACATATCGACATGTATCACCACCTCCTACTAGTTAAAGAGAGAAGAGGCTGAGAGTAATCCAAGCAATTGTACACACTGCACCACTAAATAAAATAACATCAGTCAGTTCACCATAATCTCTTTCTTACATTTTGTTCATTCCTACACATGAAACAGAGTACCGAAGGTACCTACCCCAGCCTTGATCAACCTAGGTTGCAGTCCTGAGGTGTTAGCTGAGATTTCACTACTCGAGTGAATTTTCGATTAACACTTTTTGGCACCGTCTGTGGAAAGATTCCACACCCTTTTTCAAATCACGTGTTTAAGCTTTTGTGCAGGTATATTAGCTTCATGAGGTTTTGATCATCCCAAGGGCAACCCAAAGCATCCAGACACTAATCTGTAGCCTACACCCGGAAGGCTTGAAGAAAGGGTAAGAGATCGAAGTATCAAAATCCTACTATTGCACTGACTGGTACTGCTCAGGCTCCGATTCCGATTCCCCCTGTGATGGGCCAAGCCATTCTTGAGCAATAGGCTGCGTTTTTTTTATAGAAAATGTATGTCTCAGATTGGTCTTAGAAGGTATTACCCTTTAACCGATAGAACCTAGTACTCGAGAGGACCCCAATAGATCGGGAGTTAGAACGATCGCCTTCAACAGGTTGAGACCACCACCACCAATACCGGTCTATGACATGTTCAGGGCCCCGACCCTAGGTTTGAGATCGTTAGGGCCCATACCCCCGGTTCCACGTTGGCCATCTAGTTACCAACCTTGATATGTGAATTTAGTTGTTAAAGTCTCACCGAGGGAACCCTATCACTCAGTTCAACTAACAGCTACTACAAGATAACCTCGGCCCAATGCTGAAGGTAGCAGGAAAAATGCCCAAGAGAATCCTCCATAGGAGGATAACCAGGGTGAGATCTCCATCGCATCAGAGGGATCTGACAATGAAGACTCCGAGGTCGAGTATAAAAATGTTGAGAACAAGTGTCTGCAGAATCTGCTAGCTAGGATGTAGAAGTAAATCCAGGAGTTGAAGAAGGGCAAGCACTGGGAGAACTGAAAGGATCCCTTGGGCAAGATGAACACCCCATTCTCTAGAAGGATCAAGGAAGTAGAGCTCCTCATAAATTCAAGATGTTGATTGATAAGTACTCTAGCATGAAAAATCCCTTGAGACACCTAGAGAGCTTCGTCCAGCAGATGTAAGTCCAGAGTGAGACCAGGGTAACCATGTACAAGTTGTTCTCGACCACACTGACGTTATTTAGAAAATTACCCTCAGGTAGCTTGGATAACTTTACTAAATTTTCTAGTGTTTTTTGTTCACAATTTCAGGGGATCAAGCCATATCCAAAGGATCCGACAGTATTTGATTCAAGAGCGAGGTGAGTCACTCAGGTATTACATAAAGAGGTTCCACGAAGAGATGATCCAAATTAGGGGTTTTATTGAGAAGAAGACCCTAGCCAACTTCCACAGGAATCTGTGGGTAGGTAGATTGTTCTGGTCATTCGCCAAGCATCTAATAGAGACCTACCAGGAACCTATGACAGGGGCCTCGAATATATGGAGATAGATGAGCTGCTTATAGTCAAGATTGAGCATGATGACATGAGGACTGCCAATCGCCAAAAAAATGAGGCAGCTAAACTGTAAGTTCCTCGGTTTTTTATTGGCTTATTTCGATTGACAAACCACATTTGGGGATAATTATGTAAGGGTAGTTTAGGCAGGCTTTTCTCATGATCAAGTTCAAGATTCAAAGGTATATCACTTGCTTAATTAATTTGAAAAGTTTTTAGTGCACACACTCACTATTACGCATGTCTTAATTACCTTGCATCAGTGCTTATTTGCTCTCTTATGTGCCTAATGTGTCTATCTATTGCTTGCTTGGATTGTATGATTGTTTGGTCTTATTTGTGTCCATTTTGTCCCCTTGATCCCTTTGTAACAAGGAAATGAGCAAGTCATGAGCAGGTAGCTACCCGTGCAGTGGCCTGGACTTCAATTTCATTTTCCCTTGGTGTCAGGTCAATAAGCGGACACTTGCACGGATTGGTACCCTTGCACTGTACTGGATGATAATTTTTCATCTCTAGGTCTCCAGCCATGCGCGGACATTTATACAAGTATGCGCAGTTATACGCTGATATGAATAGGTCACTGTGCGGGTATGGACCCGGCGCACTACATCATTTTGGCTATATTTTTAAAACGATGCAATTTCGTTTAGGGGCTTATATTAATATGTCATCTTCTCTCAACTCGTTTTTTAGAGCTTTCAAACCTATTTTAAGAGAGAGATATGATTTTCTTAGTGAGAGAATCTTCAAGAAGCCTTTTTTACTCAACCAAACTTCAAAACATAATCATCAAGCATCTTTCAAGCATGAGTCTCTTGTTTGTTCATGACTAGCTATTCTCTACATGCTCTAGACTTAATAGTTTCATTACTATGACATGTATACCTAGAGTTTAGCTTTTATTGCAAATTAAATGCATGCTTTTGTGATTAATAGCTTTTTTGACATGCTTGTGGTGTTGGTTGTTGATTAAGATCATTCAGAATAGCTAGAAATTAGGACGGTTTTACCCTTCTAGTTAATTCTTCTTGCCATTGCATTTAGAACACTGATATCTAGGATTTGCTTTTCTTATCATCATTAATCTTAGATAAGCAAGAATGTTTTGACCTAGCATATTTTTATATAGAATATTCTTGCATATTCACTTAGGTTGCCATTATCTCTTCATTGTTAATTAATCTTGTGGCTAAGTGGTTAGGGCATAAGGTTGGTGATCCAAAATCACTATAAAAGGCTCGTTGGTTAGAGTGAAAGGATTAGTAACTGTATTGGGTGTGAGGGGAGGTCAACCTAGGTTGTAAACTTTCATTCAATAGTGGATTTTGAGGATCGAGTGTGGCTCACTGAACAGCCCGTGGTGTTTCTCATTTGGTGGGTTTCCTCGTATATATTGCGTGTTGTTATTGCTTTTTGTTCATTGTCATTTATTTGAATACTTGGTTGAATGGGGTAGTTTTGCTAATATTGGTTAATTCACAAAATTGATAATCAATCGAATTAAAACCTATTTACCCCCTCTAGGTTTATAAACACATTTTCTAGGGAATTTTAAATTGTATAAGAGCTGGTGCCAAGATATACTTAGGTGATCCGTGCTCTGTGTGTGTCTTGTTTGGTGCATTTTGATTGTTTGTTTTTAGTTGTGTGACATTGCATTTGCATTACATTCATTACCCTCAAATACTATGATAGGAAACGGTGGTAGTCATGAGGGAGCCTCAATCACAAGACCCCCTTTGCTCATTGGGATGAATTACACGTATTGAATGGGCAAGATGGAATCATATCTTTGACAAATTGATGATCGGGCGTGGATGACAACAGAAGATGGTTATGCTCTTCCAAAGATGACTATCGATGGTGTAGAAACTTTCAAGCCTAAGTCTAGTTGTAGTACTCAAGAGTTTGAAGCATCCAAGTGGAACAACAAGGCTCTGTATGCCATCCTTTATACCATGGATGACAATCAATACAAGTTGGTCCAAAACAATAGGATTACAAATGAGGCTTGGGACATTTTTCAAACGGCTAATGAGGGAACCAAAGTAGTCAAGGACTCAAAGCTCCAAGTCGTCCAAATGCAATTTGAGATGATTAGGATGGAGGAGCATGAATGCTTCAATGACTTTCAAGTGAAGTTGATGGACATCGTCAACCAAAGCCAACAACTTGGTGACCCCTATTCGAATAGGAGAATCAAGCAAAAAATCATAAGGTCACTTCCGTTAAAGTTCGAATCAAAGGTGACGGCACTTGAGGAGAATAATGAGTACAAGAATATGAAGCCAAGTGAAGTCATTGGAAGACTTCTTGCTTATGAGTCAAGATGGATGACCACACCCACACCTCTGAAGAAGAAAAAGAGTATTGTCTTGAAGACCTCCAAGGTTGAAGAACAAGATGTTGGGATTATGCTCGATAACAAGAGTGTAATAATGTATTTGACAATCTTCTCATATTAATGAAGAGATTTCTAGTTTAACAAATCTTATAGCATTTATAGTTTAATTTTTATAATTGTCAAAAGTAATTAATCATAAGGTCAAAAGACTATGAGAAAAGAAGAATTCTTCATACATCTAGATATGTATGAGATAGACACAATTCTTTAGTTAGTCTTGAATAATATTCACAACTTGAGATAAAAGGCCAACCTTTATCTTATCAAAGTGGTATATTCTTTTGCTAGCATTTGAGTGGGATCAAATGTATTATGATGAGTCTAAAATCATCAAAGTGTGGTGTCTTTAGGCAAAAGAATCTAGTGCACTGGGTGCATTGGATTGGATAACAATGAAATACTTTATCTAGAACCGTCAATGGATAAAAGTCTTTCATTTGAAGACAATCGGGGAGTCTATCTCAATCCTGAGATAAATGATGTACTTATAGTTGCAAGTGTTATCATTTGAGCTATTAATGAGTACGATTATATAGCATAGTCTATCCTCGATAGTTTGGTGGTATTCATCTGTTAATCGATAGAGGACTTCATTTATAGATATGGACATCGTGGCTCCATTTATTAAATGAGAGTAGAATATCATCATATGGATTTTTTGAGGTATTGGATATTAAATCTTAACGTTAATTTTTCAATAGTGTCTATTGAAACATGACTTCTGGACAAGTCAAAATATCCAAGTTCAAAATGTGGTCATATAAGTAAATATGGTAACTTGGAGAGCTATAGGCGGTCTATGAGCTCTTGGCGATTACTAATATTCTTCACGAGGATACACTTTCTCCAATAAAGTTGTCTAGGGTATGAATGAGTAACATCAACTTATTCTATCTTTATTTAAGAGTTAAAATTTAGTTCTTTAGTGGAATGAACTAAAATTAAATAGATCAGACCTAAGTGAATCATTTGTTGATTGTGATTGAGTTGCGTCTATTGGAGCTTAAATTTAGATAGCCCGCCAAGATCCCCAATCCATACGAACTTGCATGGATCATTTGATATATTCTACTGGACCAATTTAGGGGTCCATCTAGAATTGTATTAAGGCATGTGAACTTGTTTCTTTTTGTAAGAATGGGTCTAGTTCACATGTGGACTTTTTATTAAGGTCCAATGGATTTAATAAAATAAGAAAAATAATATATTGACCCATATATATGTGTTGGGCGGCAAGGCTATTTAAACAAGCTTAATTATATTATTTTTATTTTATTATTTTATTAAATGGAAATAATTAATTTGGTAATTAATTAATTAGTTAATTAAAAGTCAATTTTTTTTGTAGTAGGAGTAGGTCTCCTAATTTTATACTATTGTTGATAATATAATTAATATTAAAGACTATATTTGATAAGTAGATAAATAAAAGGAATTATTTATCTAATTAATTTTTTTTAATATGGTTACAAATACACTATTGAGTTGGATTATGAGTCTTAGTGTAGGTAAGAAATCTTTTAGAAAAGGATTCTTAACCACCAAGTAAATCCACCTAAGGAAATGATTCTTAACAACCAAGTAAATCTTTCTTGAGAGAGGATTTATGATCATATATATATATATATATATATATATATCTCTAAAATTTCGGCCAGCCCTATACAATTCCAAGAAGGAATTTTGGCTAGCCCTATATTTAGAAGAATGAGATTTTCGGCCAGTCCTAGTTTTTCCAAGAGAAGAATTCGGCCACCATAGAATTTTGAGGGAGATTTTTTTTTTTTTGCTCTAGACAAAATTCTATCAACTCTAAGAAATAGTGTGAGATTCGGCAAAGAAGAAAATGAAGAAATAACGTTTAGTTTTCGATAGTACACTAGTAGCCTTTACATTAAAAGGTTTTGTGTACAACATCGAATCAAGGTTCACGTGAGTTTCAATCAAATTTATTGATAATTCACAAGTGACCTAACGTTCTTTGTTTTCTTCTTGGAGGATTATTGTAACTAACAAAGAGAAAGATTTTGTTTGTTTCCATCCTCAGGTATACAATTTAAAGAAAGGGAGCTCACATTCCTAGGAAATTCACGTTCGTGATTGGATTGGAAGATCTTGCGGAATTAATTCGGCGCTTGTTCAATCGTCACGAGAAAAATGTACGTTACTTTTATATACATAAATTAATCTAGGGTTAAGGTTCTTGTTATTGAAAAGGGAAAATTTTAATTTATACCTAAACCCTAATTTTTTGATTTTTCATGCATTCCGCTATGCGATTTTCCCTACAGATGAGGAGGGCTCGGATGAAGAAATGACCCTAATGGTTAGAAGATTCAAGAGATTCATGAAGTTTGAGAGGAAAGATTTTGGGTCCAAGGGAAAGGAAGTGAAGAAGAAATTTCCTTTCATGAAGATGGAAAGGTCTCAAGAGAGTGACTCCAAGAAGGGCACTCAATGCTATGAATGTAGTGGTTTTGGTTACATTGCTCCGGAATGTACAAATTTGAAGAAAAAGAAGAAAGAGAAGGCGATGGCAGCCACTTGGAGTGATAGTGAAGTTTTAGAAGAGGGAGAAAAATCTTCGGATGATAAAGATAGAGTTATAAAATTCATTGCCTTCACGACATCTTATAATGGCAAATAAGTTGTGAGCGATAGAGAAGAAGTAGATAACTCTAGTGATAAGACTACCTCTTCTAACTCTAGGTTTGAGATTGATGAAGAAATAGACTATGTGGACTTTATGAAGTTTTTTGAAAAGTCTAGATTGAAGAAGAAGAAGGAGATTCAAGAGTTGAAAAAGGAGAATCTCGAGTTGACTTCCAAGATAACTCACTTGAGTGAGAAAGTAAATAGTGGAAAAGAGTTAGAAGAGAGCTTGAAATTGGAGCTTGTGATTACTAAGAAGAGTGAAGAGAACTTGAAGATTGAGCTTTGGGAAGCAAGAGAATTGGTTGCAAATATGACATCTGGAACCGAGAATCTTGACAAGATGTTATCAAGTGGGAAGAGTCCTAGTGAGAAGAAGACCTAGGATATGTGGAAGGCAAGGATGCCACTTCCTTAAAGAAGACCATCTTTGTCAAGAGTCAAGAGGTTAGAGAAGTTCAAGCTTCACACCAACAAATGAGATTGGTCAAAGTTAGAGAATCATCAAAGCAAACTCAAATGAAGGCTCCAACAAAGCCTCAAGCTAAAGCTCATCCACAAAAAGCTAGACCTCATCAAACAAGACCTCAACTTGCAAGGAGCTCTCAAAGTCAATAAAGGACTTTTCACCCACAACCAAGAAGGGAAGCTAATTTGGCTCAACCACAAAGGGTGTTCAAAGAAGAGATTTGGCTTAACACCGAAGGACAACTCAAAGAAGAGGGAATTCTTCCATGCTTGCACAAGGATATGGTATGAATTCTTACTTTACTCTCATTTTCCATTATTGTGATGTTGAAGGTCACATAAGGCCAAATTATTTTAAATTTATTAAGTTGTGTTGTTTTGAAAGCATGATTGAGAAGAATATGCTTAGAAGAGCCAAAATGCATGCACCTAGGAATTTTAGAGAATATGTAACCCATGGCTTCTAGAAATAGTAATGTTCCTTCTAGGTGGACTAGAAAGGATGGATATTGTTGTCATGTGGCTCAAGTAGCCTTGAAATCCAAAGCCTCTAACACTTGGTACCTTGATAGTGGGTGTTCTAGGCACATGACTGAAAATAAGAGTTTCTTTGAGACTCTTGTGATGGAGGATGGTAGATTTGTCACCTTTGGTGATGGTTCACGAAAGAAGGTTACAAGGAAAGGAAACATATCCATTCCTGGTTTACCATTCTTGTCCAATGCCCTTTATGTTGATGACTTGAAAGCCAATTTAATTAGTATTTCACATTTAAGTGATGAAGGGCTTTTGGTTATGTTTGGCAAGGTTGGTTGATCTATTCTTAAAGAAGATGGGCAAGTCCTTTTGAAAGGCAAGAGATCAAGTAACAATTGTTATTGTCTTGATTCTAATGATATCTCTTGTAACTTGTCTAATTATGATCAAGTCGAATTCTAGCATCAAAGGCTTAGCCACATGAATTTCAAAGACTTGAAAGTGCTTGAAAGATTCAATGATGTGAGAGGCCTTCCCAAGTTTGGAAAGAGAATTGAGGGAGTTTGTGGACCTTGTCAACAAGGAAAGCAAACTAAGAGTGTACATAAGAAGGGTAAGTATCTCGCCACCAACGAGCCATTAGAGCTTCTTCATATGGATCTTTTGGGTCCCATACAAACCGAGAGTCTCGATGGTAAGAGGTTCATATTTGTGTGTGCTGATGATTTTTCTAGATTTACATGGACTTACTTTCTTAGAGAAAAATCTGAAACTTTTGAAAATTTAAAAATGCTTTGCACTAAAAATTAAAATAAGAAGGATTCTCACATAAAATGCATTAAGAGAATTAGAAGTGACCATGGGAGAGAATTTGAAAATGTTTGCTTCGAAAATATTTGTGATAGTCTTGGCATCTCCCATGAGTTCTCGGCTCCTTGAACCCCTCAACAAAATGGGGTAGTTGAGAGGAAGAATAGGGTACTCCAAGAGATGGCCTGTGTGATGTTGCTTAGCAACAATGTACCTAGAAATCTTTAGGTCGAGGCCATCAATACGGCTTGTTATATAGGCAATATAGTCTTTCTTAGGCCTGGCACTAGGCAAACCTCGAATGAATTATGGAAGGGTAGGAAGCCAAATGTTAGCTACTTCCACTCATTTGGAAGCAAGTGCTACATTATAAATGACCATGATCAACTTGGCAAGTTTGATGCTAAGAGTGATGAGGGGATTTTCATTGGTTATGCCCTAAATAGTAAGGCCTATAGAGTTTTAAATTTGAAGACACAAAGTGTCATGGAATCATCTAATGTGGTCATAGATGATTTTAGGCCTAAGGTTAGTAACCATGATGAGGAGATTAGTGTGTTTGATGATTCTCCCTTGGAGAAGATTGGTGAGACTTCAAGTGGTGAAAAGTCAATTCTTGAAAAATAAGTCTCTTAATCTCCTATAGAGATCTTACTTTGGATTCTAAGGAACCCGCTCCTTGGGTTAGACATATCCACAACAAGAGTGACATTCTTAGAGATGTGAATGATAGTGTTAGAACTAGGCATCAATTAGCCAATCAAATTAGCTATACTTGCTACACCTCTCAAATTGTACCTAAAAAGGTTGATGAAGCCTTAAGTGCTGAGTTTTGGGTTCTTGCTAAGCAAGAATAGCTAAGCCAATTTGAAAGAAATAAGGTTTAGGCTCTAGTTCCAACGCCAAAGAACACTAATGTGATAGGCACCAAGTGGGTCTATAGGAACAAATCTGATGAGGATGACAATATTGTGCGGAACAAAGCTAGACTTGTAGCACAAGGGTATTCTCAAATTGAAGGTATCGACTTTGAGAAAACTTTTGCTCTCGTTGCCCGATTAGAGACCATTAGGCTTCTCTTATCCATATATTGTGTTCACAAGTTTAAATTGCATCAAATGGATGTTAAAAGTGCCTTCCTCAATGACTTCTTCCAAGAAGAAATGTTTGTTGAGCAACCTAAGGGGTTCATGGAACTACATCACCCCAATCATGTTTATCGCCTCAAGAAGGCACTATATGGGTTGAAACAAGCACCTAGGGCTTTGTATTAGCGCCTCACTCATTATCTTGTTGACATTGGCTACTCTAGAGGTAGTGTTGACAAGACTTTGTTCATCAAGTGCACTAAAGATGAGCTATTCATTGCTTAAATTTTTGATGACATCGTTTTTGGTTCCACTAACAACTTGAAAGTTCAACAATTTGTTGATGTCATGACTCATGAGTTTGAAATGACCATGTTTGTTGAACTAAATTACTTCCTAGGCTTTCAAATCAAGCAAATGCATGATGGGTGAAGGGAAAAAATATGCACAATGGAAGCGTAGAAAAAAAAAATTATAAATTAGGGTTTGCGTATAAATAAAAAAAATTCCCTTTTAAATAACAAAAACCTTAACCCTAGATTAATTGATGTATATAAAAAGTGTCGTACCTTTTTCTCATGACGATTGAACAAACACCGAATTAAATCTGCAAGATCTTCCAATCCAATCACTAATGTGAACTACTTAGGAGTGTGGGCTCCCTTTCTTTAAATTGTATACCTAAGGATGGAAACAAATAAAATCTTTTTCTTTGTTAGATACAATTATCCTCCAAGAGAAAAATCCAAGAACGTCCGGTCACCTGTGAATTATCAATCTAATTGATTGAAACTCCCGTGAACCCAATTTGATTTTGTACAAAAAATCCTTTTGATGTAAAGGATACTAGTGTACTATCAAAAACAAAAAATGTTCTCTTTTTCTCTTTTCTCCTATATCTATGAGTTGATCAAATTTTTTCTAGAGCAAAAATTAAATTAATCTCCCTCAAAAGTCTCTCTTACTAGGCCAAATTCTCTTCTTGAAAATTGCTTAGCTTGTCCGAAATTCTTCTCATAGAAAACCTTTCGGGCTGGCAGAATTTCCTGACACACACACACACACACACACACACACACACACACACACACACACACACACACATGTATATATATATATATATATATATATATATATATATGATCATAAATCCTCTCCCAAGAAAGATTTACTTGGTTGGCAAAAATCCTTTCCTTAGGTGGATTTATTTGGTAGTTAAGAATCCATATCTAGAAGGAATTCTATCCTCACCTATATACACATGGGCTGACCGAAATTCATAGGATATGTATTAGGAAACTTAATTCTTTTCCTAAGAAGGATTTATTTGGTTGTTAAGAATCCTTTCCTTAGGTGGATTTACTTGGTGGTTAAAAATTCTTTTTAAAAAGGAATTCTATCCTACACCAAGACTCCTAATCCAACTCAATAGTGTATTTGTAATCATATTAAATACTTCCTAGTTAGATTAGATAAATAATTCCTTTTATTTATCTACTTATCAAATATAGTCTTTAATATTAATTATAATACCAACAATAGTATAATTTTCGGAGACCATCTCCGACTTGGAAAAAGATTTAGACTTTTAATTAAATAATTAATTAATCACCAAATTAATTAATTTCTATTTAATTAAATAATAACATAATATAATATAATTAAGCTATTTTAAATAGCCTTGCCGCCCAACACATATATGTCGGCCAATATATTATTTTCTTATTTTATTAAATCCATTTGATTTTTATAAAAAGTCCACATGTGAACTAGACCCATTCTTACAAAAAGAAACAAGTACACAAGCCTCAATACAATTCTAGATGGACCCCAAAATTGGCCCGGTAGAATATATCAAGTGATCCATGCAAGTTCGTGTGCATTGGGGATCTAGATTTAAGCTCCAATAGACACAACCCAACCACAATCAACAAATGATTCACTTAGGTCCGATCTATTTAATTATAGTTCATTCCACTAAAGAACTGAAATAGAACTAAAATAGAACTCTTAAATAAAGATAGAATAAGTTAATGTTACTCATTCACACGCTAGACAACCTTATTGGAGAAAGTATATCCTCGTGAAGAATATCAGTAATCGCTAAGAGCTCATAGACCACCTATAGCTCTCCAAGTTACCATATTTACTCATATGACCACATTTTGAACTTGGATATTTTGACTTGTCCAGAAGCCATGTTTCAATAGACACTATTGAAAATTTAACGTTAAGATTTAATATCCAATACCTCAAAACATTCATATGATGATATTCTACTCTTATTTAATAAATGAAGCCACGATGTCCATGTCTATAAATGAAGTTCTCTATCGATTAACAAATGAATACCACCAAACTATCGAGGATAGACTATGCTATATAATCGTACTCATTGATAGCTCAAATGATAACACTTGCAACCATATGTCCATCATTTATCTTAGGATTGAGATAGACTCCCCGATTGTCTTCAAATGAAAACCTTTATCGATTGACGGTTCTAGATAAAGTATTTCACTGTGATCCAATTCAATGCACCCAGCGCGCTAGATTCTTTTACCTAAAGATACCACACTTCGATGATTTTAGACTCATCATAACACATTTGATCCCACTCAAATGCTAGCAAAAGAATCTACAACTTTGACAAGATAAATTCGTCCAACCTTTTATCTTAAGTTGTGAATATTATTCAAGACTAACTAAAGAATTGTGTCTACCTCATACATATCTAGATGTATGAACAATTCTTCTTTTCTCATAGTCTTTTGACCTTATGATTATTTACTTTTGACAATTATAATAATTAAACTATAAATGCTATAAGATTTGTTAAACTAGAAATCACTTTATTAATATGAAAAGATTGTCAAAAACATGATTACACTCTTACTATCGAGCATAATCCCAACAATCTCTCACTTTCTCTATAGCAAATGTGTCATATCTCTCATCCCGATGTTCTCTAGATGCCCATCAAAACTCTTTTGTGGAAGAGCCTTTGTAAATGGATCCACTAGATTTTCTACAGACGCGATGTTGGTTATCGTCATGTCTTTCCTATGTACAATTTCCCTCAAAAGATGATACTTTCTTTCAGTGTGTTTCCCTCTCTTATGACTTCTTGTTTCTCTCGAATTAGCCACTGCTCCACTATTGTAAAAATAGATAGTGATCTGCTTATTCGCATCATGAACCACTTCCAAGTCAATCAAAAATAGGCGGAGCCAGACAGCCTCTTTAGCAGCCTCGCATACGGTAACATACTCGGCTTCCACGGTGGAATCGGTATTACAAGATTGCTTGATACTCCTCCATATGACTGCCCATCCTCCAATAGTAAACACGGATTCTGATGTTGATCTCCTGGATTCATAATCTGACTGAAAATCAGAATCTGTATACCCAACGGGGAATTAAATCCCCTCCAAAGTATACAAGCATATAATCTCTCGTTGTCCTAAGATACTTGAAAACAGGACCAGGTTTTGATTGAAACCATATAACTATGCCCACAACAAAACAAATATCCGGTCTAGTAAAGAGCATTGGATACATGAGACTTCCAACTGCCGATGCATATGGAACCTTACTCATGAATTGCTCTTCATGCTCATTCTTAGGAACTTGTTCCTTAGAAGGTTTGATTCCATGTCAGAAAGGTAACATACCTTTCTTGGAATCTTGCATGGAAAACCTAGACAAGATTTTATCTATGTATGAAGCTTGAGATAATGCAATCGTTCTATTCTTTCTATCCCTTATGACTTGGATACCAAGAATATAACTTGTTTCTCTTATATCTTTCATATCAAATTATTTTGCTAACCATTCTTTTATTGATGTCAATACACCTACATCGTTTCCAATGAGTAGTATATCATCAACGTAAAGAACTAGGATAACCAACTTGTCGCCTTTAATTCTTTTGTATACATGTGGTTTGATCAATGTTTTCAATAAATCCAAAACTTTTCACAGCTTGTTCGAACCTTATATTCCAGGATATGGATGCTTGCTTCAATCCATACATGGATCTTTACAACTTGCATACCCTTTCCTCTTGGCCTTTTTCAATGAATCCTTCTGGTTGCATCATGTAGACGCTTTCATCAAGACTTTCATTAAGGAAAGCTGTCTTGACGTTCAATTTCCAAATCTCTAGGTCTAGAGATGCCGCAATGGATAAGAGTATCCTAATGGATATAAGCATGGCCATAGGAGAGAAGGTTTCTTCATAATCGATACCTTCCTTCTGTGTATAACCTTTAGCTACCAATATAGCTTTAAAGGTTTCCATCTTTCCATCCATTCCTCTTTTCCTCTTGTATACCCACTTGCATCCAATGGGTTTTATCCCTTTAGACAAGTCTACAAGAGACCAGAATTTGTTTTTGAACATAGATTCAATTTCAGATTGTATTGCCTTTTGCCAATGGCGACAATCAACATCATCCATTGCTTCCTTGTACGTATATGGATCTTCATCATCCGGGAGATTCTCTACAGATTCTCCTAGACCGATGTATCTCTCGGGTTGTCTAACAACCCTCCCACTCCGACGAGGTATGGTAGATTGTTGATCTTGTATTGGTACGAAACTTACAATTGGGCTTGGTTACGAAACCTCTTGTTGAATTGTATAAGCTAAAAGCTCATTCAGGACAATTCTACTTTTAGGCACAAAATTATTCATATAGTCCTCTTCAAGAAATTCAGCATTTGTCGAAACAAATATTTTAAGATCTGAAGTACTATAAAAATAATATCCTTTTGTTCCTATTGGATACCCTCACGTGCACAGGACATCCAAATATCCTTAAGTGTTGTAAACTAGGCTTTCGCTCGGTCTATAACTCATACGGTGTTTTAGGAACCAACTTAGATGGTACATCGTTTAGAATGTACATTGTGGTTTGTAAAGCATATCCCCAAAAAGAATTAGGGAGCGTTGAATAACTCAACATAGACCTAACCATGTCCAAAAGAGTTCTATTTCTCCTTTCTGCCACCCCATTTTGTTAAAGTGTGCCTAATGCAAAAAACTGAGAAATTATTCCATTATCAATAAGATATTGCTGAAACTCAACAGACAGATATTCTCTACCACGATCAGACCTTAAGATTTTTATGCGTTTTTTAAGCTGATTTTCTACTTTAGCTTTAAATGCTTTGAACATGTCAAAAGCATCCGACTTATGTCTCATGAGATACACATAGCCAAATCTTGAGTGATCATCCATGAAAGTGATGAAGTACTCATATCCATCTCTAGCTTGAATGCTCATAGGTTCACACACATCAGTGTGTATCAATCCTAAACATTCGATGGCTCTTGTGCCTTTGGTCGTAAACGACCTTTTGGTCATTTTACCTTCCAA
The DNA here is from genome assembly GCA_032871835.1 of Dipteronia dyeriana. Lineage (NCBI taxonomy): Eukaryota > Viridiplantae > Streptophyta > Magnoliopsida > Sapindales > Sapindaceae > Dipteronia > Dipteronia dyeriana. The sequence goes on along the minus strand of CM065300.1, from coordinate 69,675,108 downwards.
ACAAGATTCTCAAGTTGGTAGATCATCAACCTTTAAGCCACTTAGAGGTCCGTCGCTTACCAATCTTTTAATCCTATTAAGGTTAATAAGACCTAGGAGCAAATGCCATGGGTAGGTTTCATCTTTTGATAATTTTACTCTTTTATGATTATGTTCCGTTGATTATGTATCTAAAAAGTGAGAGATATTTCCATGCAAATAGAATAAACTGTTTTCCAATGTACCTTTAAAAACAAATTTGTTATTCTTACTAAAAATAAAACCTTTATTAAAAGTAACCGAATATCCAAATTTATTTAGACAAGAGAACGAAATTAAATTCCTCTTGAATTGTAGTACATAATAAACATTTATTAAAACTAAATGCCTATAAGAATCTAAATTGATTCTAATATCTCCCACTACACAAGCAGACACCAACGCTCCATTGTCTAAATGCAAGTTGAATTCATTCTCATTCAGTCATTTCCTTTCCCGAAACCCCTTCTAGTTAGGCTCAAGTTGCTTTTTCTTCTATTGTTACTTGACCTTCTGACAGTTCTTAACAGTAGCAACTTTACCAACCATATGAATCTCTTGACCCTTGCCTTTAACAAGAATCATTTTGGCGCTTTGAATATCTTGCATCAGGCCTTGCAAGGTGTATTCCTTATTGTTCAAGGTGTAGTCCAACTTTGAATAAACCAAAGGAATCCTATAATGAGTTGACAATCATGTCAAGTTTTTGCCTCACCATCTATCTCAACACCATTCAGTTCAGCAATATTGAGATGTGTTATGACTTTCATCATGTCATCTTTCACAGCCTGTCTTGGTTTCATCCTAAGATTCATGAAAGCAGACACTGCCTCACCTTTTAGTCATCTTAGACCTCATAGCTAATATCTCCTATAGAGATATCATTATATCGGCATCAGTCTCCATTCCTTCATGTTCTTGTTGCAACACGTCGGAGATGATGGCCATAATGTAACGTACATTTAGCCATTTCATCTGAAGACTTCCACTACTGATACTCATCTCTTTGCTTCTGAGTAGATTCATTAGTTTGGTGGTTTAGGAATAGACAGAATGATCTTATGTTTTTTCAACTTACAACAACCCAATTTTTCCTTTTCCAAGTGATATAATTATCATCAGTCAAAGTATTATCTTTTAGGAATTTGATTAGGGATGTGGTCATGATTTCTTTATATTAACAAAAATTATATAAGTAAATAATCATAATATAGCACTTTTGAATATTTATCTTGAATTAAATAAAATAATTCAATCGTAAAAATTCAACGGTGATCCAACACCCATAAATATCACGCCTCCTTTGGGATTTCACAACATTTACTAGTTGGACTAGGTCCCACCTAATTGTTAACATAACAACTAACGGTTTCAATTTTTAGCCTTGTAATTTTATTAACAAGAATTCTTGGGAGGATATTAATAAAATTACATTGAGTGTAATACCAAGTTATCTACCTTCAATATAATCCCTCACGAATATCCCTCCTTTGGGAGTAGATATCGTTTGGGCTAATTGTCTAGTCTATCCTTGTAAGGAAGTATGTTGCTAAATTCCATTCATGAATACCCCTTGGGGGGTTATTCACGAAACATAAAGCTCAACTAAACTTGGAGGTCGTAGGTGTTCCAAAACACCTTCTCCCACTCAATTGTTTAAGGCGTGTGATCGAATTCCAAAGAATGATTTACCAAGTTATCTAGATGCCAATTTAGATACTTAAACCATTCAATGTATGTTCATACCAAAAGAGATATATGAGTGGCACTACTATTCTATATGACATGTTATCAAACAATGACAAACATTGCAATATTTACAAAATATAAATAGCTACACTTTTGGTTCATTCGAGAAAAACAAGTAAATTACATATGTATTGGAATACAAAAACTCATTTCTTGGTGAACAAGTCTTCTCGCAACCTTCGTCGTCCGGACTCTCTCGGCTACCTCCCATGCGTGCGCACCCTTGGCCCCTACCCAAGGGTGTCCGCATGCCAGAACCCCATAAAGGGTTGCTATGCGCAGCCCATGCCACAACAAACGTGGCCGCGTGCTCTTCGCACACACGTTTGTTGCTACGGCTCACACGGTCCCAAACTTGTTCCGGTTGCTTATAATTCTTCAAACCTTCGAGTCTTCGATACTTGAATGTATTACAGAAGAATTATAAATAAAATACTGCATTTTTTTTTATTACAACAACAAAATAAAAAAAAAACTTAGCAACTACCAAGAAGGAAATTATGGTGATGATAGACCACCCTTCTTTTTACAATCCCAAAACAAAAATACATTGAATTTCTAGGACCAAAATTGATCAATAACAAACCACATATAAAACATATATAATATCCATACATTCCAACGTAAATATATATATGTGAATATCTAGAGTGTCATCTCTTTCTAAAACATGCATATTTACAATAAAAAGAAAAAGATTCACGACCACATACATCAATTAATCGAGGGTACAACCAGGCTATGATACCAATTGAAGGGAAAATCGGTTCAATACGCAACGGAAGCGTGAGAAAATTATGAAAATTATAAATTAGGGTTTGTATATAAATAAAAAAATTTCCCTTTTAAATAACAAGAACCTTAACCCTAGATTAATTGATGTATATAAAATGTGTTATACCTTTTTCTCGTGACGATTAAACAAGCGTCGAATTGAATCTGTAAGATCTTCCAATTCAATCACGAATGTGAATCACCTAGAAGTGTAGGCTCCCTTTCTTTAAAATGTATACCTGAGGATGGAAACAAACAAAAAAAAAATTCTTTGTTAGTTACAATTATCCTCCAAGAGAAAAGTCCAAGAATGTCCGGTCACTTGTGAATTATCTATCTAACTGATTGAAACTCGCGTGAACCCAATTTGATTTTTTACACAAAACCCTTTTGATGTAAAGGATACTAGTGTACTATCAAAAACAAAAACGTTCTCTTTTTCTCTTTTCTCATTGGTCGAATTCTACACCCTATAACTATGAGTTGATCGAATTTTGTCTAGAGCAAAAACTAAAATTTTTTCCTGCAAAATTCTCTCTTACTAGGCCAAATTCTCTTCTTGAAAATTGCTTAGCATGGCCGAAATTCCTCTCATAGAAAACCTTACGGGCTGGCCGAATTTCCTAACACACACACACACACACACACACATATATATATATATATATATATATATATATATATATATATATATGTGATCATAAATCCTCTTCCAAGATGGATTTACTTGGTTGGCAAGAACCCTTTCCTTATGTGGATTTATTTGGTAGTTAAGAATCCTTATCTAAAAGGAATTCTATCCTCTAATATATATATGGGCTGGCCAAAATTTCTATAGAATTCAATTAGGAGACTTAATCTTTTCCAAAGAAGGATTTACTTGGTAGTTGAGAATCCTTTCCTTAGGTGGATTTACTTGGTGGTTAAGAATTCTTTTAAAAAAGGAATTATATCCTACACCAAGACTCCTAATCCAACTCAATAGTGTATTTGTAACCATATTAAAGACTTCCTAATTTGATTAGATGAATAATTCATTTTATTTATCTACTTATCAAATATAGTCTTTAATATTAATTATACTACCAACAATAGTATAATTTTAGGAGACCATCTCCAACTAGGAATTTTTTTTTTGACTTTTAATTAAATAATTAATTAATCACCAAATTAATTAATTTCTATTTAATTAAATAATAAAATAATATAATATAATTAAGCTATTCTAAATAGCCTTACGCCCAACACATATATATGGGCCAATATATTATTTTCTTATTTTATTAAATCCATTTGACATTTATAAAAAGTCTACATGTGAACTAGACTCATTCTAACAAAAAGAAACAAGTCCACATGCCTCAATACAATTCTAGATGGACCCAAAAATTGGTCCGGTAAAATATATCAAGTGATCCATGCAAGTTCGTGTGGATTGGGGATCTTGGCAAGCTATCTAGATTTAAGCTCCAATAGACAACCCAATCCCAATCAACAAATGATTCACTTAGGTCCGATCTATTTAATTATAGTTCATTCCACTAAAGAACTAAAATTGAACTCTTGAATAAAGATAGAATAAGTTGTTGTTACTCATTCATACCCTAGACAACCTTATTGGAGAAAGTGTATCCTCGTGAAGAATGTCAGTAATCGGCAATAGCTCATAGACCGCCCATAGCTCTCCAAGTTACCATATTTGCTTATATGACCACATTTTGAACTTAGATATTTTGACTTGTCCAGAAGCCATGTTTCAATAGACACTATTGAAAACTTAACGTTAAGATTTAATATCCAATACCTCAAAACATCCATATGATGATATTCTACTCTCATTTAATAAATGGAACCACGATGTCCATATCTATAAATGAAGTCCTCTATCGATTAACAGATGAATACCACCAAACTATCGAGGATAGACTATGCTATATAATCGTACTCATTGATAGCTCAAATGATAACACTTACAATCATAAGTCAATCATTTATCTCAGGATTGAGATAGACTCTCTGATTGTCTTCAAATGAAAACTTTTATCCATTGACGGTTCTAGATAAAGTATTTCATTGTGATCCAATTCAATGCACCAAGTGCGCTAGATTCTTTTACCCAAAGACACCACTTTTGATGATTTTAGACTCATCATAACACATTTGATCCCACTCAAATGCTAGCAAAAGAATCTACAACTTTGACAAGATAAAAGCGTCCAACCTTTTATCTTAAGTTGTGAATATTATTCAAAACTAACTAAAGAATTGTGTCTACCTCATGCATATCTAGATGTATGAACAATTCTTCTTTTCTCATAGTCTTTTGACCATATGATTATTTACTTTTGACAATTATAATAATTAAACTATAAATGCTATAAGATTTGTTAAACTAGAAATCACTTTATTAATATGATAAGATTGTCAAAAACATTATTACACTCTTGCTATCGAGCATAATCCCAATAATGGGATCTTCATATCCCAAGCTAAATATGCTAAGAACCTAGTGAAGAAATTTAGCCTTGAGAATGCCAAGCATTGTGACACACCTATGAGAGTACCACACTGAAACTTAGCAAGGATGCTAGTGGGAAAAGTGTGAATCAAAGCCTATACCGGGGCATGATATGGAGCTTGCGATACCTGACGGCTAGTATAACCGATATAGCCTTTAGTGTTGGTGTATGTGCTAGGTACCAAACCAATGCCAAGGAATCCCATTTCTCCTCTGTGAAGAGAATCGTTTGATATGTGAATGGGACATCCAACTATAGGATATGATACTCTTTTGACACTAATGCTAGCTTAGTTGGCTTTAGTGATACAGATTGGACAGGTAATTGTGATGATAGAAAGAGTACATCAGGCGGTTGCTTCTTCCTAGGGAACAATCTTGTGTCATGGCTTGGCAAGAAGCAAAATTCCATATCCTTATCCACAGCTGAGGTCGAGTATATAGCCACGGGAGTGCTTATGGATAACTCATATGGATGAAGCAAATGCTTGTGGATTATGGCTTTGAGCAAGGTACTCTAACCCTTTATTGTGATAACATGAGTGCCATTAATATTTCAAAAAATCCTATCCAACATTCTAGAACCAAGCATATTGACATTAGACATCATTTCATTAGAGAGCTATTTAAGAGCAAATGCATTGCACTTGAACATGTGGGCACAAATGATCAACTAGCAGACTTGTTTACTAAACCCTTAGATTTAACTAAGTTTAAATCTCTTAGTAGGTCTATTGGGATTTGACATATGCAATGATGAGTTTTGGTGTTTGACCCCATATGGGGAGCTCAAGTAAAGAGAGCGAACTTGCATTTCAATAAGCGAATAATTGTTCAATTTTATGCTCTTTAATTAATTGCTTGATTATCTTGAGTGCTAAATTATTATATGAATTTTTATTCAATAAGTGTGCATCTGCTTTATTTGAAATGCATGTCTCATTTATGTTAAAACATGCATTTTTGGACTAGAAAATTTAATTGGGAAGTACATTTGATTGACTCAAAGTTTATCTCTATGTTTAGGAAAACTTGATCTTGGCATGCTTAAATTGATATGCATGATGAATTATTTGAAAGCTTTAAAATGATTGCGAATTTGTGCGAGAGTGACTTTTGAGACTTCATCAATAAGGATATTGTATCCATTTCAAGGATTTCATAATCCAATAGTCTCTCCCTCTTTACTTGTTGAACAAGGCCTACTATCATACGGGCATTTCACTAGAAAAATCTAAAAGGGCGCAATAGTCGCTCATGTCTTGATTAGCTTGTAAAGCTTGATAGTTGTTCTCATCTCTTAGGGTGCGTTTGGTACGCGGGACAAGACAGGACAACGTTGGACAGTTTGTTCTTATCCCACGTTTGGCGCGTCCTTAACATGGGACATGATGGGATAATGTGGGACAAAAATCATAAAAACTTGTCCCACCCAAGACCCTATGACAACTTGTCCCATGACATGGGACAAGTGTCAAAAAGACCAATTTACCCTTTAAATTTTCAAACAATTACAATCATGTCCAATAAATTATATATTATAATTACATATATTATATAATAATATATTATATTATATTACTAAATATAATAATATAATATAGTGTATATATATATATGATATATTAAACATTATTATATATATATATATATATTACAACACATAATATTTATGAAATATGTATATTATAATAATATATATAATATAATAGATTTAATATATATATAATATTTATAAATATATAAAAATTAATATTTATTATTAATATATATATTATTATATAATATATATATATATTATATTTATATTACATATATATTTTATATAATATATATATTATCATATACATATATTAATAATACATATTAATTATATATATATATATATATATATATATATATATTTACATTACATATATTAATAATAGATATTAAAATATATATATATATTATATTTATATTCAATATTTTTTTAATATATATATATATATATATATTATGATAATATATATAATATAATATATATATATATAATATTATAATAATATGTATTATTAATATATGTATAATATAGATATATATATAAAAATTACTAAGTATTATTAATATATATATATATTATGTAAAATATATATATGTAATATAAATATAATATATTATTATTATTACTATTATTATTATTATTATTATATATAATATATTCTACATTATATTTTATTATTATATATAACAATATATTATATTATATATATATATATATTATTATATATATATATGTATATATATATATATGATATTATAATAATATTTATTATATCATGTATATATATATATTATACATTATATAATATATAAAAATATTATATTTTCTATATATACTAATATTTAATATTATATATCATATTATTATATATAATACATGTAATATTATATATTAATATATAATAATATCAAATAATATATATATATATATATGTTATAATAATATGTTATAGATCATTATATATAATATTATTTAATATTATTACATATTAATATATATAATATTATAGTCTATATTGTTATATATATAAGAGGGGTACTCTGGTTATTTGAATCTCTTGTTCCGTTCTGTCCCAGCCATACCAAACACATAACAGTACAGTTTATAGTGTTGTCCAGGCCTTCCAAAAACAACATCGAACAACATGTCTAGTCCTGTCATGTCCAGTCTAGTCCCACCTTGTCATGTCCCATCTCCGTACCAAACGCACTCTTATTAAACTGTATCTTGTTTTCCATTAACAAATTTGTGCAAATTGATTTGACTTCTCTTGGAACCTTGTGTACTTTCTCCTTTGCCATATACCATGCTTTTGGAAGTTGATGTTGCATGTATTTCATTCAAGGCAATCTTTTCACACATGCTCCAAAATCAAACATCCTTGAATTTCTCTCTCTCTCTCTCTTAATTAAATTGCATAAAGTTATTATATAGGATTGTGTATTTAAATTGTAAATATCTCTCTTTGCTAAAGTGTCCCTGTTGAGGAATACTCATTTGCCTATCTTGTGACAAAAAGGGGGAGTAATGTTAGATTTAAGGGGAGTATGTGTTGCTTTTGTATATAAGGGGAGAATGCCTTTTTAGGGGAGTTGACTCTTTTAGGGGGAGCATTTGCATGTGCATTGTTGATTACTTGTTACTTGTTTCTATTTCATGCAAATTACGCTTGTTTTTATTTATCTTGATCCCTCACATACACTTGTCTTGGAAAGTGTAGTTCTTTGTTTTGTAGGGATGATCATTCTACAAGAGATAGAGGATTTGAAGATTTAGCTTTAGGTATCTCTTTGTAATATAGAATGTGTTTGTTGACCTCTTGTTGTTTCTTTTTGTTATGAGGATACTTTGTGAGTGAGTGGTTTTGTTATGAAATAGCCAAAAGGGGAGATTGTAAGTTCCTCAGTTTTTTATTGGCTTATTTCGATTGACAAACCACATTTGGGGATAATGATGTAAGGGTAGTTTAGGCCGGCTTTGCTCGTGATTAAGTTCAAGCTTCAAAGGTATATCACTTGCTTAATTACTTTGAAGATTTTTTAGTGCACACACTCACTCTCATGCATGTCTTAATTACCTTGCATTAGTGCTTATTTGCTCTCTTGTGTGCCTAATGTGTCTATCTATTGCTTGTTTGGATTGTATGATTGTTTGGTCTTGTTTGTGTCCATTTTGTCCCCTTGATCCCTTTGTAACAGGGAAGTGCGCGGGTCATGCGCCAGTAGCTACCCGCGTAGTGGCTTGAGCTTCAATTTCTTTTTCCCTCGATGTCAGGTATATGCGTGGACACTTGTATGGATTGGGACCCGTGTATTGCACTAGGTGATGCTTTTTTCATCTCTCGGTATCCAGCCATGCGCGGACATTTGCGTGAGTATGCATAGTTATGCACTGATATGCACAAGTCACTGCACGGGTATGGACCCGTGCACTACAACATTTTTTGTTATGCTTTTAAAACGATGTAGTTTCGTTTAGGGGCTTATATTAATATGTCATCTTCTTTCAACTCATTTTTAGAGCTTCCAAACCTATTTTAGGAGAGAGATAAGACTTTCTTAGTGAGAGAATCTCTTACAAGCCATTTTTAAACAACCAAACCTCAAAACATAATCATCAAGCATCTTTCAAGCATGTGTATCTTGTTTGTTCATGACTAGGTATTCTCTACATGCTATAGACTTAATAGTTTCATTACTATGACATGTATACCTATAGTTTAGCTTTTATTGCAAATTAAATGCATGCTTTTGTGATTAATAGCTTTTATGACATGCTTATGGTGTTGGTTGTTGATTGAGATCATTGATTAGTGATAGCTAGAAATTAGGACGGTTTTACCCTTCAAGTTAATTCTTCTTGCCATTGCATTTAGAACATTGATATCTAGGATTTGCTTTCTTGTCATCATTAATCATCATTAATCCTAGATAAACAAGAATGTTTTGACTTAGCATCTTTGCATATAGAATATTCTTGCATATTCACTTAGGTTGCCATTATCTCTTCATTGTTAATTAAGCTTGTGGGTAAGTGGTTAGTGCAAACGGTTGGTGATCCAAATTACTATAAAAGGCCCATCGGGTATAGTGAAAGAGTTAGTAACCGTATTGGGTGGGACGAGAGGTCAACCTAGGTTGTAAAGTTTCAATCAGTAGTGGATTTTGAGGATCGAGTGTGGCGCACTGAAAAGCCCTTGGTTTTTCCCATTTGGAGAGTTTCCACGTATATATTGCGTGTTGTTATTGCTTTATGTTTATTGTCATTAATTTGAATACTTGGTATAATGGGGTAGTTTTGCTAATATTGATTAATTTGTAAAATTGGTAATCAATCGAATTAAAACCTATTCACCCCCTTCTAGGTTTATAGACACATTTTCTAGAGAATTTCACAAACCTGCACTGGTATAGAAGGAAAAAAATAGACCTCCCAACCGATCTACATACTGCTACTTAAAATTCCAACCTCAACGAGAGCGGTACCCAGCAAGGCAAACCCCTCATCGAGCTTCGCCTCCTCCGAGAGTGGTAGCTCCCAAATCTTAGGACGAGAAGGGGTACAACCACTACACCCTACTAAACGTATCCCGCGAGATGATCTACCTTGCCACTCATTAGACTGCTAAGGAAGCCTGGTCCTATGAAAGCACCAACTGGCATGAAGAATCACTACAAATACTGTAACTTCCACAAGGATGTCGGGCATAACACCTCAGAGTACTACAGCCTGCGAAACTAGATTGAGGCACTTGTAAGAGGTGGTTGCCTGGTAGAAATCCTGCAACAAGTACAAGATAACATTCACACAGAGAAGTAGGTACACGTCGAGATATGGGAAAATGAGGAGAAAAGAAGATGAAAGTAGAAGGACTTAATGTAGCAAATCTAGGTCGTACACACCATAAATGAAGGACATACCATTGCCGGTACCTCCAACAATTCTAGAAAGAATCACGCCAGGAAGACACCCAGGATTGAAGAGGGGTAAGATATCTTTAAGGTAGATCAGAGCTTGGTACGAAGCTCCCAGTTAGCACAGATCATTTTTACAGAAGCAGATGTACACAACACCGTGCAATTGCACGATGATCCTATGGTGGTCACGGTACAAATCACCAATTGCCTGGCCAACCGCGCTGATTGATACAGGTAACAGCTTTGACATCCTTTTCAAGGACACCCTGGAAAAAATTCAACTTGAAGCAATGGTGTTACAACAGTTGCACAACCCCCCAGTATGGCATTACTTGGGACTCAATTGTACCAGTAGGATCCAAAATTTTGCTGGTGATCATCGGGATTGTACCTCTCCAACAGAACCTAATGACTGACATCGTGAAAGTGGACACCCTATCAGCCTACAACGTTATCCTCGGGAGGCCTTTTCTATCGGCCCTCAAAGGCGTCTTGTCCATCTACCATAACGTCTTGAAGTTTTCGGTGGAAAATGAGTTACGCGAGGTACGCGGCTACCTGCAGACACCTCGTAAATGCTACGCTGCATCGGTTAACCCAGCAGCCTTAGCCAAACAGTTTTCACAGATATCAATTATACATAAGCAGATGCCATTGGAGGAGGATATCAATACCCCAGACATTATAGGGGAGGCTGAAGTAGTAGTAGAGGAGCTCAAGTCAGAGATCCTGCCAAAAAGGGTAATAGATGAAGACAGAGGGTAGGCCAGTGGTCACCCGGTTGATGCATTAGAAGAGATATCAGTCAGGGAGGATGACCCCTTCAATGTAGTCAATGTCAGAGCCACACTAGAATCGGGGGATGAAGAAAGGATTGATCCAGCTACTCAGTGAATGTAGTGACATTTTTGCTTGGAATCATGAAGAGATGCCACGAATCCCGAGTTCCTTGGCACTTCACCTGCTAGCAGCCGTTTTTAAGCCTATTAAACAGAAGAGACGACATTTCAATCATAAGAGAAATGGTGCAATATAGGGAAAGGTTGACAAACTGCTGAAATCCTTGTTCATCCGGGTATCACGATACCCGGAGTGGATCGCTAACGTGGTCATGGTCACCAAAAACAATAGAAAGTGGCGTATGTGTGTCGACTACACCGACCTCAACCATGCCTATCCGAAAGATAGATTTCTACTGCCAAAGATCGATCAGCTGGTAGATTTCACAGTATGGAACAAACTCTTAGGCTTCATGGATGCATTCTTAGGGTATAATCAGATCACGATGCACCCCGCAGACTAAGACCAGACTTGCTTCATCACTAGGTAGGGACTTTACTGCCACAAGGTCATGCCTTTTGGTTTTAAGAATGTAGGAGCCACTTACTAGTAATTGGTTAACTGTTTGTTCAAGCATGAGATAGGGAAGATAAATGAAGTTTATATAGACGACATGATCAATAAGTTGTAGGAGGCTGACTAGCACCGCGATAACCTCCGTCGAACTTTCCAAATCCTCAAAGATAATCAGATGAGGTTGAACCCTGCCAAGTGCGCCTTCGGGGTAACTGCAGGGAATTTTCTAGGATTCATGGTCCATGAGAGGGGCATTGAGGAAAACCCCGAAAAGACCAGAGCCATCTTGGACCTAGAATCCCCATCTCCATTAAATAGGTACATGTATTAACCTGTTGAGTAGCAATACTCAATCGTTTCATATCACGATCTACCGACAAGTGCCTCCCATTTTTTAAAGCAATTAAGCAGGGGAAAAACTTGAAATGGGACCAAGACAGTGAACAGGCTTTCCAAGCCTTAAAGAACTATCTAGTTAGCCCACCGCTGCTAGTTAAGCCAGAACCTGGAGAGGAGCTGAGATCTACCTAGTTGTGTCTAAGACAACAGTGAATGGTGCCTTGGTTAAATAATATAAACATGAGGTTCAGTGGCCTATCTACTACGTGAGCCAAGCCTTGACCAATCCAGAGAAGAATTACACTCTCCTGGTGAAGCTCACATTCACCTTGGTTTTCTCATCGATGAAGCTCCATCCTTACTTCCAGGCACATACCATCACTGTAGTAATTGATCATCCTTTCCGCCAGTTCTTACAAAGGCCTGACATATCTAGGAGGTTAGTACTTTAGGCTCTCGAACTCACTTAGTTTGACATTAGGTATAAGGCGAGGACTACCATCAAGGCCCATGCGCTAGTAGACTTTATTGTTGAGTTATCAACCCTTCCTGATCCTAGTACCAATACAAACTCAAACTCAATCCCTCAGAAAGGTTAGGAGTTCAGGAACTGGCCAACTAACTAGGAGGATCACATCATCTATACTGATAGAGTATCTAGCCAAGCAGACAATAAAACGGGCATCATCCTAATTGATCTAGAAAAAACAAAATGATTTCATTGCTTCAGGTTTGAGTTCAAGGCCACCAACAACGAGGTAGAATATGAGGCCCTCATAGCCGGGATGAGAGCAGTTTTTCAAATGGGAGCTGACTACCTTTATATTAAGAACGATTCCTAGCTCATCGTCAACGAGGTCACCGGGTTGTACCAGGCGAAGGGTGATAATATGACAGTTTATCTCATATTGGTCGAATAGCTCGAGGTCCGGTTTAAGGGGTTCAAGGTAGAACAGATCCCTCATCAAGAGAATCATTGAGCAAACATCCTAGCCAAGGTAGCTGCTAATACTAGGGCAAACCCTACTCAATGGTGTGCCATTCCAGATAATCTCCCAATTTAGCATAACAACATGCCAAGAAGTAAACCCGGTGGATCGTCACCCCTGCTGGATGGACCCGATAGTCACTTACCTCTAAGAAGGAAAGCTCCCAGAGGACCCAGATCAAGTACGAAAGCTCAAAAGAACCTCGATCCACTATGGCCTGATTGATGGACACCTCTACTGCAGAGGAATATCTCTTCCCCTACTCCGATGCTTACATCCTGATGATACTAGTTGGGCACTTAAGGAGGTTCATTCAGGAGAATATGGGAACCATACCAGAGGATAAGCGCTGGCATATCAGGTGCTTCCACTGGGTTACTACTGGCCAACCATGCACCATGACGTAAGACTGTGCTTACAATCGTGTGGACCATGTCAGAGGACATCTAATCTGAACCATCTGCCTCTAGAACATCTCTCCTCAATCAGCTTGCCCTATCCCTTTGCCATTTGAGGAGTTGACTTGATAGGACCACTCTCTACTGCTTCTGGTCAAGTAAAGCACGCCATAGTCACGATCGACTACTTCACCCGGTAGGTGGAAGCAGAACCACTCTCCAAGATAACTAAGGAGAACACCACTAAATTTGTTAAGAAAAATGTTGTCTGTTTCGGTACCCCAATGGCCATCTTTACCGACCTAGCTAAGCAGTTCGACAACGCAAGATTCAGAGATTTTTGTTAAGACTTAGGTATTTACCTCCACTTTGCATCAGTAGCTCATCCCCAACCCAATGGCCTGGTGGAAGCTACAAACAAAACCATTAAAAAGCTCAGGAAGAAGAAACTACAACTGAAAGAAGGTAAGTGGGTAGAAGAGCTCTCCGAGGTACTCTGGGCCTACCAAACCACCAAGAGGACCGCGACCGTGGAAACACACTACTTCTTAGCTTTTGGGGTAGAGGTATTTCTACTTATTGAGCACAAGGTGACCTTATTTGAGGTTCAACACTTCGAGCCAGAAAGTAACGAGGTCAAGCTAAGGGGTAAGCTAGACCTCCTAGAGGAAAAGCAAGATAAGATGGCAGGAAAAGTTACAATCTATCTCTGCAGAATCGCGAAGTACTTCAACAAGAAGGTTAGAAATCGCAGTTTCAAATAAGGAGACCTGGTACTCCGAAAAGTGACCTAAAACAACAGAATCCTATCATACAAGGTTCTAGGCCCCAATTGGGAAGGCCTTTACTTGGTAAAGGTAGTGGTCCAAATCGGAGCCTACAAGCTTTAGGACATGGATGGGAGTCCTATCGACCAATCCTGGAACACGGACCATTTGAAGAGGTTTTATCCAAAAAAGACAGAGAACTCCTAGGTCAACCATTGATACCTTGAACTAGTATCGGAACTAGCATTTCATGAACGTTGTGTACTACCATTAAATTATCAATAAAATCTCCATTTGTTTCTCCATCTCCATTTGTGTATGTTTTCACCACGGGAATTCACCATGAACTGGGAAAGGCCATATGGCCACCCTGATGCCTTAGCCAGGTGCCACCCCCCGCCAAAAAGGATCTGGACATAAGTGCATAGTTGCAATCCAGATCACAAGACCAGGGATTGGTCAGGGAAGCCCCCTCACCACCTACGATGCCTTGGTCGGCCACCACCCCCTGCTAAGAATGATCAGCGTATAAGTGAATAGTTGCCAGCCAGATCATAAGACCAAGATATTCGAATGACAATCCTGATGCCTTGATCAGGATTCCACTCCCATAAAGAATCTGAGCATAAGTACATAGTTGCTAGCCAAATCACGATAGTCGTGCCTTAGTCGGGCTACCACCCTTAAGAAGAATCTAGGCATAAGTGCGTAGTCACCAGCCAGATCATGAGACCAGGATAGTTGAATGACAATCATGATGCCTTGGTTGGGTTACACCCCCAAGAAGGATCTAGGCGTAAGTGCATAGTTACCTACTAGATCGAGATCACCATGGTAAGATACCTCCCTAGTACAGGGATGAAGGGTACCTAGATTAGTTTGACCAGGTTTTTTTCCTAAGTGTCACAATTCCAAATAAATGAGTGCTTGATACTTTGATTATCCTAGAAATGATAGCCAATTTTTAAAAGATCCTACCATGATCAATTCGACTAAGTACCACAGATATCTGGTACCAATAACTTATTTCTCCTGTTTATTCTTTACACATTTTTCAAGTTTCTTATGTTATCAGGTTCAGTTATATCAGGTGAACAATGTGGACTTAGGCAAGGAAAAATATACAACCCAACCATGGGTACCATTTGGGCGTCAAGGTACCATACATGGGAAGGTCCCTGGTATCCAAGCTCTTACTATAGGCAACTTCGCCAAGTCTTAACGTAGAAATGGTCCAAGCTATGATAACTGCCTCACCTAGGAACCAGGGGATCACGCAGATAGAGGCTCTGTGCACCGGGGCTAGTAGGATAGGATTTCAACTAAGTATCTAGAGTTGAATCCAATCACCTACTCTTCCTGACTTTTTAAACTTGGCAAGTATTTAAGTTTTTCCTTAACGGATTTTATTAAGTCAGGTGTACCCAAGAGAATACTCCTAGATCAAGTTAAGAGATAAAGCAGGACACATTCAACCAAGATAAAGATAAACTAGATACTGAAATGAAGAAAGAAGAGGTTATCAATCATAGCATTCAGGGAGCCCATCCCCTATTGTAGGCTACATAATGACGATCAGGGAGCCAGTCCCCTTTTTTTGAGCTGTATAATTGTCAGAAAAGGATAACAGGAATTGATAAGTCTGGTTTATAATCAAGCAGGGTGCCTACCCTTATTTTTGGGCAATAAAAAAAAGTAATATGTCAGATAGCTTGATCAAGCATCATCTCTCCCCTGGTGGCATCCTTCTGTGCTCCATCTTCTGGAATCTGTTCATCAATCCCCACTTGCACAATTTCAGCAAGAATCTCAACTGGAACTAGATTTTTCTAAAGAGCCACCGCAACACCAGCCTCAGCTTGTTCCATTTCCTTCTTTGCTCCAGGAAGATCCTCTTACATACCCTTTGTATCAGGATGGTCTCTACTACCCCCTCAAGAGTAGGTTAACCCCTTGCTACCTCGATTTGGCCAGGTAAAGTAGCTTTAACCTCCATCGACTCTTGATCAGTAGGGATTTCCTCCACCATCTTGACAGGCAAAGTTAGGACCCCTTCCTCAACCTGAGAGACAGCTTCAACTGGGGATTTGGTGGGAGGATTCACACCAGTGGCCCCCTGCCTAACAGAAAGGAGGAGATGGGTTATATGTCATCATCATCTACCTCTTCATTGACTCCGACGGCACAAGAATGACTAGCTCTATCACCAGTTAGGATAAACAACCTTCGGGCTCTCTCTAGGATCTATTCCCTGTTCTAATTCGTGATGATAGCCAAGTCTAAGAAATGAGGTAGAGCTTAGGCTTCCAGAAATGTAGCATAGAAATAACCATCCCCAAAAAAGGAGTCTACCTTAGCTTCCAAGATCGCCACCTTATCGCATATAGCATGGATCTCTCAGTCTAGCTCACGGACCTTGTCTCTTGCAAGGTCCCTTTCCAAGGCACGATGCTTTGACCAAAGGACCTCAGTGTCAAATGCACGTTTGTTTCGTTCCACACTACCTTAGGCATTCTCAAGGAATTTGATGGTCTTGTCCAAGGTCTGGCTCAAACTCTGGTTATCATTTAGAAGCTTAGCTAGCTCACTCTGGACCTTCTCAAGCTTGGCTTCAGGATCTTCAGCATGCCTCTTCATGGCTCACCGAAACATTATATTTAAAAGTCTACAAGTCATAAATATCATATTAGCAATCATCCAAATACAAGAAGATGTGGAATAAAACGGAGTGAAGCAGAATATTCTTTTTACCTCAACTATGAAGTCGGAGCCCTTGGTAAGCATGATGTCAAAAGGCATCGAGGTCAGGGGACGCAAACTCCTGCCATGACAACCCAAAATGAACCGGTCCAAGACCTCATTCTGACCAGTAATTCTTGACTGAGATCGAGTCTGATCTTCTGAAGCCATAACAGTAGTGGTAGTAGCAGCTTCTGAAACTCCTTCTACCTTGAGAGGTATTGAAGTGGGCAGGGGATGTGGAACATCAGTATCAACAACGGTAAAGGTATAAGCAGTAGTAGCAGCAACAGTGGTAGATACGGTAGTACTAGTAGCAGCAGTGGTAGAAGCGGCGGCAGGATTAGCAAAATCTTGACCTTTCACCCTAGTCAACCAGGATACGAATGCATCCATTTGAGAAGTGGGACCGGGATGAAAAGAGAGAGGTACCCTGGGAATCCCAGTAGGAATGTGCCTACCACCTCTCGTGATGATAGGAGGAGGAGGAGTCCTAGCAATTGGGGTGATATGGGATCTAGGTGGGGTAGGAATCAGAGGAAGAAGTGAATCTTCTAGCAGTCCAGACCCTATCTGGACCGGTAATGGGACAACAGAAACTATATAAAAAAGTAAAAATTTAGAATACACCATTGACAAGTAGGAAACACGCATCAATAGAAACAGATAGGGGTGGGCATGGTTTGATTCGGTTCTGTTTAAGGCAAAACCAAACTGAACCGAAAATATTTCGTTTCATCCAAACTTAAACCGGTTTAAACCGAATAAGAAATGGAAACCAAACTGAACTGAACTGATTTTAAACGGTTCGGTTCAATTTGGTTTTGGGCCTAATGGGCTATATAGCTTCTGTTTTTAAAATTAATGGTTGTTGGATACTAATTTTGATAAGCCTAAAGCTATAAAACTCAAATCAAACCTAACTTAAAAATATATTAAAAAATTAAATCTTTAAAAACATATTACATAATAATAAGTTAATAACAAATCCATTCTAAAATATAAAAAACATTCTAAACTCCAAAATAAAAATTCAAAAATAAGTTAATAATAGTACATTACATATTAATATCTCCCAAAAATAAATAATCCAACTCCAAATCAAAATTACAACTAAAATAACTCCAAATCAAAATTACAACTAATCAAGTAGTCAACTAAAATAACATTTCAATTATAGTTACCACACCACATTCCACAATCCACATACATAAAAAAATGCATTCCATTTTGTCACTCCTCCAGTTGCCTATAGATAAAAAAAATAAAAATATATATATGCATTTGTCACTCATTCTTTGTGCAATTATGCTCCATAGAAACAAAAAAATTATAGTGAACAATTATGTATATACCAACAATTAAAGGCTTACCTTCATGGCTTCATCAATCAATCTACAATAGACAAATAGGTTACAGCAAGTCAATGGATTAAAGGCTTTGAAATGGATTTTCCTTAATCTTTAAAAATTAAAAATGAAAGTTGTTTATGTTATCGTAAAAGAGGTAACAACAATACAATCTACAATAGACAAATATTTTCACAAATTGAGAGAGTCTGTAAGTCATAGAGCATCTTTAAAGTAGAGAGACTCTCATTCTCTCAAAAACTAAACTTTATCCAACCCCACCATATATATGTCACGAAAAAACCTCAACAAAGCCACTCCCTCAATGAAACATGAAAAACATAAGCCAAAAACCTCCCAAATTATAATTACATAATAATACCTCACAAGAATATGAAACAAATTACCAGTGGCTTTCACAAGATTCACGTTGGCAAAATGATTGGAAAGAACCCCAAAATAAGGTATATTAATATATTAACAAAATTAAAATTACCTATCTAATATTCTCAATTCCTGTTACAGCAATGAAATCAGGAAGCTGGAATGGTTGCTTCTCAATTCCACTCTTCCTCTGAAAAAACAAAAATTCAAAACCTAATGAGATACAAATAATTTCGTACACAAAAAGAACTTCAACTAACTCAGATCACTTCATATATATATATATATATATATATATATATATATATATATATACATAAAAATCTTTAGGCGAATCTAGCCAGAGCATTAGGCACAATGGAAAGGCATCTGAAATTACAAAGCAGATTAATTAGCACCTCAACATTGAACAAATCACCTATATCTAGTATGCAAAGGTATGTCATTCTAGTCCCAATTAAAGCATCAGATAAGTATCTTTATCCCAACCCACACTAGAAAACATATTTAAAACAATAATCATTCAACAGTCCTCTTTGCAAAACACATACAAGTCCAGGCTCCATGGTTGTCACAGCCGCTACCCTGCTAGAACCACATATATACATATAAGGGAAATCTTATCGACGTGATTTTCCTCACCCCTTCCTTAAATCCCTCACGTTCACTAATCACTATTCTCATCAGTATTGCATGCATATTTTAATCCAAATTAGTCGGTTTTTAGCAGAAACCACTGCCTTGCAAAAATTTCCTCTTCTGACACCAATGCCTCGGCACAGGAACAATATTTCGATATGCTTTCAAAAACACCAGCAGCTTAGGGTCTGCAGCAGTCGCATCCTACACCTAAATATCAAATGTATGGATAAATTTGTTACCTTGAAAACAATATATATATCAAAATCTACAAGAGGATAGCAAAAGTATATATAGAAACAAAAATCTTGCTAATGACTAGGTAATCAGATTGACATCACAGAACTATAACCATATCTACATTTATGCTTGAAGTATGTATAAAAACAAAAAAAATTGAAACCGTCATGTAATCATATTGAAATCATATAAAACTCTTCAGATATAAACACTTGTACTAGTGAAAGCGTCATTTACCTTGCTCTCGTTCAAGTAGATCGGACGAGGTGAAGACAAGCAAATCGAACGTTGATGAAGTGAGGCTTTGGCTTTTGGCTGAGCAAATCGGACCAGCATATCAGATGTTAAGCAAATCGAAACACTGGAACAGAGTTGAGGTTTTGGCTGGCGTCTCTCGAAGAAGACGAGCAAACCAGAAGTGAAACAAAAAAATAAGACAAGAAGAAAATTAGAAGAAGAAGAAAAAATTAGGAAAAGAAGAAGCAGTTCGGTTGTTGTAGTGTAGGAGAATAAAATTAGGAAAAGAAGAAAACAGAGAAAGTAACAAACCTTGTAGTTGTAGGAGCAGATCGGAGGTTGATGCACGGAGTTGATGAGCATATCGGAACACTGGAAGTCTGGAATGGAGTTGATGAACGCTGATGAGCAGAGTAAGAGAGGCTGTGTGTGTGTCTGGTGAGAAGTCTAGAATGATAGACAGAAAGAGCATTAGAAAATTTTAGGGTTTTTTTTTCTTTTATAACCGGTTTATTTGGTTCAATCTGGTTTTTAGAAAATTAAACCGGTTTGTACCGAATAAAAATTTGGTTTTCAATTTTTAAACCGAATTAATTTTACGAACCGAACTGAACACCCTTTTTTTGTTCGATTTGGTTCAGTTTGGTTTGGTTTGTAACTTAGTGTCCACCCTTAGAAATAGAGAGGTGCATCATACCTGGGCAGGCAATGGAGATGAGCAGGTAGCGGTCCACCCTACCAGTGTTAAAGGGATCAAAAGCGGGGTACTGTAAGTTGACAAAGTTCCGGCCAATGATAGCCTTCAAGATCAACCATGATTCCGTGGAAATGGTGACTTTCTCTCAGACCTTTTTGTTACTGAACTGGGTAAGATCCCTGTACTCAGTACCATCGATATGAACTGAACTCCCCCAAATGACACCTACCATGACCCATTCATCCTTCCAGGGAGCGTCATTCTTGGTGGCACCAGGAAGGATGAAATTTAAGCTATTTTTAGTCCGGACATAGAATTGCCCCTTAAGATTAGAAGACATGCTAGTGACCTGGAAGACAAACCTCAACTCATCCGGTTATTGCTCCCTATTGATATTGTCCTTCTTGCACTATTCTTTTCAAAGCACGAGAAAGCCCACTTAGTGTCTCTAGAATCCTGGTGTAAGATGAAGGGGGCTAGCTGTAGAGCGTGAAGTGCTCTGTAGAGGGTCGGATGAAAAGTTAGCCTGACTCTATAGTCAAATACGGTGAAATGTATTGGGAGCACACCAAGGGTGGGGTGTACACGTCATACCCCTGGTATGGTACGGTAACCGAGATGCTCTCTAGTATACTGAATTGACTCCTCTAGCGCCTTGAAATTCCCTAGAAAGTGTGTCTATAACCTAGAGGGGGGTGAATAGGTTTTAATTCGATAGATTACCAATTTTGTGAATTAATCAATATTAACAATTCTACCCCATTCTACTTAAATGTTCAAATAAATGACAACAAACATGAAACAATAACAACACGGAAAATATAAGTGGAAACCCTCCAAAAGGGAAAAACCATGGGCTATTTAGAGCGCCACCCTTGATCCTCAAAATCCACTATAGGGTAAAAGTTTACAACCTAGGTTGATCTCCCATCTAACCCTCCAGTTACTAACCCTTTCACTCTACCCAACGGACCTTAATAGCGATTTTGGATTACTAGCCTTGTGCACTAACCACTTAGCCACAAGCTAAATCAACAATGAAGAAATAATGGCAACCTAAGTGAATATACAAGATTCTTCAATATGCAAAAATGCTAGGTCAAGACATTCATGCTTATCTAGGATTAATAATGACAATTAAAGCAAATCCTAGATATCAATGTTTTAAATGCAAAGGCAAGAAGAATTAGCTAGAACGGTAAAAACGTCATAAATGCTAGCTATCACAAATTAATGCATCTCAACCAACAATCAATACACAAGCATGTCATAAAAGCAATTAATCACACAAGCAAGCAATTAATATGCAATAAATACTAAAACCCTAGGTATACATGTCTTAGTAATGAAAACATAAAGTTTAGAACATGTAGAGAATACCTAGTCATGAAAAAACAAGAAACCCATGCTTGAAAGATGCTTGATGATTTGGATTTTAAGGAAGGTTGAGTAAAAACGGCTTCTTGGAGCTTCTCTCTCTAAAGAACCTTATCTCTCTCTCAAAAATAGGTTAGAAAGCTCTAAAAAATGAGTTGGGAAGAAGATGGAACATTTATATGAAGCCTAGAGTTAAACTGCATCAATTTGAGCGCAAGGCAACCAAAACTCGTCAAGACCGCTGGTTGTACCGCAGCACAGAGAGCGGTGTATTTCCTGGACAACGCCGCTCTGTAGGTCGTTGTGCATGCACTATGCACAGACCGTGGTCTGGACAACATGTATCCTCTGTGAAACTCTGCTTGGGAGATCGCGGGGTATGCAACAAGCACAAACCGCGGTAGCCACATCGTGCATCCTCTGTCAAACACCGTTGTCCAGGCCGTGGCGGGGGCACTACACAGAGAGCGGTCTAGACCGCGGTAAAGAGGAAAAAATCATCTTTTTAAGGCACAAACATACATTCAACACTCAAATAAAAATAATACACACAAGGCATTCAAAATGGTAAATAAGCATGCAAGCAAGATAATTAAAATAAAATGCATGAGTGTGAGTGTGTACTAAATCTCTTCAACAAAGTTAAGCAAGTGATTTTACCTTTGATGCTTGAAAGAGGACTTGAGCAATGATGACCTAAACTACCATTACATATTGATCCAAAATGTGGTTGTCAACAAAATGAGCCAATAAAAAATCGAGGAACTTACACGCCTGATGGTTGACTTCGTAACGGTTAAATCTGAAATGACACATAATTCATAAGGAAGAACGAGCGTCCCACCAGGTGATATCGAGGTAGTACCAAATGAAACCCCACCAATTCCAACCTCACCAAACTCCTCATTTGAATCACCTTCGATAATCTCTAGCGGGGCATATGGGTTATTTGAAAAACCAGTCCCAAAGGTGGTGTTTCGACCTAAACGGCAATGCTGCAGCGAGGGAACATCACTTTTGTAAAGTCCTCATTTAATGATTGGCTCATTTCGTAAACAAATCACATTTTTGGGGTTTATGTAAGGGTAGCTTAGGCTCTCAAGACCTCAAGAGAAGAAGCACCTAAGGTAAAATTCTTGTGCTTACTTACTTTGAAGAGATGGTTGCACACACTCACAAATTCATGCATAACTCTTATTCATATATATTGTGTGTTTATACTTGTGTGCATTTTGGTTTAAATGACTCTTGTTAATTCATTTGCATGTTGTAATTAAAGTTTTATGTCATGTTAGGCATTGGTATAGGATGCATTTTCATCACTCTAGGACTTGTTGATTTTGTGTGTTTGAGTGTTGAAAAAGTGGGCATTGCGCTGGTGGTGCACTGCTCGACTAGCGCAGCCTCACCAGCGCAACATTCCAGTGGATCACTGCTTGTCATGCGCTACTGACCTGTACCACTGCACCCATGTAATGTTGAAAAAGTTGACAGTGCACTGGTGATGCGCTACTCGACTAGTGCGGCCTCACCAGCACAACATTCCAGTGGATCGTCGCATGTCATGCGCCACTCGACCATCGCCTATTGAAAATTTAGGTTGTACGCTGGTGGTGCGCTACTCGACCAGCGCACCTCACCAGCGCACATAACGAAAGCTGGAACATTTTTTTCCAAAACAACATCACTTTGATTGAAACTCATATATATATAACTCTTTGTATTCAAGTCGAAATAGAGTTTAGAACATCATATCTTTTCCTTAGAACACATTTCAAAAGGAAAACTCTTCTAAGAACTCATCTTTAAACACTCAAAGCATTCCCATGCGCATAAAAACTTCATCTTGCATCATCTAAGATCATTTTGAGTGCATCAATGGATAGTTTTGCTTCATCACATCTTGTTTGATAAGTTCTTCACTATCTTCTTACAAGTTAAGTGTTTTGCTTGCTAAGCCATCTTTTTAATTATTTGTATGCTCTTAGACATATTCTATATACAAATTAGAGATTGTTGTGATGACATGATTGAGTGTTGTATTGTGATAGCTTCATAGGATTGTTTGATCTATGTTTAGCTAAGCTTTTTGAACATGTCATTTAGCTCTTGATATCTAGGATTGCATTAATTGTCATCTCATCATCCTAGATATGCATATAAGGTTTCCTAGCATTGTTTGTTCTTTGAATATCATCATATATTCACATAGGCCATTTTATCTATTCATTGAGAAGTAAGACTTGTGTTGCTTCTGGGATTGGGTAGCTTAAATCGCAAGCAAGATGGACTAGGTTCACTTATACCGGGATTAGGTAGTGGTGGTGGATTTTAAACCGGGATTAGGTTTTAATTCCTTTACCATTAGTGGATTCGAGGTTCGAATGTGGCGCACTTATCAGCCCGTGGTTTTTCCCATTTGGAGGGTTTCCACGTATATCTCAAGTGTCTTTACTATTTCCGCACTTATTACACTTGTGATATTATTGTAACTAGCTAGGGGTATTTTTGTCAACTTGTCCATTAATGAAAATTTGGTAAAATTGTTTAAAATCTATTCACCCCCCTTCTAGATTAATATTATACACGCCATAATATTTGTTTCAATTGGTATCAGAGCAGGTTCCTAGACATACATAAGTGATCCTTGCTCATTTTGGTGTGTGTTGCATTTTGTGTGTGTGTTGATCATTCATACACTTGTATTCATATCATTCATTCATTGAACACAATGAGTGGAAATGGTGGCAACGAGGGAGCTTCTAGCACTAGACCTTCACTTCTCACTGGATTGAATTATGCCTTTTGGAAAGGCAAGATGGAGTCGTATATTTTCCAAATTCATGACAGGGCATGGATGGCGGTTGAAGATGGCTACACTCCATCCATGATGACTCCTACAGATAGAGGAGATGATGTACTCAAGCCAAAGGCACAGTGGAACGCACAAGATTTTGAGGCATCAAAGTGGAATAGGAAGGCAATGCATGCCATCCTATGTGCAAAGGATGAGAACCATTACAAGTTGGTTCAAAATACTAGGATAGCTAAGGAGGCATGGGATATCCTAGAAGTTGCATATGAGGGAACCGATGTGGTTAAGGAATCGAAGCTTCAAGTTCTTCAAACGTAATTTGAATTGCTCAAGATGGATGAGAACGAGTGCTTCAATGACTTTGAAGTGAGGTTGATAGATATTGTAAACCAAAGTCATCAACTTGGTGATCCTTATTTGGATAGGAAGATCAAGCAAAAGATTATGAGATCTCTACCAGATAGATTTGAATCTAAGGTAACGGCTTTAGAAGAGAATAGTGGTTACAAGGATATGAAGCCGAGTGAAGTTATTTGGAGGCTTCTAGCTTATGAATCTAGGAAATTTCCTAACCCCACACCACCAAAAAAGCAAAAGGATATTGCTTTGAAAACCTCCAAAGTTGAGAAGGAGGATAGTGATGACTCGGATAAGGAAATGGCTTTGCTAATGAGAAAGTTCAATAAATTCTACAAGTCTGAGAAGAAAGGTTTCGGATCCAAGGGTCAAGACTTGAAGAAAAAGGCTCCCTTCAAAAAGGTTGAGCCTAGGCAAAAAAAGACCGAAAAGAAATGAGTCCAATGCTATGAATGTGGTGGGATAAGTCACTTTGCCCATGAATGTGCAAATCACAAGGTCAAGAAAAAAAGAAAAGTGATGGTTGCATATGGAGTGAAAGTGATAACTCAAATGAAGGAGGTGAGTCTTCGGATGATGAATAACTCATGGCTAACTTCATAGCCTTTACGTCCTCTCATAGGAGCAAAGATGCTAGTGAAGAAGAAAACTACTCAAGTGATGATGGATCTTCATCACAATCTACAAATGGAAATGTGGATAGGATGGATCTCAAGGACTATATGACTAGGTTTGAGAGTTCAAGGTTAAAGAACAAGAATGAAATTAAGAGATTAAAAGAAGAAAACCTTGAGCTCTCTACTCAAGTTGACCAGCTAAATGAAGAGTTGGTAAGATCTAAGAGGAATGAAGAAGGGTTGAAGAAAAAGCTTGAAGATGCAAGAGAGGTTTTGGCCAAGATGAACTCTAGTACCAAAAAACTTGACCACATGTTAGATGTTGGAAAAAGGCCAAGTGACAAGAAGGGGCTTGGATTTGAAGATGACAAGATGTCCTCCACTCCAAGCAAGACCATTTTTGGAAGAAGCATGAATTTCAATGGGTCCTCTTCTCATCAATCACCTAGGAAGAAACTTGACCTAGGAGAGTGTTCAAGTAGTGCTCAAGTCAAGGTAGCACCAAGAAGCCCACCTCAAGCCCATCCTACAAGGGCTCCTCAAGTTAACTTCCCTCAACCGAAAGCTCATAAAGGGAAGATACCTATCATGCAAGCTCAACCAAGGAAGCAATCAAGTCTTGCTCAACAACAAAGAAGGAAAGTTCCTTAACAACAATCAAGACAACCACAAAGACATGAGAAGGCTTCAATGCATCCTTAAGGTTATGGTATGATCCCTAACTTCATTCCTACATGTCATTTTTGTGGTATTGATGGTCACATTAGACCAAATTGCTTTAGATATATTAAATTGTGTAGAATTGATAGCATGATAGAGAAGAAAAAGGCTAAAGCCATGATGCATGTCACTAGGAAAAATGGAACACCTTTGCATGATCCGAGGACATTTAGAGCCCATGTACCATTGACCACTAGGAAGGAAAATATTGCACCTAGGTGGATTAGAAAGGATGGACACTTATGCCATGTTGCACAAATTGCCTTGAAAGCTCATTCTTCTGATTTTTGGTATTTGGATAGTGGGTGCTCTAGGCACATGACTGGAAATAAGAGTTTCTTTGAAACTCTTGTGATGGAGAAGGGAGGAAATGTCACATTTGGTGATGGATCCAAAAAGAAATTTAAAGGAAAGGAACATATTTCCATTCCCGGATTACCCTCATTGTCCAATGCTTTGTATTTTGATGGTCTAAAAGCTAATTTGATAAGCATTTCACATCTTAGTGATGAAGGACTTTCCGTATTGTTTAGAAAAAATGATTATTCTATCCTATTGCCAAATGGACAAACATTGTTAAAAGGTATGAGATCTAGCGACAATTGCAATTGTCTTGAAGCTAGAGGTGTCTCTTGCAATGTGTCTAGGGATGAACAAATTGAGTTGTGGCACGAAAGACTTGGTCACATGAACTATCGGGATTTTCGAATCTTAGATAAGTTCAATGTTGTGCGAGGCCTTCCCAAGCTTGGGAAAAAAGGCAAATGGTGTTTGTGGACCTTGCCAACAAGGGAAGCAAACCAAAGTTATGCACAAAAAGGAAAAGTATTTATCCACCAAGGAACCTCTAGAGCTTCTCCAAATGGATTTTATGGGTCCCATGCAAACCGAGAGTTTAGGTGGAAAGAGATACATTTTTATGTGTGTAGATGACTTCTCTAGGTACACTTGGACTTATTTTCTTAGAGAAAAATCTGAAACCTTTGACAAGTTTAAAATGCTTTGTTCTAAAATTCAAAATGAAATGAAATCCAAGATTAAAAGCATTAAACGGATTAGGAGTGACCATAGGAAGGAGTTTGAGAATGCCCATTTTGAAAACTACTGCAATAGTCTAGGCATTTCTCATGAGTTTTTGGCTCCTAGAACACCTCAACAAAATGGAGTTGTTGAGAGAAAAAATAGGGTTCTTCAAGAGATGGCCCATGTGATGTTGCTTAGCAACAATGTCCTTAGGAACCTATGGGCTGAAGCCGTCAATACGGCGTACTACATAGGAAATAGAGTCTTTCTAAGGCCCCACACTAGGCAAACCTTCTATGAGTTATGGAAAGGTAGAAAGCCAAATGTTAGCTATTTCCACACCTTTGGAAGCAAATGCTACATTTTGAATGACCGTGATCAACTTGGAAAATTTGATGCTAAGAGTGATGAGGGTATCTTCATTGGCTATGCCTTGAATAGTAGAGCTTATAGAGTTTTCAATTTAAAAACTAGGACCGTAATGGGATCATCTAATGTTGTCATTGATGATACTAGGCTCAAATCTAATGACCATGGGAAAGAGGTAGATCTAGTTGATGACTCCCCTTTGGAAAAAGTTGTTGATATTCCTAATGTTGAAAAGACTAATCTTGATGATGACATAACACAACCTATAGATAGGATTCCTCTCTTGAACTCAAAAGAACCTGCTCCATGGGTAAGGAAACTCCATGACAAAGATGTCATCATTGGAGAGGTTAATGAGGGTGTTAGGACTAGGCGTCAAATGGCTAATCTAATTAGCTACACTTGCTACACTTCTCAAATAGAACCCAAAAAGGTTGATAAAGCCTTAAAGGATGAATTTTGGGTGCTTTCCATGCTAGAAGAGCTTAACCAATTTGAAAGGAATGAGGTTTGGACTCTAGTTCCTAGGCCCAAGAACACCAATGTGATAGGCACCAAGTGGGTATATAGGAAAAAATCCGATGAGGATGGCAACATTGTACGAAACAAGGCTAGGCTTATAGCACAAGGGTACTCTCCAATTCTGGTTATTGACTTTAAGGAGACATTTTCTCTCGTTGCTAGGATTGAGTCCATTAGGCTTCTTTTATCCATCTCTTGTTTGAACAAGTTCAAATTGTATCAAATGGATGTTAAGAGCGTCTTCCTCAATGGTTTCTTGCAAGAGGAAGTGTTTGTTGAGCAACCCAAAGGGTTTGTGTATCCTCACCATCGTAATCATGTCTATCAGCTCAAGAAGGCTTTATATGGGTTGGAACAAGCACCAAGAGCTTGGTATGAGCGCCTCACTCAATTTCTTATAGACATTGGCTACACTAGGGGTAGTGTTGACAAGACTTTATTCATCAAGAAAGACAAAGATGAGCTTTTTATAGCTCAAATCTATGTTGATGATATAGTTTTTGGCTTCACTAATAACACCAAAGTCCAACAATTTGTTGATGTCATGTCTCATGAGTTTGAAATGAGCCTTGTTGGTAAGCTAAGTTACTTTCTAGGATTACAAATTAAGCAAACGGATGATGGGATTTTCATATCTTAAGCTAAGTATGCCAAAAACCTAGTAAAGAAATTTGGCCTTAAAAGTGTCAAACATTGTGATACACCCATGAGTACCACTTTGAAGATAAGCGAGGATGCTAGTGGTAAAAGTGTGGACCAAACTTTGTATCGTGGCATGATTGGTAGCTTGCTCTATTTGACCATAAGTAGGTCTGATATCTCTTTTAGTGTGGGTGTGTGTACTAGGTACCAATCGGATCCTAAGGAGTCCCATCTCTCTTCCTTTAAAAGAATCATTTGCTATGTGAATGGGACATCTAACTATGGTATTTGGTACTCTTTTGACACTAATGCTAGTCTTGTAGGCTTTAGTGATGCAGATTGGGCAGGAAATTGTAATGATAGGAAAAGTACATCGGGCAGTTGCTTTTTCCTTGGAAACAACCTTGTCTCTTGGTTTTGCAAGAAGCAAAATTCAATTTCTTTATCCACGGCTGAGGCCGAATACATAGCTGCTGGGAGTGGATGCACATAACTCCTTTGGATGAAGCAAATGCTAGTCGACTATGGATTCAATCAAGGTACTCTTACTCGCTTTTGTGATAACATGAGTGCAATTAATATTTCCAAGAATCCGGTTCAACATTCTAGAACTAAGCATATTGACATCCGTCATCATTTCATTAGAGAACTAGTTGAGAGCAAATGCGTAGTACTTGAGCATGTAGATACTAATGATCAACTAGCGGATCTATTTACTAAACCCTTAGATGTTACTCGATTCAAAACTCTTAGTAGGTCTATTGGGGTTTGTTTCATGGAGCGATGAGTTTTAGTCTTTGACCCCGTAAGGGGAACTCAAACAAAGAGAGCTATTGTATACTTGTTGCATGCAAAAATTTTGAAAATGTTTATGCTCCCTTATTGATTGCTTGAGTAGCTTGGTTGCAATTATACTATATTATATCATATTTTATTCAATAAGTGTGAACTTTACTTTGATTACAATCCATGTCATATTTATGTTCAAACATGCATTTTCAGACTAGGAGATCTACATAGGAAGTACATATTGAATGACCTATAATTATCTCCATGACATGATGATTCTTTAATGACATGCTAATGATAAAATGATAAAGCATGAATTGATGATTGCAATTGTTGAATGCAAAATATTGTGTGAAAAAGCTAGTGAGACTAAAATGTTTCATCAATGTCTCTCTTACTTTATTAGTTGAACATGGCTACTATCATACGGGTATCCTACCCGGAAAAATCAAATAGGGTGCAAAGTTGCTCATGCCATGTTTCGCTTATAAAGTTAGATATAGTGCTATTAAAACTTGATATCTATAAAAACTTTATATCCTTGATTCTCTCATGACAAATGGTGAAATTGGTTTGAATTATATTGGAAACCTTTGTCATTTGCTTTGCCAAATACCATTGTTTTTTTTGGACTTGAATGCAACATGTCTTGTATGCAAAGCATTTTTGATTCACACATTTTAATCAAATAAATCTCCTTGTTTCTCTCCTATTAATTGAGTGGCATAAATGTGGCTTATATAATTATGCAAATATCTTGTATGCTCCTTTCTTTCTTTGCCTTGAGTGACCCGGTTGGGGACTTCTCCTTTGCCTATATCATGACAAAAAGGGGAGTAGCCTTGTGGTGTTAGGGGAGTAGCCTTGTGGTGTCAGGGGAGTTGCAATGTGTTGGCCTTAAGAGGAGTAGTACTTGTTGGGGAGATTACATTTAGGGGGAGTAACCCTTTGAGGGGGAGCATTGCATGATGTGGAGCATTACACGATGTCATACTCATATTCTTAAATGCAAATACTTGTTTTTTATATTAACTTGATCATCTCACATGCACTTGGTTTGGAAAATGTATTTGTGTATGTTTTGTATGTAGGTTTGATAGTTCTACAAGAGATTGAAGATTTGAAGTTTTTTTTTTATGTATATCTCTTTGTAATATAGAATATCTTCCCGATGTGTTATTTTGTTTTGTGAGGATCAATGTGAGTGGTGGTTTTGTCACGAAATAGCCAAAGGGGGAGATTGTAAAGTCTTCATTTATTGATTGGCTTATTTCGTGAACAAATCACATTAAAGGTAAAATTCTTGTGCTTACTTGCTTTGAAGAGATAGTTGCACAAACTCACAAATTCATGCATAACTCTTATTCATATATGTTGTGTGTTTATACTTATGTGCATTTTGGTTTAAATGACTCTTGTTAATTCATTTGCATCTTATAATTAAAGTTTTATGTCATGTTAGGCATTAGTATAGGATGCATTTTCATCACTCTATGACTTGTTGATTTTGTGTGTTTGAGTGTTGAAAAAGTGGGTATTGCGTTGTTGGTGCGCTACTCAACTAGCGCAGCCTCACCAGCGCAACATTCTAGTGGATCGCCGTTTCTCATGCGCCACTGAGCTGCACTACTGCACCCATGCAATGTTGAAAAAGTAGGCAGTACGCTGGTGGTGCGCTACTCGACTAGCGCAGCCTCACTAGCGCAACATTCCACTGTGCTGCGCCACTCGACCAGCGCCTATTGAAAATTTAGGCTGTGCGCAGGTGGTGCGCTACTCGACCAACGTACCTCACCAGGGCACATAGCGGAAGCTGGAACGTTTTTTCCAAAACGACCTCACTTTGATTGAAACTCATATATATATAACTATTTGTATTTAGGTCGAAATAGAGTTCAGAACATCATATATTTTCCTTAAAACACATTTCAAAAGGAAAACTCTTCCAAGAACTCATCTTTAAACACTCAAAGCATTCCCATGTGCATAAAAACTTCATCTTGTATCATCTAAGATCATTTAGAGTGCATCAATGGATATTTTTGCTTCATCACATCTTGTTTGGTAAGTTCTTCACTATCTTCTTACAAGTTAAGTGTTTTGCTTGCTAAGCCATCTCTTTAATTATTTGTATGCTCTTAGAACATATTCTATATACAAATTAGAGATTGTTGTGATGACATGATTGAGTGTTGTATTGTGATAGCTTCATAGCATTGTTTGATCTATGTTTAGCTAAGCTTTTTGAACATGTCATTTAGCTCTTGATATCTAGGATTGCATTAATTGTCATCTCATCAACTTAGATAAGCATATAAGGTTTCCTAGCCTTGTTTGTTCTTTGAATATCATCATATATTCACATAGGCCATTTTATCTCTTCATTGAGAATTAAGACTTGTGTTGCTTCCGGGATTGGGTAGCTTAAATCACAAGCAAGATGGACTAGGTTCACTTATACCGAGATTAGGTAGTGGTGGTGGATTTTTAACCGGGATTAGGTTGTAATTCCTTTGCCATTAGTAGATTCGAGGTTCGAGTGTAGCGCACTTATCGGCCCGTGGTTTTTCCCATTTGAACGGTTTCCACGTATATCTCAAGTGTCTTTACTATTTCCGCACTTATTACACTTGTGATATTATTGTAACTAGCTTTGGGGATTTTCATCAACTTGTCTATTAACGAAAATTTGGTAAAATTGTTTAAAATTTATTCACCCCCCTCTAGATTAATATTATACACACCATAATATTTATTTCAACTCTCTCAGTTGCCTTATTCTCAAGCTCGTTTCCTATGAACGGGGCTTAGAGCGGTACCGTCCACCAGCCAATCAACGTTGTTGCCATCAGAGTTTGACATAGTAGAAGTAGAGATTGGTCTGGAAAATGAAGAAAAAAAATTGGGAAGAAGTGAATAGAGTAGAGAAAGCCTAGGGATTTTTTGAATTTTGAAAGTAGAAGATTTGGAAGCATGGAAGAAACGAAGAAGAGTTTGGGTTCAAATAGGCACAATGAAATGGTAACCGGTAACGAAAGCGTGATCAAGAAGGCGAAACTCTTAGCCTCAAAGTGGACGTGCTGCCAAAAATATCTCCTTTTTCAAACGAGTACCTCACCCTCATTTTACAGGTGGATATTGCATTTAATACAAATATTTCCTTCCATATTTGATAACCGGCCGAAAATTGAAAATTTCCCAAACGAAATAAGGAATCTGAATCCAACCCTTAATCAATCACCTGTGTTCAAGTCAGATGGGACTTCTATTAATAGCCATTTTTAGCAAGGGGTCAAAAGGAAATTTTCCACCAAGTTAGCACCTGGTAGAAAGCATCTCTTTATACCGGACAGGTACTAGACGCAATGGTTTATCTCGAAGTACTGGGTCTAACACAACTAAGGTACATCAGCATCGTTGTAGGAGCAAGATGAAGCTTCTACATCTTTACAGGCCACCCAACTGATACCCAAGTGCTCTGACACTGATATGCTACCCTATCGAGGTATATATCTTACCCCTCGAGTAGGATGGGAGATGCCCATAAGGCTCTTAAATGGCCATAAAGCTTCAGCATGATTGATCAAGTGCCACGTCGTTAGAATGGTACCTTAAGATGCCTCACTAGTAGTCTGGCACCTTACCTTGGGGTACCTTACCATCAAGATGAACAAGCGCCATATCGCCAGGCCTATGCATCGAGGTGTCACACTACAAATAGATGAAATCAAAATTATTCTCCAAACCATAACTAAGCTCCACGTACGCACAGTCATAATGAAAGAGTCTGAAAAGGAAACAAACACGGTCGTCTCTAGGATATCCTCCGCCAACCGATTCTCCAGGGTCAACCACATTAAATAGAAAATCCCACTAGATTAGGGAGAAGATAAATCCAATAATCTTCGACTTGTACGCTAAGGAAAAACCCTAGAAACTCCATATATAAATACAGAGATAATGGCACGAGAGGAAAACCCGAAAAACTTAACAACTACAAGAACCTTAGGGGATATCACTTAGTCCTGGAATCATGATTAAGCCTAGCCATCACCATTGTTAATTAGATCAACTTATTGACATGTATGGTTTCACCACCTTCCACTAGTTAAAGATAGAAGAGAGAAGATAGGCTGAGAGTAATCAAAGCAATTGTATACACTACACTAATGAATAAAAAAATATCAGTCAGTTTACCCTCTTCTCTTTCTTACATTTTGCTTATTCCTACAGGTGAAACAGAGTATCGAAGGTACCTACCCTGACCGCGATAAACCTAGGTTGCAATCCTAAGGGTGTTAGCTGAGATTCCTCTCCTCGAGTGAATTTTTAGTTAATAAGTAGTTTTCTTGGTCATTGATTAACACTGAAAAGTGTATGTCTTATAAGGGTTAATATCTTCATTTTACACTTTCAATATTATTAATTCCCCAATTTAGATATATTTTTCTTTCGCTACTTAAATAAATGTGTTTCATAGTATTTAGTGTATTCTTCTTTTTATTTTAGAGGTAATATGGTCAATTCAGAATTATGAAAAAGTCAGATGGCAAAACAAACATCATTTTCAAGTTCAGAACGTTCAAAAACCCTAGTTAGGACATGAAGAGCATTTCATATTTTTGACCATGTACAGAGTTCCGAACAGTAAAACCAATATCAAAAATGAACTCAGAAGACCCAAAAACCTTAGGATATGTGAAAATCTGAGTCAAAACAGTCACCGATTACACAAAAGAAGTTCAGATCTAGTGATAAAAGGTGTACGATAGTATTGTGAGCCCACATTGACTTTGATGACGTGGTAACATCTGTTTGGTCCACGAACGCGAGCTCACACTCTCTACATTAGATCCGTAAACACCAAAAGACTATTGACTTCGATGGTTGACTGATGATGTGGCACATTTCTAATTGACCGAATTACAAGTGCACTATACACGCGACTGTAGGGAATCACATTCTAGAAGGTTGTTGACTTAACTTTGTTCGGCCAAATCAGAGCACGCCACGTGGTGAAATCTGGACGCTCCATTCTAAATTCATCCGATGGTCTATTTTTATCTGTATCTTATATAAATAGGGGACCTCCCCCCTAATTTGGACATCCTGAATCCAAATCTGATCTTAGATTTGTGAAATTCTCTCTATTGTTCTCAAATTTTCAGTTTAAATAAAATTTCTATTTTCTAGTAAAAGTCATTATGTCTAGCTAATTTAATATAGTTGGGGTCATATGTGATACTGTTGGTGTGGAAAATATGATCCAATTTTAGTAAATTTATCTTTTTAACATTTTCACCTCTGATTTTTGTGGAGTCTTTGACTCATTGTGGACAGACAGTTACTGTTTTGCACAGTGGGTACTTTACCCATAACTAGTATAAAGTGGTCAGTGAAATGGAATACCCTCCTATAAATCTGGACTAAATTATAATAATTGAATCATATTTGAAATACCAATAGTGAATCCCTTAGCCCTAGTTTTAATTTTAATTGATTTACATTTTTATAA
The DNA here is from genome assembly GCA_032871835.1 of Dipteronia dyeriana. NCBI lineage: Eukaryota > Viridiplantae > Streptophyta > Magnoliopsida > Sapindales > Sapindaceae > Dipteronia > Dipteronia dyeriana. The sequence goes on along the minus strand of CM065300.1, from coordinate 69,639,709 downwards.
CAAGTTTAAAAATTAATCTAGATAATTAATTCTACAAAGACAAGTGAACAACCTCCATATGGTTCGACCTGGTCCTACCAGTGAATTTATTACTTTGACACTCTTATATTTGAAAGTAGGAACACTTCTTTAGGAAGTGTCAAGTTTTTGGCACCGTTGTTGGGGAGGTTGTTAGGTTTTAGTTTGTGGTGGCAATAATTCCATATCAAAATGATGTTTACTTGTAATGATTTAGTTGTTTAGATTCATGATAATTCAAGCTTCAAGGAAAATGAAAAAACAAGTCAAAGCAAGTTCTAAGTCTTCAAGAGAAAGGATGCAATATGGTTCTACAAAGGTATACTAAGACCTTATATTTCTCTTACAAGGCTTAGGCACACACACATGTCATAAATTTGTGTCCCTGCATCGTTGTGCACCATTATAGGCACACACATACAATTCATTCATATGTATCCCTGCATCGTTGTGCACCATGTATAACACATTCACACACTTGAAGATGAATGCTCATGCATTGATATGGAAATAACATGTTTTGGAATATGCATGATTGGAGACTATCTCTATGCAGTTTGCATTCTAGTGTGAATTGTGTTTGTGTGTATATATGTTTTGTATAACATGGATATTGAACTTGGATTTAGTCTTAAATCATTCTTGATTGAGTTTCGGTCATTTCGGTTACTCATACTATTGATTTCAAGTTCTAAGTCAAAAGATATTGCACTTTCAACTCATGTTTCATACATTATCTTCGTCTTCGTATATCGAGTTGAATTATTATTTTTTGGGTTGAGTATCTTATATTTCCATGTCCATGTGAGAGTTATAGTTCATACTCCATAAACAGATTCAAATTCTGAGTTCGGAGGCCGGAGAACGGTAGAAGAACGAGAAGGAAGGTCGAAGGAGAAAGAAGCAAGCAATGTCTTTTTTCCCGAGATGGCGGGTGGCCATCTCGGGGCAGAAGGTTTGCTGCCCCGAGATGCCCACTCACCATCTCAGGCAGCAAGCATGCTTGGCTTCTTCTTTCCACTCTTGGTCATTTCATTTGTCCAAGTTTCCCACTCCTTTATAAACTCTTTCCCTCTCACATTTCATTCTAAAAAGAAATTAAAACAAGTGTGCATAAATTCTCTCTAAATGTTCTCACCTTCTAAACGCCACAACTTCTTCATTTGAACTCTGATTTGAGTGATTTAAATTTGAGAGTGTTCATCTATTCATAATCCATCTTTTCTATGAAGGTTTGAGTAAGTTTTACAGTTTTTTTTGGTGTCTAATCATACAAAAACGGGACTGCACCTAAATCAACTAAGGTATTGATTTTCTCTCAAAGTTTTCTTTTAAAACTTGGTCAATTTCCTTGGGTTTTTTTCTTCTACATATATTTGTATATTGTGAGTGTTTTGATTTGTGTTTTGAATACTTTCAAAGCTAGTTTGAGTTTCAATTGAAATCATTCATGTTGAGTTAGGTTTTGATTTTGCCTATGTTATCACATGTTTGGGATTGTATTGTGCTAGCTTTGATTCTAGGACTATTTGATGATCTTTGATTAATTGATTTTGAGAAAAACAGTTCCTCACATAATACATGTGCTTATGTTCTTTTGAGCTATTCATGTGATTTGTTGAATCTATGATTAGGAATATGCTCTAGAACTTTAGCTTAAATCTAAATGACTTTGTCATATGATTTTAGCATGTTTTTGGTTTGTGTGATTTAAACTTGATCTTGTGATTTATTGAATATATCTTGTGATTTAAGTTTAGATCTATGCATGTATCTAGGTTGTGATTAATATTGAAAATATCTTGCATAATCTAGATTGATTACACATGCATGATAAACTAGACTATATGTGATTTGTGCATTCATGCTCATGTCTAGTATTTTCCATAGGATGTGTTGATCATAGCATTCTATGTTGCGTGCTTGTTTGCGTTTTGCATTCATGATCACCTAGATGCCTTGTGAGAAGGAAGTCTTGACAATAGATGTGAGACCTATGGTGTTGAGCAAGAAGTCTTGGCAAGAGGTGTTGAGCAAGAAGTCTTGGCAAGAGGTATGAAGCCTTGGATTGTCGAGCAAGGAAGTCTTGGCTAGGGTCGTGAGGATCCGGATAGTCGAGCAAGAAGTCTTGCCTAGAGTTGGGAGAACTCGGATAGGTGAGCAAGTAAGTCTTGACTAGAGTCGTGAGGACTTAGTTGAGCAAGAAGTTTTACCTTGGGTCGTGAGAATCCGGATAAAGTGAGCAAGGAAGTCTTGACAAGAGGTGTGAAGCCTCAGATTGTTGAGAAAAGGGTGGCAACTTCTAGAGTAGGATAGGAGGGTAGTTTCTAGGTGAAAAGGTTACTTGAGAGATTGTGCTTGTCTTATCTACTAGTGGATTTTGTTTGCCAGTGGCTGCTAGCCCGTGGATGTTTCCTCTTCGGAGGTTTACCACGTTATATCTTGTGTCAACTTTCTCTATCTCTATCTCTCTAATATTTGTATTGTGGATAGAACTCTTTATATATGTTGACTTCCTTTCTATAATATAGATTGTGTATGTGTTACAATTACCTGTTTGTATCACACTTTACTTGTGTTTATATATTGATTAATTGTCTTTAATTAATATATATAATGTGATACAAGCAATCTAGAGAGACAAACTTTTGTTTGTTTCTAAGGGAGTCGAAAAAGGTGTCTAACCTATTCACCTCCCCCTCTAGGTTAGCCTTAAGCATTTAACCGTGATTGTATTTTTAGAGGTAAGTTCGCATTTTATTTATAGAGGTAATTTCTTTTTAATTTTATTTTATTTTTGTTATTTCTTTTCTTCTAACACCTTACCAATGTCGGGATAGGTTCAAAAAGTTGTTAAATGTCTATCCACATCACAGTTTTGAAACATGGAGAATAGTGTCATATTTCTACGAGAGACTCACACCCCAAAGTAGACAAGTCATTGAGATGATGTGTAATGGGGAGTTTAGGGACAAAAATCCCAAATAAGCACTTTACTACCTTGACCACATCGCTGAAAAATGCTCAAAATTGGGACACCATTGGTTCCTATGAGTCCATGAGTGAACCACAACCATCTCCATCTATTAGAGGCATTTACAATCTTAGGGAAGACCATAACCTTCAAGCTAGATTTGCATCCCTAGCTAGGAAAGTTGAAGCTTTACAAATTAAAAAGATTGAACATGTAAAATATGTACAAGAAATTGCATACCATGTATGTGATTCTGATAATCATATCACTCATAGTTGCCTAATTTTGTCCGCCTTAAAAGATTGCCTTCAAGAACAAGCCAATGCTTTGCACACATTCAACAAGCCAAATTCCAACCCATACTCACAAACCTACAATCCTGGTTGGAGAAATCACCCAAACTTTAGTTGAAGAAACAATAATCAAGCCCAATCATCACAACCACCAGGTCCATCACATCCGCTAACACACCAGAATTTCCAAAACCCTCAAGGTTATGCACCTTATGTTCTACCATCTAGGAAAAACCTTGAAGACACTTTGCACTCATTCATTGAGATATAAGAAGCCATTAACAGCCAAACTGCACAAACACTTACAGATGTTAAAGATACTTTGGTAAAAATTGTTTCTACACTCACCACGTATGAAAAAGGTAAGTTTCAATCTCAATCACAACCAAATCCCAGGAGTCAGTCAAATTCCTATGACAATAACCAACACCCAGACCAAGTCAAATCAATTATCACTCTTCATAGTGGTAAGGTCATCAAAAAACCTATTCTTGAATCTGGCAAAAATGATGACGAGTCATTTTCCAAGGGTAAGGAAGGGGTTGATGAACCCGCTGTTGACGAAGAAATATTTGATTCCCCACATACACTCCTATTTCCTCAGGCTTTTAAAAATTCACAGAAATCGAAGCATCTCCTAGAGATTTTTGAAATTTTCAAACATGTAAATATCAATATCCCTTTGATAGACGCGATTAAACAGGTATCTTCCTATGCCAAATTTTTAAAGGATCTGTGCAATGTGAAAAAGAAGCATCAGGTAAGAAAGAAAGCCTTTATGGCTGAACAGGTAAGTTCCATTCCTTCCAACAAAAATGTTTTGAAATATATGTTGGAACCCCGTTCACCGGTAACACAACGGAAGTAGGTTTTAAAATTTTTAATATAGATCATAATTTAAATCTGGAACCAGTGAACTTGGGATCATAATTCTTTTTCAGAACTTATACATATAAATTATTACAATAATAAATAAATATGTAAACATAGGAAATTGTAATCAATATAATCAGAAGCTAATAAAACCATACCAACGTTTGGAAGCTCCTTCACTTATTCTAAAGCTCCTTGTCTGAACCAATTTACCAACGTTTGGAGGCTCCTACACTTTACGATATGCTCCTATCTAAACTACTCGATATTTCTTGCTATCTCCCAAAACTGGTAACTGCGTGTAGGCACGTCACGTACTCAGGAACCTCAATGGAGAATGTAAATAAAAGACTTGAAGAAACTATTTCTTCTTTGTTTACTGTGCAACACTTGCACTTGAATCTCTCTCACGCACACATAAACTTTCATGCACGCATCTTTTTCACCAATTTGTGAACCGAAGCCCTTTTTTTTATGCATTGATGTCAATCTAAAAAAAAATACTACACTTGCTTGAACCAAGTAAATACTTATGTGTCTTTTATTGGTTTCATGCAACCGTAGTTGCTTCAAAAGCAAAATCTAGATTTTTTTTTTGTATTGATATCAGGTTTTGTGTTGTAAAATATATCAAACTCTTTTATTGATATTTTTTTTATTTAAATATATAGAACATATATATCATATATATATATATATATATATATATATATATATATTAATAAAACTCATCAATTTTAATCTTCTAAGATATCTCATATCTTTACAGATATTAATCAATTTGTTTTGAATTCAAACTCTTTAAATTCAAAAATAAATATCTAACTCAATAAAAATAAAATAATCAAATTATCTTATCTTTAAAAATTAAATATCAATCAATACCCTCCAACTAATGATTAATAACACGATTAAATAATCTAATTATTTAATTAACATAATCATTAACATTCATTAATTAAATAATCTCAGTATTCAATTAATTCCTGAATAAATACGAGTCACTTTCGTAACACAATTAATTGGACAATCCAATTAATTAACAGTGACCCTTGTTACCTAAATCGATCGGGCTAGCAAGGGAACCTAATGGACCCACAGTGTTTTGAGCTCCAATAATCCTCGAAATCATTAATTAAACTCTTTAACTAATATTCCTTGATTATTAACTCCGGTGTTATTCCACTAAAAACCTGAAGCTGCACTCTCTCGACTGCAGACGTTTTTACACAGACCGATACAACTCGGTATCTAATGGTGGTAAAATGGGCTGGCCCCGCTCATTAGGCCTGTTTGCTTAACGGGTCAGGTCGGGCCTGGCCTGGCCTAATCTGGTCTGGCCTGTTAGGGAGACAGGCCGGCTGGCCAGCCTGTTTGTGGGGATAGGGGTCTGGCCTGGCTCGTGGCCTTTGCTGAGATGAGCCGAGTCAGGCCCAGGCCGGACCTTTAACAGGTCGGGCCGTTAAGAGCTCAATAAGCCTTTAACGGACCAGCCCATTAAGGGCTCAACGGGCCTTTCATGGGCCAGCCTGTTAAGGGCTCAACAGGCCCTTAACGGGCCGACCCGTTAAGGGCTTAACGGGCCGGTCGAACGGACTTTGAAATTATTTTTATTTATTTTTAATATTTAAATGTTTATCAATATAATATTATTTTTTATACATTGTAATAATTTCATGTAATATTAATGTAATATTTAATGTGAAATACATTTTTTTTATTTTAAACAAGTGAACAACAGTTAATTTGTTTTCGATGATAGTATTTTTGCAATTTCTTATTAAATTTGTGGTGAAGAGTATAAATTACAAATTACAATTGCCTCATTAAAAACCTTACCAAGAAAACCCTAATGGGATAAAAACTTGGTAAGGGAAAAAGAGTGCAATCCGAAGAAAAAAATTAAGTATTTACAATTACATCAGTTTGCTGGTTGGTTGCTACCAGAGCTTTCATCGATGGTCATGTTGGAGAAGTCATCGATGGGTTCTTTGTTGACTAGTTGATGTTGTCGTCTCATTCTTGCATTTTCCCAATCCTTAAGGCATGTCAAAGCTTCCACTGCATCAGGGGCTAATGAACATCTTCTATCTTCTATTATTAGTCTGACGGTGCTAAACACTTGCTCCGACGAAACAGTTGAAATCGAGATAGCAAGGACATCACATGCTAATCTCGATAGAATGGGAAGCTGTTTCTTTTATTCCGCCACCATTACTATATCAAAAATTATTAATAACAAAAGTAGAGAAGTATAAATACTAACCTTAAATTGGAGACATTAGAGTTGAGAGTGTTGAATTAATTAATCAATTGGATACCTAGCAACATAACAAATAATAACATTAGTTATAAACATATTAATATCTAATAATAGTTAATAATTAAATAACAAATGAAAGTAAATAAATTTAAAAAAAAAATACAATACCTTAGAGTAAGAGCCTTAGAATATGTAGAGACTAGAGAGTGGGAGGTATCAAGTATATACTATAATAGTATATAGTATATAATAATATAATATAAAATGTATAGTGTATATAATATATTAAATAAATAAAATAAATTACAAAATAGTTGAAAGAGAGTGAATGACAAAGTGAGAGATGTTGGAGATTGTAGAGAATATGAGAGTATGGAAGTAGAGAAATTGTAAGGAATGAGGTGAGGGTGATAGGGTATTTATAGGAAAATGTTTGGTTAGGGTATAATTGAAATGAATTGTAAAAGATTTTAAAAAAATGTAATTTTTAAAAGTTTTGGGTATTTTTTAAACCCTCCAACGGTCACCAACCGCTCCTGGATACTTACAAAAGGCACCCATAAATTCAAATTCTAAAATTTAAAATTCAAATTTTGGAAAATTTGAATTCTGGCGGGCCTTAACACGCCGGCCCGCCAGCCGACTCGCGAGCCGATTCACAGCGAGCCGGCCAGTTAAGGCCTGTCAGAATAAATTTTTTCAAAAAAAAATTAGGCCCGCAAGCATGACGTGCCAGGCCAGGCCGGCCAGGAGGGCCCGACCCCTAGGCCTGGCCTGGCCTGGCCTGGCCTGGCCCGCCAACTTAAAGGGCTTAGGCCTGGCTTGTTAAGCTGGCGAGTCGGGCTGGAATGAGCTCGGGACCAAGAAGGTTGAGCCGGGCCGCCCGTCCGCCCTGTCCATTTTGCCACCTCTATCGGTGTCCATTGATATAGCTATTACACATTGTGTGATCCTCCACAGTTGTTCATAATTAGATCTGGGTCATAATATTCGTTATAACCCTCTAATTACATATATCCTTTAAGTACCGTTGATTCACTAATGGACAATAAACCTTATTTCCTCACGGAAATAGGAGAGCACTCATATTGTCAAAACCCCGAATCAACCCATAAGGGAACCACCATCTACTTCTCACAAGAATGAGCGAATTCCAATATTGTGTACAAACCTTCCCAGCCACAAGCCAAACCGCAATCCCAACATATGGAGTATATTGATCAGGAAATGCATCTGATCTCACCATTGGTATATCAATGACTACGATCTAACCTGAAAGAGTCAATAAGACACTCAGGATTAAGATCACCCACATATAGCCATCATTAGTTGATATATATGAATCTCATCGGTAAACGGATCTTGGTGAGAGATTCATAGAGATCATGGCCTAGTCATATATGATCGCATCATACAAGGTGCCTCCATTCCCATATCTCATATGAATAATTCATGATAGAATCACGGTACATTACGAAATGGACCACAGTTATAGAATAACCGCAAATAAAGTACCAAGCTTTATTTTCTATCTACGGACTCTTTAGATTCCACGTCACTTATGGTATCCATCTGTAAATAACACTCATATACACACTTCGAGATTACATCCGTCAATCTAGGATGTTAATATGCACAAGTTATAAAATAAACAACACAACAAGAATGAATTGAACTTTTCTTTTATTTATTTCATAAATCCATTTACAAATTACATGTTTAGGGCATAAACCCCAACAATCTCCCACTTGCACTAAAGCATGTGAGACATGTTTCGTAACCATAGACCATCCAGGTGACCCGAAAATATTTTAGCCGGTAAGCTCTTCGTAAATGGGTCAGCATGATTGTCTTGTGAGGCTATCTTGGTGATGATCACATCTCCTCTCTACACAATCTCTCTAATGAGATAATACTTTCTCTCTATATGCTTCCCTCTCTTGTGGCTTCTTGGTTATTTGGAATTAGCCACAGCACCACTGTTATCACAATAAAGTGTGATGGGCTTATCTAGATCTGGAACAACTTCCAGTTCGCTCAAGAACTTACGGAGCCAAACAATCTCTTTAACATCTTCACAAGCGGCTACATATTTGGCTTACATAGTGGAGTCAACAATGCAAGATTGCTTGATACTTCTCCACACAATGGCTCCACCTTCCAGGGTGAATATTGATCTAGACGTGGATTTTCTAGAATCCTTATCTAACTAAAAATCAGATTCCTATATCCTAACAGGATCAAATCTTATCTGGAATACACTAGCATATAGTCTCTCGTTCTCCGAAGACACTTGAGAATTGTCTTGACAGCAACTCAATGATCCAATCCTATGTTATGTTGGTATCTGCTGACTACTCCCACTGTATAGTAGATGTCAGGTCTTGTGCATAACATAGCATATATGAGACTACCTACTATCGATGAATAGGGTACACATCACATATCCTCAACATCTTAAGGTATCTTAGGACACTGTTCCTTAGACAAGTGAACTCCATGTCTGGAAGGTAAATTACCTTTCTTAGAGGTCTGCATCAAAAAATGTACATTATCTTGTCGATATATGATGCTTGAGCCAGTGCTATGAGTTTGTTCTTATAATCTCTTATAAGCTGGATCTCTAGAACATAACTCGCTTCTCCCAAATCTTTCATTTGGAATTGGCTAGCCAGCCAGATCTTTACATTAGACAACACTCCCAAATCATTTCCAATGAGTATGATATCATCTACGTATAGGACTAAAAAAACTATATTTTTATCAATGATGCGCTTATAGACACAAGGCTCATCGACGTTCTGCTCGAAGCCATAGGTTTTGATCGTATCATCAAACCTGATGTTCCAAGATCTAGATGCTTGCTTAAGTCCGTAGATGGACCTTTGTAACTTGTAAACCATTTGCTCTTGATCTGGAGACACGAATCCCTCTAGTTGTATCATATAAATGCTCTCGTCAAGAATGTCATTCAAGAATGTAACCTTTAGGTCCATTTGCCAAATTTCTTAATGGAAATAGGCAGCAATGAATAAGAGAATCCGAATAGACTTAAACATGACTATTGGCAAGAAGGTTTCTTCATAATCGACGGTATAACCCTTGGCCACCAGACTTTCCTTGAAGAACTCTACCTTCCGTCTACTCCTCTCTTTCTCTTATAGATCCACTTACACCCTATAGGTTTTACCCCATCTGGTAAGTCTACAAGATCTTAGAATGAGTTAGAGTACATTGACTCAGTCTCGAGATTCATGGCCTTAAGTCATCCCTCTTTATTATGATCTTTCATTGCATTCTTAAATGTCAATGGATCATCCACACTATCAGTAGAGACAACACCTTATCCCTCACCTATACCTAAATAGCGTTCAGATTGTCTCACAACTATCTAGGTGCTAGTGTATCCTGATCAGAAACCGTCTGACTCTCAGATGTTTGTGGATCAATAACTCTTATTGATGAAGAACTAGTCTCACCAGGCTCCAACTCATTAAATACAATCTTAGAATGAGGTTTATGGTCACTAATATAATTGTCCTCAAGAAACGTTGCATTTGTCGATACAAATACTTTGTTGACTTCGGGGCTATAGAAGTATCCACCTCTAGTCTCCTTGGAATATCCTACAAATAGGCAGACAACTGACTTGGAGTCTAACTTTCCACTTCTATTCTTCAGCATATGTGCTGGACACCCCCATAAACGGAAATGTCATAAACTAGCTTTACGACCATTCCATAACTTTAGGGGAGTTTGAGGAACAGATTTGGATAGCACTACATTCAAAATGTATACCGATGTTTCGCATATCCCTCGAAGGAATTTGGTAATGATGAGAAACTAATCATAGATCTCACCATTTCCATTAGGGTTCTATTTCTCTTCTCCGCTACACCATTTTACTGAGGTGTACCTGGAGCTGTAAGTTGGAAAACTATCCCATGCTCCACCGAGAAGTCTTCAAACTCTTGGTCAAGGTACTTACCTCCACGATCTGATCATAGTGACTTGATAGTCCTACCTAATTGATTCTCAACTTCAGCTCGGAATTCTTTAAACTTTTCAAATGTTTCTGACTTCCGTTGCATTAGGTAGACATATCCATATCTTGAGTAGTCATCTATAAAGATGACATAATACTCATAACCACCCCTAGATTTAACATTCATATGTCCGCAGACGTCTGTATGTATAAGCTCTAACGGTTCTTTAGCTCTCAGCTCTTTTTCAATAAAAGGTCTCTCAGTCATCTTACCTTCCAGACAAGATTCGTAGACAGGTAAGGTGTCAACTTTTAACTCACTTAAAAGTCCATTTTTTTACTAGTGTGTTTATCCGATCAAGGTTCATATTACCAAGCCTTAGATGCCAGAGATACGTGTCATTATCTGGAGAAATTTTATGCCATTTAGTTTTTGGTTTTTCAACTTTAAACATTTCGGTATTGAGCAGTGTAGTATGTATTAACGGTCTTAACACATACAAATTGTTTTCATTAATTCCTGAACAAATATTCAGAACATTCTTTCCAATAATAACAGATTTGTTATTAAAAGAAACAGAATATTTTTGTTCTAACAACTTAGAAAAGAAAATCAAATTCCGTGTAAATCTAGGAATAAAATACATTATCCAACAATATCGAAAACGTAAACTAATTATGCCCACTGCTCGTGCCAACACGACGTCCCTTGACCCCACATGTATTGAGAATGTTCCATCCTCTAGTTGTGTCCAAGAATCAGTCCATTACAAATAAGAACAAACAGGGTTAGTGACCCCCGAATCAACTATCCAGGATGAAGAATCATCTTCCACTAAACATGACTTAAAGACAAGTAAATCATATTTACCTTTCTTGGACTTGTTCTTGTTTTGGGCGTTCTTGGGTTTATGCATACCCTTCGCCTTCCCGGCAGACCTCTTCCTCTTCTTATTATTAGAGGAAGATGGTTTGGAAATATTTACCTCACCGGTCTTGCTCTTGTTGTCCTTAATCAAAGACTCAAAGATAGCAAGCTCATTGAGCAAATGTGAGAGATTGAACTCTAACTTGTTCATCCCGTAGTTGCTTTTAAACTAATCAAAACTCTTTGGAAGAGTCGTCAGTATGATGCCCACTTGACTGGGTTCGTCAATGGCCCTACCATTGACTTCTGTCATGTTGAAGTAGGACATCATACTCAGGACATGTTCCCGAACTAACGTATCTTCCTTCATACGAGCGAGCATAGCTGAACGAACAGTTTCATGTCGCTTTTGCTCGGAGGGCTACCCGAACATAGTTTGCAATGACTCCACAATTTCGAATATTGAAGTCATTGCTTCTTGCTTTGTGACAAGCACGTTTGTCATAGAAGCCAACAGATATGTTCGGGTCTTCTCATCAGATGTGACCCATCGCTCGTATGCCTCACGAACAGTTCATGTGGCATTGGTAGCAAGCGCTGGAGGACATTCCTCTGTAAGCACAAACTTGAGGTCTTTGGTGACCAATATTGCATTAATGTTAAGTTTCTATTTAGTGTAGTTATCACCAGTTAATCTGTTATTTGCAAGAATTTGAAGTAATGCAGAAGACATTATTGCTGAAATAAATAAAACATTCATTCAGTCATTTATTTAAAATACAAGTGTGAGTGCTTTGGCATAAATTTAAACATGATTCATGAACATGTTTAACGAACTAGAACTACCCTAAAACTAGTTATTATATCACGACAATCCAACATACCACAAAGAAGTGTTGCCTTAGGGTCGGTCAAGTCTTTGCATGTTGGGCCGAGACATTCTTAATCAAATGATATTCTAGAATAACTCTTATTCCATATCATTCAACAATTGTTTATTTAGTTAGGTTTTTATTTAACAAACTTAATCAAAACCTTGGTGAGTGTAACCCACCATTTCAGATCTCACGAGCTTAACTCGAGAATTGCTGCCTTATTGTCTGTCAATCCCGAAATACCCTTAGAAATCTTATCCGTTATGAAGTCAACCTTGGTATAGACCTTTGTGGAAACCCTCCTTAGGGAGGACGAAAGCAAAGCCGTCACGAGGCTCCACTCGGATCTCACAGTGTTGAACTAATGATGGAGACTGCGGGATATATATGTCATATATCCCTCTCCCACTCACTATTTTATAAACTACGGTTTTCTATTATCCGTTAATGCACCTAGACTCTACAGGATCAAACGGCTAACTTTAATCAAGTTATCTAGTACATTAACTAATTCATTATTAGAAACAAATTCTAAATTACTAATAAACTATTCATGATTTTTAACTATTAAAAATCTAATATATTAGTCAATAATCTAAGCCGTTGTAAATTATTTACTAAGGTTAGATTATTATGTTAGTGTTTATCAAGTTTTAACTATTAAAACTCTAACACTTTATTCGGATCATTTATTATCAAGTTATTAATCATATTAATCCTAATTACAATAAATGATCATATTCTAACTTATTAAACTCTTTAATAACTAGATTGATATATTAATGAGAATTACTAAGTTTTCTAACCATTAAAAAACTAATCTCATTATTCATAGCCATTTATGTATATTGCTCAATTTAATCACATTTAAAAAATATAAAAAATATCAGGCTATGATGTATGTATAACAATCAAATATATGTGTGTAGGCACATCGAATCTAAATGACATACGTATGCATGGAAATGCTTTTATCATCACATAATATAAAGCATACATAAATTGACCGAGTGCTGTAGATTATTTAACCTAAAAAAAATTGGAATCTAAAATTATAAAAATATCTCCAAGGCATTCCTTGGTCTTCTTGTAACTTCAGATATCTTCTAGTCTTTTCAGGTCACTCTGATTCATCTCATGAATCCAAAACGGGAAATCTGTACGGAACGCACTAGGCAACACTTGTCAATGGAACTGTGCAAGACATTATGAACAGTGTCGTGAACAGTACCCCCGGTGAACAGTACGCATGAACAGTGCCGTCGTCGCGCATGTTTCTAGTTCTTCATTTACAGGTTACAATTGTTTTTTACAATACAATAACAGTAAAAATAAAAATAAAAATATCATACAACCCGTAAACCCTAAATCCACAGTACCATAAAAAATTATGATCAGCCATGTTTAAATTAAACAATTTAATTATAAACATTCATACAATCATATAGATGGTACCTACACATTCATACATGAGCATTGAAAACAATTTCCTGTTCCGAAAAATAAATTAGCTCTGATACCAGTTGTTGGAATCTCGTTCACCGGTAATGCAGTGGAAGTAGGTTTTAAAATTTTTAATACAGATCATAATATATATCTGGAACCAGTGAACTTGTGATCATAATTCTTTTTCAGAACTTATACATATAAATTATTACAATAATAAATAAATATGTAAACATAGGAAATTGTAATCAATATAATCCGAAGGATAATAAAACCATACCAACGTTTGGAGGCTCCTTCACTTCTTGTATTACTCATTGTCTGAACAAATCTTACTAACGTTTGGAAGCTCTTACACTTTACAATATGCTCCTATCTGAACTACTCGATCTTCCTCACTATCTCCAAAAACTGGTAACTACGTATGAGCGCGTCACGTACTCAGGAACTTCAATGGAGAATGTAAAGAGAAGACTTGAAAAAAATCTTTCTTCTTTGTTTACTGTGCAACGCTTGCACTTGAATCTCTCTCACACACACATAAACTTTCACGCACGCTTCTTTTTCACCAATTTGTGAATTGATGCCCTTTTTTTATGCATTGATGTCAATCTCAAAAATAAAATAAAAAACTTCACTTGCTTGAACCAAGTAAATACTTATGTGTCATTTATTGGTTTCACGCAACCCTAGTTGCTTTTAAAGCAAAAACTAGATTTTTTTTTTGTGTATTGATATCAGGTTTTGTGTTGTAAAATATATCAAACTCTTTTATTGATATATTTTATTTTATTTAAATATATAGAACATATATATCATATATATATATATATATATATCATATATATATATATATAATTATATTAATCAAGTTCATCAATTTAAATCTTCTAAGATATCTCATATCTTTAAAGATATTAATCAATTTGTTTTGAATTCTAACTCTTTAAATTCAAAAATAAATATATAATTTAATATAAAAAAAATAATCAAATTATCTTATCTTTAAAAATTAAATATCAATCAACACCCTCCAACGAATGATTAATAACATAATTAAATAATCTAATTATTTAATTAACATAATCATTAACATTCATTAATTAAATAATCTCATTATTCATCTAATTCCTGAATAAATACATGTCACTTTCGTAACACAATTAATTGGACAATCCAATTAATTAACTGTGACCCTTGTTACTTAAATCGATCGGGCTAGCAAGGGGACCTAATGGACCTACAGTATTTTGAGTTCCAATAATCCTCGGAATCATTAATTAAACTCTTTAATTAATATTCATTGATTATTAACTCCGATGTTATTCAACTAAAAACCCAAAGCTGCACTCTCTCAACTGCAGATGCTTTTACACAGACCGATACAACTCGGTGTCCATTGATATAGCTATTACACATGGTGTGATCCTCCACAATAGTTCATAATTAGAGTTGGGTCATAATGTCCGTTATACCCCTCTAATTACATATATCCTTCAAGTACCATTGATTCTCTAATGGACAATAAATCCTATTTCCTCACGGAATTAGGAGAGCGCTCATATTGTCCAAGCTCCGAATCAACCCTTAAGTGAACTACCATGTACTTCTCACAAGAATGAGTGAATTCCACTAATGTGTACAAACCTTCCCAGCCATAAACCAAACCGCAGTCCCAACATATGGAGTATATTGATCAGGAAATGCATCTAACCTCACCTATGGTATATCAAAGACCACGATCTAACCTGAAAGAGTCTATAAGACACTCAGGATTAAGATCACCCACATATAGCCATCATTAGTTGATATATATGAATCTCATCGGTAAACGGATCTTGGTGAGAGATTCATATAGATCATGGCCCAGACCTATATGATCGTATCATACAAGGTGCTTCCATTCCCATATCTCATATGAATGATTCAGGATAGAATCACCGTACATTACAGAATGGACCGCAGCTATAGATTAACCACAAATAAAGTACCCAGCTTTATTTGCTATCTATGGACTCTTTAGATTGTACGTTTCTTACTGTATCTATCTGTATATGACACTCATATACACAGTTCGAGATTACATCCGGCAATCTAGGATGTTAATATGCACAAGTTATAAAATAAACAACACAACAAGAATGAATTAACTTTTCATTTTATTTATTTCATAAATCCATTTACAAATTACATGTAATCTCATTATAATGATCATGGTTTTCCCATTATTTTTTGCATAATTGGAGACTATAAAATTAAGCATGCTTTACTTGACCTAGGAGCTTGTGTAAATTTGCTCTTATACTCAATTTATCAGCGATTTAAACTTGGTGAGTTAAAACCAACTTCAACCACACTTTATCTTGCTGATAGGTCAATTAAAACACCAAGGAATAGTGGAAGATGTTTTAGTACAAATCGATAAATTTATCTACCTAGTAGATTTTATTGTCTTGAAAACACAACTTGTTGTTAATTAGCACAAATCAATTCCTGTTATATTGGGCTGTCCATTTTTAGCTACTGTTAATGCCTTTATTAATTGCAAGAATGGAATAATGAGCATGTCTTTTGGAAATATGGAAATAAAGCTAAATATTTTCAACATGTCTAAGGAACCATTTGATGACAAAAATGAAGATGAAGATGTAGACATTATTGAAACCAGTGTTGAAGATCATGTTCAAAATGATTCTTTTAACTCATCTGAAGTTTGTTTGATCAATTCACCTACGTCAAGTATGCATTCACATCTTGTTGATTATTTGCAGGTTGTCGAAGAAGAATGAGACACTCCAAGTTTTGAAGAATTGGAACAGAAAGATAAAGAGCCAGAAGAAAAAGCACCTCAACTGGATTTGAAGCCCATACAAGAAGGACTCAAATATGCGTACCTTGGAGACAAGCAGACTTACCCAGTGGTAATCTCTTCTAACCTCACAGAAGAGCAAGAAGGTAAGTTGTTGCATGTTTTAAAGAAATATAAGAATGCAATTGGTTAGACTTTGAAAGATTTAAAAGGTATTAACTCATTGATTTGTTCATATCAAATAAGTTTAGAGGAAAATGCTAAAACATATCGACAACCCCAAAGAAGACTTGACCCATACATGAAAGAAGTTGTCAAGACTGAAGTCCTTAAATTACTTAATTTGGGAATTATCTACCCTATCTCTGATAGTAAATGGGTGAGTCCTTCACAAGTTGTGCCAAAATAATCTGAAATTACTGCTGTTAAAAATGAAAATGGTGAGTTAATTCCAACTTGTGTTCCATCTAGTTGGAGCATGTGCATTGATAATTAAAAATTAAATAATGACAATAGAAAAGATCATTTTCCCCTTCCATTCCTTGACCAGATTTTAGAAAGAGTAGTGGGACATCCCTACTACTGCTTTCTTGATGGGTATTCAGGATACTATCAAATTCTCATTGCATTAAAAGACTAAGAAAAGACCAAGAAAAGACCACATTCACGTGTCCTTTTGGAATCTTTACATTTAGAAGAATGTCATTTGGTTTGTGTAATGCACCAGTCACATTTCAACGATGCATGCTAAGCATTTTTAGTGACATGATTAAACATTGTTTAGAGGTCTTTATGGATGATTTAACTGTGTTTGGGAATTCTTTTGATAATTGTCTTAATAACTTGGAAAAAGCCTTGAAACGTTGCATAGAAAAAGGGCATGTGCTTAACTGGGAAAACTGTCATTATATGACCACGTCTGGAATTATTTTGGGTCATGCTGTGTCATCAAAAGGAATTGAGGTTGATAAGGCAAAAATTAAAGTCATTTCGAAGTTACTGCCACCACAAACAATCAAACATGTGCGGTAAGCCTTTTGTGATTTATTACGCAAGTAAAACTTTGAATGGTGCACAAATGAATTACACCACCACTGAGAAAGAATTACTTGTTGTGATATTCGTATTAGATAAATTTCGGTCATACTTGATTGGTGCTTCAACTATTGCTTTTACTAATCACGCTGCTGTGAAGTATTTAATATCTAAACAGGATGCGAAGCCAAGACTGATTCGCTGGATGTTGTTGCTACAAGAATTCAATCTCACAATCAAGGACAAAAAGGGTGCTGAATATTTTGTCACAGACCATTTATCATGACTCACTGTTGAGTCATCATTTGATAAAGCACCCATCAATGATTCTTTTCCTGATGATCTTTTGTTCTCTGTCGAAACTATGCATTGGTATGCTGACATTGTTAATTATCTTACAATAGGAATGATGCCACTTGATTGGAATACACAGGATAAAAAGAAATTTTCAACGGCGGTAAATTGTTTTTACTGGGATGACATGTACTTATTCAAGTATTGTTCTGATAAAATCATTCAACGGTGTATTCCAAACAATGAGGTAAGTAGCATCATTAAATTTTGTCATTCCGAAGTATGTGGTGGTCATTTCTCATCAAAGAAAACGACTGTAAAAATCTTACAGTGTGGATTTTATTGGCCCACCTTGTTTAAAGAAGCACATGCATTCTGTAAAATCTGTGAAAATTGTTAAAAATTAGGATCCATTTTCAAGAGAAACATGATGCCTTTAAACCCCATTCTTGTCATTGAAATATTCGATTGTTAGGGAATTGATTTTATAAGTCCATTTCCACAGTCATTTGGATTTTTATACATTTTGGTTGCCGTTGATTATGTGTCAAAATGGGTTGAGGCAATTCCTTGTCAAAATAATGATCACAAAAGAGTGATTAAGTTTTTAAAGGAAAATCTTATGAGTCAATTTGAAATTCCTCGAGCCATTATCAGTGATGGAGGCAAACACTTTTGTAACAGACCCTTTGAGTCTTCAATGAGGAAATATGGAGTCACACACAAAATTGTCACGCCATACCACCCTCAAACAAATGGTTAAGTTGAGTTAGCAAATAAGGAGATAAAACAGATCTTGTAAAAAAGGTTAACCATAATAAAAAAAATTGATCTCTTAGACTAAATGATGCACTTTGGGCTTACCGCACTGCATTCAAAGCATCTTTGGGTATGTCTCCTTATCGTTTGGTTTAAGGAAAACCTTGCCACATACTTGTTGAACTTGAGAAAAAAGCATATTGGGACATTAAAATTTCAATTCTAACCTAAATGATATTGGTGAATTGCGCAAGTTGGAAATAAATGAACTTGAATAATTAAGAAATGAGGCATTTGAAAATACAAAAATTGTTAAAGAAAAATCTAAAACCTTTCATGACAAACAAATTTTAAGAAGACCATTTGTCAAAAGGTTTTGCTTTATAATTCTCGATTTCATTTATTTCGTGGCAAATTGAAATCAAAGTGGAGTAGTCCATTTATTGTGAAATATGTGTATCCATATGGTGCCAGTGACATTGAGAATCCTATGAATGGTAATGTGGTTAAAGTAAACGGACAACGTGTGAAACCATTCTTAGAAAATACAGATTTTTAAAAAGACTTTGTCATCCTTTCTGACCCTTGTTACTACCAAATCTCTTGCTTTTGACTTTATTCGTGTTTGCAATTATTATTATTGTTTTTTTTCTCTTTCACGTTTTGAATTTTTGCAGGATTAATTTCTAGGTTCAATTTTTGCTTGGTGTGTTTTGCTATATAACCCCGGTTATGTAGTGGATAACTGTACTCGGTGACAATTCAAGTCAGTTTAGTTTCCCAAATAACTGATTCCCCAAAATAAGGCATGGATGAAATTTTCACAAACTTGCGAAAATATTTTCCATCGTTGCCACAAAATGCTCTAAAAAAGATTTACAAAGCACGGTCCGAAAGATTACGCTTACTGATGATGTACAACATTCCTGTTGATGTTCGCTGGTTAATCGAAGCTAAGGTATGTCTAGCAGGTGAGTTTTCTGAATCATTTAAATCTTACATGCTTGGTTTTGGAAGAAGTAACCTTGCAAGAAAACGAAGAGCAAAGAAGTTAGGTGTTACTTGTCACAAATGTGCATGTACAACTTACAACACACGTTGTCATTCTTTAGGAATGGTATCTAATAATCGGGAGGATAAACTTTTATTCATTAGGCATGGTTTACGTAGGGAGTCATTAGATAATATCCAAACGACTCTTGATGCACATCCTAGTGGATATGTGCAAATGGAAATTCACCAATTATGGCCCAATTTCAAAAAGAACATGCACAATATAGTCTTGGGAATCTAACTTTAAAAGACCTTATTTGCCAATTTATAAGAAAATTGAATGGGAAGCATATCTCTGACCCATAGAGGGCATTGAAGCCGTTACTGGACGTAAAACCAGTGGAAGATGTGAGCCACAATCATAACTACCAGTAAATATCCTATTATTTTTATTATCTTTTTCCTTCTGCATTTAATGTCTTTTTTAATTATTGTTGTTTACTTTTGGTTTTTGAACCATTTGGATATAATATCATTGACAAATGCACCGTCCTATACATATAGGTGTATCATTGTGTTACCTTTTTCAATATTTATAAATACAAACATTTGTTTTTTTTTTATCTTCAAAGCACTCATAAGCATTCAAAAGAAAAATTCAGAGAGTGCATTAATGGTGTCACCTTCAGCTAAACGATTCACAAACATTTGTGTGTTTGGTGGCACCAATTATAGGTACTACAAAGAGTTTGTTGATGCTGCAACTCATCTTGGTAAGGTTTTTCCTGAACGGAAAATACACCTAGTGTATGAAGGAGGTAACTTGGGATTAATGGGGTGTGTTTCACGAGCTGCACGAGACGGAGACAATCAAGTTCTGGGTATTGTCACAAAACTTATGGTCGTAACAGACATCATCGGAAAGACAAACGACGAAGAGCTAGTTGTTTCAGATATGCATAAAGACTACTACAATGCTACATCATGTTGATGCATATGCATTTATAGCTTTGCCAGGTGGTTTTGGAACCTTAGAATAAATCTTTACCATGGCATCCTGGGCGCAACTACACATCAATGAGAAACCCATTGGTTTGTTGAATGATAATTAATTTTATGATTGTTAGCTTTCATTTAGTGATCATCCTCAGAAAAATTATCACATTCCACCTTCAATCCGAAAAATCTTTATCTCTGCTTCAAATCCTCATGAGCTGATTGACAAGTTACAAGCTTTTAAATATGAGCAAAATCTCTTAACCTCCATAATAGATTGATCCATTGATAAAGACACCAAGAAACACAAAATTGATTTGAATCTCAGTTTGTAATTATCCAATGGTTTTTATGCAATTCAGTTTCCTTTATTTTGTATTTCTTTTGTTGTTTTTGTAGGATTTTATTGTCTTTCAAGTTGTTCAGGTGATATCTTCTAAACCTTACCTCTTTCTAAAGACATTGGGGACAATGTCTCACTCTGGTTGGGGAAGGGGATAGTTGACATTAATATGGATTTAATAACTTTTGTTTTTTAAAAAAAAACTAACTTTTGACCATTTTTGTGTAAAGATGGCAGAGTAATGAGTTCTTTCAATTACTCATGAGACGCATTTTTTTAGTTCTTATACATTTTAATTTTTAAGATTCAGAGTAAATTATTTTTGTCTCTCTGTACACCTATTTAAATTTATGAACTCTCCATTGTGATATTATTGACTAATCCTTTTGTTCATTTAGTCTTTTTGAGAGATTTTTGAACTATTTTGTACACACATACACACTGACACGTGATTATGTGTGGTAAGTTGAGATTTTGCGATATTTAATTCGAAAATTTTATTCAAGGGTAACAATCGAAGGCAGTGAACTTGTTTAATATATATATATATATATATATATATATATAATAACAATAATTTTGTTTGTTTTGACCAAAACTCTTACTTAGTAGTCAGGCCTCATGCCTCAACGAGCATAGAGTGTTTGCATAAAACGGTGGAGCCCTAAAGAGAATAAAGTGTAGTTTCGTAGTCTCTTTAACTTGAGCAATTAAGTCTGAGGGGTGCTTCAACACCTAATGCCCTAAGATCAACTGGTTTGGGAGTCATTGACTCAAAGCTCGCTACACGGGTTAAAGAGAAAGCTTAAGAAAATTGTACTAATAAACATCTGCAATCCGAGTAATTATGCCCGTAGGAGTGTTTCAACACTAAATGTCTCAAACCAACTGGTTTGGGAGTCATTGGCCTAAAGCTCGCTACATGGATTAAAAATGGAATGTTTGTTTCCAATTTTGTTATATAAGTAAAAATAAATAAAAAGAATAAAAATGTTGCCTAAGGAAGAAACCCTGATGAGATTTCGGAATGAAAATGTTGCCTGATTTCAATTGAATCTCATAGTTATTGTGTTAATCTTCATTGAGTACAAGAAAGTTTGATTGATATCTCGATTGATGACTGGTTGTTAGAGGGTGAGAAAAGTTGTCTGTGAGAGTTTGTATATTTGGTAGTTTGGAGATTTAAATTTGAGTTTTTATTATTTATGACTATTTTTGCTTTAATTGCTAGGGACTAGCAATAAGCTGGTTGGGGTGTGATTAACACTAAAAAGTGTATGTCTTATAAGGGATAATATCATCATTTTACACATTCAATATTATTAATTCCCCAATTTAGATATATTTTCGGTCGCTAGTTAAATAAATACGTTTTGTAGTAATTAGTGTATTCTTCCTTTTATTTTAGGGGTAATATGGTCAATTCAGAATTATGGAAAAGTAAAATGGCAAAACAGACATCATTTTCAAGTTCAGAATGTTCAAAAACCCTATGAAGGTCACGAAGGGATTTTCATAATTTTGACCATGTTCGGAGTTTCAGACAACATAACCAATATCAAAAATGAACTCAAAAGACCCAAAAACCTTGGGATAGGCTAAAACCGGAGTCAAAACAGTCACCGATTACACAAAAGAAGTTTGGATCCAGTGCTAAAAGGTGTACGATAGTATGGTGAGCCCATATTGAGTTTGATGATGTGGCAACATGTGATTGGTCCACGCACGTGGGCTCACACTCTCTACAGTAGATCTGTAAACACCAAAGACTTTGATGGTTGACTGATGATGTGGCACATTTCTATTGGACCGAATTGCAAGTGCACCATACAAGTGACTGTAGGGAATCACATTCTAGAAGGTTGTTGACTTAACTTTGTTCGGCCTAATCAGAGCGCACCGAGTGGTGAAATCTGGACGCTCCATTCTAAATTCATCTAATAGTCAATTTTTATCTGCATTTTGTTTAAATAGAAGTCCTCCCCCTTAATTTAGACATCCTGAATCCAAATCTGATCTTAGATTTATGAAATTCTCTCTCTATTATTCTCAAATTTTTAGTTTAAATAAAATAGTTATTTTCTAGTAAAAGTCACTATGTCTAGCTAATTTAATATAGTTGGGGTCAAAGGTGATACTGTTGGTGTGGAAAATATGATCTAATTTTGGTAAATTTATCTTTTTTGCTTTTTCCCTTCTGATTTTTATACAGTATTTGAATCACTGTGGACAGATGGATACTGTTTGGCACAGTGGGTACTTAACCCATATCAATCAGAGAGTGGTCAATGGAGTGGAATACCCTCCCATAAATCTGGACTAAATGATAATAATTGGATCATATTTGAAATACCAACAATTGGTCTCTTATCCCTAGTTTTAATTTTAATTGATTTACATTTTTATAGCAAGTTTAAAAATTAATCTAGATAATTAATTCTACAAAGACAAGTGAACAACCTCCTTGTGGTTCGATCCGGTCTTACCAGTTAATTTATTACTTTGACACTCTTATGCTTGGGAGTAGGAACACTTTGTTAGGACGTGTCAGTCATATACGTATATGACATCCTACTCATTGGGAATGATATGGGAGTATTGTCTAATGTAAATGGCTGGCTAGTAAGCCAATTCCAAATGAAAGATTTGAGAGAGGCGAGTTATATTCTAAGGATCCAGCTTAAAAGATATCGTAAGAGCAAACTCATAACACTGTCTCATGCATCACATATCGATAAGATTCTTGTGTGATTTTTGATACAAAACTCCAAGAAATATAATTTACCTTCCAGACATGAAGTTTTCTTGTCTAAAAAACAATGTCCTAAGACGCCTCAAGAAGTTTAAGATATGAGATGTGTACCCTATGCATCGGCAGTAGGACAGCTGCTATACAGTGCAGGCAGTCAGCAGGTACCAGTCCCACCCAGGATTGGATCATTGGGTTGCTGTCAATATCATTCTCAAGTAACTTCGGAGAACGAGAAACTATATGCTAGTGTACTCCATACAGGATTTGATCCCGTTGGGATGCACAGATTCTGATTTTCAGTCAGACAAGGATTCTAGGAAATCCACGTCTGGATTAGTATTTACCCTAGATGGTGGATCCATTATGTGGAGAAGTATTAAGCAATCTTGCATTGCTGACTCCACCAAGGAAGTCGAGAATGTAGTAGCTGTAAAGCTGCTAAAGAGGTTGTTTGGCTCCACAAGCTCTTGAGTGATCTGAAAGTTGTTCCAGATCTGGATAAGCCCATTACACTTTATTGTTTACGGGTCACCTAGATGGTCTAGGGTTACGAGATATGTCTCCTATGCTTTAGTAAAAGTGGGAGATTGTTGGGATTTATGCCCTAAACCTTTTAATATGTATATGGAATGTTAACATAAATAAAAGAATAGTTTAATTCATTCTTCTTACGTCATATATTATGTATAACATATGTATTTAACATCAAAGACTGTTGGATGTAATCTCGAATTGTGTATATGAATGTCATATACAGATGGATACAGTAAGAGACGTGCAATCTAAAGAGTCCGTAGATAGCAAATAAAGTTGGGTACTTTATTTATGGTTAATCTACAACTGTAGTCCATTCTTTAGTGTACGGTGATCTTATTATGGATCATTCATATGGAGATTTGAGAATGGAGGCATCTTGTATAATGTGATCATATAGGACTGGGCCGTGATCTATATGAATCTCACATTAAGATCCGTTTAACGATAAGATTCATATATATCAACTAATTATGGCTATATGTGGGTGATCTTAATCTTAAGTGCCTTATCAACTCCTTCAAGTTAGATCGTAATCTTTGATGTACCATGGGTGAGGTCAAAGTTGCATTCCTGATCAATATGCTATGTATGTTGGGATTGCGGTTCGGTTTGTGACTGGGAAGGTTTGTACACAATAGTGAAATCCACTCCTTCTTGTGAGAAGTATATAGCAGTTCCCTTAATGGTTGATTCGAGGCTTGAACAATATGAGCACTCTCCTAATTTCATAAGAAATGTAGGATTTATTGTTTATTAAAGAATCAATGGTACTTAATGGAAAGATAAAAATAAAGGGTTATAACAAACATTATGACTCAGCTCTAATTATGAACTACTTGTGAAGGATTATACCATATGTAATAGATATGTCGATGGACACCGAAAGTTATTGGTTTGTGTAAAAACATCTACAGTTGAGAGAGTACAACTTCAGGTTTTTATTGAATAACATCGGAGTTAATAATAATGAAATATTAATTAAAAAGATTAATTAATTATTTTTAAGGATTATTGGAGCTTGAAATACTGTGGGTCCGGCCTGATTGATTAAGGTAACAAGGGTCACAGTTAATTAATTGGATTATCCAATTAATCGTGTTACGAAAATGACACGTATCTATTCGGAAATTAATTGAATAATGAGATTATTTAATTAATGAATGTTGATGATTATGTTAATTAAATAATTAGATTATTTAATTGTGTAATTAATCATTAGTTGGAGGGTGTTGATTGATATTTAATTTTGAATGAAGATAAGATAATTTGATTATTTTATTTTTATTAAATTAAATTTTGAAATTTTGAATTTAAAAATTTTAAATTGAAAACATATTAAAAATCAATTAATATCTTTAAAGATATCATTAAAAAGATTTAATTGATTAGTTTTATCATATATATATATATATTGAAAAGATTTGGATCAACAAAACTGAGAGAAACATACCTATCAATGCACAATTCTTAATTGAATTTGAAGTAATTTTGTGAGTTGAAAAAAAAAAAAAAAAAAAAAAAAAGAAAAAAGGAAACCTAAACTGCCTAGGTAGGGGGCCAAAAGAATTTTTTTTTTTTTTTTTGTGTTTCTTCTCTACATCCTCATTCTCCTTTGTTCTAGAGTACATGACGAACCCATACGCCGTTATCAGTCTCGAGAGATAGCGAGGAAGATCAAATGGTTCAAACCAGGAGCATATCGTATTAAGGAGAAGGAGTCTCCTACATAAATATGAAGAAAATTGTTAATCCTCTTCTCTTTTATGTATTTCGATTTCAATTTTTGTTTTACTATTTCGAAAAATAGTTCATAGGGTTTATTGATCACAGTTTCTTTATGAATTAAAATTTTTAAAAGCTTTTTTGTTGCACAATCGGTCAACCGGACACCAACATTGCGGTCACCTCTTTCAACCATTCTACTCTCGTTCTCTGTTGCCAATATTTTTCCTCTTCATCAAGGAAGATAACTAATTTCTTCTCAATCAAATCAATCCTCTCCCATGGTCTTTCCATTCTGAACATTATCAGTTGCACGACGTTGTTCCTTTTGAGTGGACGCTATTGATCTTGTCATAACCTCCTTATTTTTTGAACTCCACCTTTTGAGTTGATAAGTGCACACCTAAATACCAAATGCCACCTTTTCGACCACATTCCTACCTCTAGGGGGTTGCCATGAATTCTCAATCAACGCCCTGCACTAATCCCTGTCAGCCCAACAGTTCTCAAAATGAAAACCCTCCATCGTTATTTTTTCGATTTCCTAGCCGCACCATCCCTATCCATTAATTCTACCGCAATTGGTCTACGATAAGACCTCCAATAATCCAGGTGTCATAAAATCGAGTTAGGGAACATTAATTTCCAATTCAAACAACAAACCCCCCGATCTAGATGCTCTTGGATCATATTGTCACCAATCCGCCTATTACACCATGTAAATTCTAGACCTAAGAACCCCACCTCCTCCAACCACAGTAATCCAAGGCATTTCTAAAGTCCTTCGTTAGCCTTCTAGGTCTCACCATTCCTCCCAATTTTTCCTCATTGGCTACAATTTCATTGAAATCTCTGATACAAAGCCATGGAAAATTGGACATGCCACGCAACCGCTTCAGAAAAGTCCAAGGATGATGTCTTTGCTCAGAAACCGAATTGCCATAAAATCCAGTTAATCTCCACACCTCTTGTGGATTAGTTGTAACTGTGACATCAATGTAAAAATCCGAAAAAGATAACAAATCAACACCATTTCCCACAGCCCACATCAAACACAAACCCCTGCTTTGACCTGTCGGATTTACCACAAGTTTACACGAGAATCCCAATTTCACCCTTAACACTTCCATCACTACTCAATCCACTTTGGTCTCCATAAGAAATACCAAAGTATGTTTCTGCTCCCATACCAAACGCTGGAAGGAGCGAACCGTCCAATGACTTCCCAGTTCCCGAGTATTCCAAACTAATATCCTCATTACATCTGATCAGTCGGGCCTCTCCTGACTACTGATATCTAAGAGTCTTCAACCTCTTCATTTCTTCCATGCTTGATTCTTTTTTAGTCCCCTTTCTACCTATCACATCCCACATCATCACCTTCTTACAATCGACGCTTTCCCCAAACCGCATCTCCAGTTGGATCGTCTGTTGTCGAGACCTCACCTCTCGCTCTTCCTTTCCACCTCAAAATACCTCCATTTTTTTTCCGTAAAATCAGCTCAGAAGAATCCCTAGCATTCTTCTTATTATTTGGACAATTCGCCTCAACCCGCTCAAGCCCACTTTTATAACCATTTCAGGCATTTGGGCTATTTTCAACCAAGGTCAAGGTTACGGCTATAGACGAAAGCAATGATGTTGAATGCTGAAGTATCGATGAATTGGTTGGATTACTTCAAACATATTAAATGAGCTTAAAGCCGAAAACCGAAAGAAAGGGTATCACTCTCAAGGCTATCGAAAAGGATAGTGATGATGAGAACGAAGAAATGGCTTTAATGGTTAGAAAATTTAAAAAGTTTCTAAGAAGAGGTACCAAGCCTAGTGGTAACTTTTCTAAGGAAAAGGAAGTCAAGAAATTATCCTCTCCAAGAGTATATTGGAATGGTCAAGCCAAGAACAAGAAGAAGATTTAATGCTTTGAATGTCGAGGTCTTGGACATTTTGTAACTGAGTGTCCTAATAGAAAGACTAAGAAAGACAAAGCTATGGCGACTACTTGGAGTGATGATAGTTCTAGCAACGATGAAAGCTCAAGTGATGAGTCCTCAAGTGAAAATGAACATGTTAGCAATTGTGTTGCACTTACGGCTTTTTACACAAAGGTAGAAGATAATCGTATAGTTTCCATGAATAAGAAGATTGATCAAAGGCATCAAAAAGATACAAGTTTGAATGCGACCAAACTCGATCTTATGACCAAGATTAAGAGTCTTGTGGAGCAAAGAGATGAAACATTGAGAGAGGTTAGGAAAAATATGATTTGATCAAAACTCAAGTTGATGAGTTTGTAAAGACCTTACATAGACTCATGTGTGAAAAGAATGACATCATGACAAGGCTAAATGAGATTGAGAGACTTGTCTTTGAAAGCAAGGAGATTGTTTCTATTATAATGGTTAGAGAGCAAGAATATATTGAGGAGATCAACATTGCTAAGCAAGCTATCAAAGACTTAGTCAATGGTCCGATCAATATGAAGAATATAACAGATCTTGCTCAACTTCAAGGATAATCTAGCATCTTGAAAGGCAAGGAGAAGCTTGTAATAGCACTAACTACTTCAAGAAAGGCTAAGAACATGAAGATCAATAAGTCTCCTAAGAACAATCTTCTCAAAGCTAAAGGTAAAAAGAAAGATAAAGTATCTTCACAAACTCTCACTACTTCTTCAAGTCCACAAGGTACAATCTCATCATTTATTCATATTTGTCATTTTTGTAATATCGTTAGTCATATAAAACCAAGGTGTTATAAGTATATTGAATTTTGTAAAACAGGAAATGCATCTAGAGATACAGAGACTAACCTTAAATTAAAGCATGATAGGGCTTTAGATAATGATAAGCATGATGCTTCCAAAATGCATGTTAGAAAGAATTTGGTGAATAAGTTTTATCCTTGTAAGAATCTTGACAAAGCATGCGTTGCTACTAATGTCGAGGAGATGAGTATAAATGATATTCTTTTGCATCAAATTATTGAAGATCTCCATTCTAGGTTCAACATAAAGTCAAATATGGACAAGATTTTTGTTTAAGTTCGTCCAAGAACAAATGGGTTAAGGGTGAGTGGTTTTACCATTAGTGTAAGTTGCACATGTGAGTTCGCTTTAAGATTAGTGTCAAGTTGTTGAGAGATTTACCTAGCTAGCTTTGTTTCTCAACAACTTGACATGAACTTAGTAACCTCACATTATTGCTATGATAGTTGAAATCTATTGATTGACTTTAAGAGAAGTCCATTTTTTGAAATCTATAAGGTGATGGATTTTTGTTAAGACTTTTACAGAAAGTTACTTTTTTGTGTTTAAGTTGAAATGCTAAGTTTTTTTATTCCTTGGAATGACACACTAACAACTTGTTGTCATGAGGACAAACAAGCCAAGAGAGTTCATAAAAAAGATGAAGACTTTGCATTTGATGAAAATGCTTGCTAAGGTACCTTTATATCCTAATACTTGCATTCTAGGTTTTTCATCTCTCAACTCATTATTTGCACTACATCATGTAGCATGTCATTTTAGAGAACTAAGTATAATCTGTTGAGGTTTATGCCCTAAACATGCAACTTGTAAGTGGATTTATGAAGTAAATAAAAAGAAAGGTTCAATTCATTCTGTTATGTTATTTATTTTATAAACTTGTGTACGTATTAACATTCTGGATTGCCGGATGTAATCTCGAATTGTGTATATGAGTGTCATACACGGATGGTTACAGTAAGAGACGTGCAATCTAAAGAGTCCATAGATATCAAATAAAGCTGGGTACTTTATTTATGGTTAATCTATAGCTGCGGTCCATTCCGTAATGTACAGTGATTCTATCCTGAATCATTCATATGAGATATGGGAATGAAGGCACCTTGTATGATGTGATCATATAGGACTGGGTCGTGATCATATAGGACTGGGACATGATCTATAAGAATCTTACACCAAGATTCGTTTACCGAGGATATTCATATATATCAACTAATAATGGCTATATATATGGGTGATCTTAATCCTGAGTGTCTTATCGACTCTTTCAGGTTAGATCGTGGTCTTTGATATACCATGGGTGAGGTCTGATGCATTTCCTAATCAATATACTCCTTATGTTGGGATTGCGGTTTGGCTTGTGGCCGGGAAGGTTTGTACACAATAGTTGAATCCACTCATTCTTGTGAGAAGTAGATGGTAGTTCCCTTAAGGGTTGATTCGGGGCTTGGACAATATGAGCGATCTCCTAATTCCGTGAGGAAATAGGATTTATTATCCATTAGAGAATCAATGGTACTTAAAGGATATATGTAATTAGAGGGGTATAACGGACATTATGACCCAGCTCTAATTATGAACTACTGTGGAGGATCACATCATATGTAATAGCTATATCGATGGATACCGAGTTGTATCAGTCTGTGTAAAAACGTCTGCAGTTAAGAGAGTGCAGCTTCGGTTTTTAGTGGAATAACACCAGAGATAATAATCAAGGAATATTAATTAGAAAGTTTAATTAATGATTCCGAGGATTATTGGAGCTCAAAATACTGTGGGTCCATTAGGTCCCCTTGCTACCCCGATTGATTTAGGTAACAAGGGTCACGGTTAATTAATTGGATTGTCCAATTAATTGTGTTACGAAAGTGACACGTATTTATTCAGGAATTAATTGAATAATGAGATTATTTAATTAATGGATAATGGTGATTAAATAACTCAAATATTGAGATTATTTAATTATATTATTAATCACTAAATGGAGGGTGTATGTTGATATTTATTTTTGAATAAAATAAGATAATATGATTATTTTATTTTATTAAATTAAATATTTTTTTTTTTGAATTTAAATAGTTTGAATTCAAAATTAAAATCAAATAAAAGATATGAGATATTTTTTTATTTGAAAGTTTTTTTTTTAAATCAAATTAGATTTGATTAGATTTTTTTTAAAAAAAAATTATATATGTGATATATATTATTTAAAAAAAAGAAAAAAAAAGAAAGGTGTTGTGCGTTTTCACGCACAGCTCTTATATATATACATAGACAAAAAAAAGGTGGTTTTTTTTTGTTTTGGTTTTGCATAAGAGACAAAAAATTGGTTTTTGTTTTTTGTCATTCGTACAAAAGAAAAACAAAAGTGTTGTGTGCAAGTGATTGCATCAAGAAAAAAAAATATAACTATTATTTTTTTAACTACTAGAATTGTTCTAGGTAGTTTTTTTTTTAAGAAGAAATAGTTTCTCCATTCGTTTTTTCTCAACACCCTCCATCCTAAGTTCCTGAAAACCGTGACGCGCTCACACGCAGTTACCAGTCTCGGGAATAGCTAGGAAGATCAGTGGTACAGACCATGAGCAAATCGAAAAGTGAAATAGCTTCCAAACGTTGGTAAGGTTCTATTTTTTTTATTATTGATTACAATTTCATGTATTTACATATATATTTTATTATTGTAATAATTAGTATATGTATTTGTTACAAAAATAAATACGATCACAAGTTCACTGGTCTTAGATACAGATTACGATCTGTATAAAATAATTAAAACCCATTTTCGCTACGTCACAGGTGAACGGGGTTCCAACAATTGGTATCAGAGCCAATTTTATTTTCGTAACAGGAAATTATTTTCGATGCTCCTGTATGTATGATTGTATAAGCACGATTTAAATTGACTGTATGATGTTTTTGTATGTATATTTTTTTTTTAATTTACAAAAACATTATTGATCGTTAATTATATGGTACTGTGGATTTAGTGTTTATGGGTTATATAATTTTTTTTATTATTATTATTATTTACTGTAACTGTATCGTAAAAAAAAATTGTTACCTATATTGAAGACCTGTAAAAATCACGAAGAAGGATTCATGAGATGAATCAGAGTGGCCTGAAGAGACTGGAAGACTCGAAAATTACAAGAAGACCAAGGAATGCCTTGGGGGTATTTTTGTAATTTTAGATTCATTTTTTTTAGGTTAAATAATCTACAGTACTCGATCAATTCATGTATGCTTTATATTATATGATGATAAAAGCATTGTCATGCATACGTATGTCATTTAGATTAGAAGTGTCTACACAAATATATTTGATATGTCATACATGCATCATAGCCTGATATTTTATGTATTTTTTTTAATGTGATTAAAATGGGTAAATACATAAATTGGCTATAAAAATGGGATTAGTTTTTAAATTGTTAAAAAACTTGGTAATTCTCATTAGTATTAATCTAGTTATTAAAGAGTTTAATAAGTTAGATTAATAGGGTTATTTATAGTAATTAGGATTAAGTTGATTAATTGCCTAATTATAAATGAACCGAAAATTGTGTTAGAGTTTTAATAGTTAAAACTTGGTAAAAATTTTCATAATAATCTAAGCTTAGTAAATTATTTACAAAGGCTTAGATTATTCACTAATATATTAGATTTTTAATTGTTAAAAATCATTAATAATTTATTAGTTAATTAGAACTTGCTTCTAATAATGAATTATTTAATGCACTAGATAACTTGATTAAAGTTAGCCGTTTGATCCTGTAGAGTCTAGGTGCATTAACAGATAATAGAAAACCCTAGTTTTAAAATAGTGAGTGGGAGAGGGATATATGACATATATATCCCGCGGTCTCTATCATTAGTTCAACACAGTGAGATCCGAGTGGGGCCTCGTGACGGCTTTGCTTTCGTCCTCCCTAACGAGGGTTTCCACAAAAGTTAATACCAAGGTTGACTTCCTAACGGATAGGATTTTTGAGGGTATTTCGGGATTGACCGAAATGGTGGGTTACACTCAAGAAGGTTTTGATTAAGTTTGTTAATTAAAAACCTGACTGAATAAACTATGGTTGAATGATATGGAATAAAAGTTATTCTAGAATATCATTTGATTGAGAATGTCTCGGTCCAACATGTAAAGATTTGACCGACCCTAAGGCGGCATTTTTTTATGGTGTGTTGGATTGTCGTGGTATACTAATTATTTTTTAGGGTAGTTCTAGTTCGTTAAACATGTTCATGCATCATGTTTAAATTTATACCAAAGCACCCGCACTTGTTTTAAATAAATGACTGAATAAATGTTTTATTTATTTCAGCAATGTCTTCTGCATTACTTCAAATTCTCACAAATGACAAATTAACTGGTGATAACTACACAAAGTGGAAACTTAATATTAATTCAATTTTGGTCACCAAAGACCTCAAGTTTGTGCTTACGGAGGAATGTCCTCCAGTGCCTACTGTCAATGCCACATGAACTGTTCGTAAGGCATACCAGTGATGGATCTCATCTGATGAGAAGGCCCGAACATATCTGTTGGCATCTATGACAGACGTGCTTGTCACAAAGTACAATGCAATGACTTCAGCATTCGAAATCATGGAGTCATTGCAAGCTATGTTCGGGCAGCCCTCCGAGCAAAAGTGACACGAAGCTATTCAATCCGCTATGCTTGCTCGCATGA
This sequence comes from Dipteronia dyeriana, assembly GCA_032871835.1. Lineage (NCBI taxonomy): Eukaryota > Viridiplantae > Streptophyta > Magnoliopsida > Sapindales > Sapindaceae > Dipteronia > Dipteronia dyeriana. Next base: position 69,606,404 of record CM065300.1, on the reverse strand, counting down.
AGGAAGGAACGTCAGTTTGGGAACATGTCCTGAGCATGATGTCCTACTTCAACACGGCAGAAGTTATGGCGGGGCCATTGACAAACCTAGTCAAGTGAGCATCATACTGACGACTCTTCTGAAGAGTTTCGATCAGTTTAAAAGCAACTACAAGATGAACAAGTTAAAGTTCAGTCTTACACAGTTTCTCAATGAGCTCGCAACCTTTGAGTCCTTGATTAATGACAACAAAGGCAAGACCGGTGAGGCAAATGTTGTCGAACCATCTTCCTCTAATAATAAGAAGAGGAAGAGGTCCGCTGGGAAGGCAAAGAATAAGCCCAAACCCAAGAAAGCCCATAGCAAGGGCGCCTCCACTGACCAAGGCAAGGGAAAATGTTTCCATTGCGACAAGGTCGGACACTGAAAGAAGAACTGTCCTTAATATCTGGAGGAGGCTGCCAAGAAGAAGAAAAAGAAAAGTAAATATGATTTACTTGTTCTTGAATCTTGTTTAGTGGAAGATGATTCTTCACCCTGGATAGTTGATTCGGGGGCCACTAATCATGTTTGTTCTTCTTTGCAGTGGACTGATTCTTGGACACCGCTAGAGGAGGGAGCTTCTCAATGCGTGTGGGGTCAGGGGATATCGTGTTGGCACGAGCAGTGGGCGTAATTAGATTACATTTTGTAATAATTATATATTGTTGGATAATGTATTTTATATTCCTGGATTTACACGTAATTTGATTTCCGTTTCTAAGTTGTTAGAACAAAAATATTCTATTTCTTTTAATAATAAGTCTGTTATTATTGGAAAGAATGGTCTGAATATTTGTTCAGGAATTCATGAAAACAATTTATATTTGTTAAGACCGTTAATACATCTACACTGCTCAACACCGAAATTTTTAAAGGTTGAAAAACCAAAAACTAAACGATATAAGATTTCTCCAGATAATGACACGTATCTCTAGCATCTAAGGCTTTGTCATATCAACATTGACCGGATAGATAGATCAGTAAAAAGCGAACCTTTAAGTGAGTTAAAGGTTGGCACCTTACCTGTCTGCGAATCTTGTCTAGAAGGTAAGATGACTAAGAGACTTTTTACTGGAAAAGGGCTTAGAGCTAAAGAACCGCTAGAGCTTATACATACAGACGTCTGCGCACCAATGAATGTTAAAGCTAGGGGTGGTTATGAGTATTATGTCACCTTTATAGATGACTACTCAAGATACGGATACGTCTACCTGATGCAACGAAAGTTGGAAACATTTGAAAAGTTTAAAGAATTTCGAGCTGAAGTTGAGAATCAATTAGGTAGGACTATCAAGTCACTACGATCGGATCATGGAGGTGAGTACCTTGACCAAGAGTTTGAAGACTTCATGGTCAAGCATGGGATAGTTCCCAACACACAGCTCCCGGTACACCTCAGCAAAATGGTGTAGCGGAGAGGAGAAATAGAACCCTAATGGAAATGGTGAGATCTATGATTAGTTCACCTAAGTGGATTAAAAAATATGAACCCGCTTGTCATTGTGCTAATTTTTCACCCATAAGCTCAACTAGGTCCAATGGATTTAGTATATCTATTGGGATTTGTCACATGGAGTGATGAGTTGTGGTTTTTAACCCCATAAGGAGAACTCAAGCAAAGAGAGCTATTGTATACTTGTTGCATGCAATTTTTTCTTTGAAAATATTTATGCTCCTTTATTGATTGCTTGAGTAGCTTGGTTGCACTTATACTATAGTATATTGTATTTTCTTCAATAAATGTGAACTTTACTTTGATTACAATCCATGTCATATTTATGTTCAAACATGCATTTTTGGACTAGGAGATCTATTTAGGAAATACATATTGAATGACCTATAATTATCTTCATGACATGATGATTCTTTAATGAGATGCTAATGAAAAATGATAAAGCATGAATTGATTATTGCAATTGTTGAATGCAAAATTGAAACAAATATTATGGTGTGCTTAATATTAATCTAGAAGGGGGGTGAATAGATTTTAAACAAATTTACCCAATTTTCGTTAAAGGTCAAGATTACGAAAATGCCCCTAGCTATTTACAATAAAATCACAAGTGTAAAAATGCGGAAATATAAACTACACTTGAGATATACGTGGAAACCCTCCAAATAGGAAAAACCACGGGCTGATGAGTGTGCCACACTAGAACCTCGAATCCACTAATGGCAATGAATTACAACCTAATCTCGGTTTAATCCACCATCACTACCTAATCCCGGTATAAGTGAACCTAGTTCATCTTGCTTGTGCTTTAAGCTACCTACTCTCGGAAGCAACACAAGTCTTACTTCTCAATAAAGAGATAAAGTGTCCTAAGTGAATATATGATGATATTCAATGAACACACAAGGCTAGGAAACCCTATATGCTTATCTAGGATAATGAGATGACAATTAATGCAATCATAGATATCAAGTGCTAAATGACATGTTCAAATAGCTTAGCTAAATATAGATCAATCAATCCTATGAAGCTATCATAATACAACACTCAATCATGTCATCACAACAATCTTTAATTTGTATATAAAAATATTCTAAGAGAATACAATTAATTAAAGAGATGGTTTAGCAAGCAAAAACACTTAACTTGTAATGAGATAGTGAAGAGCTTACCAAACAAGATGTGATGAAGCAACCCTATCCGTAGATGCACTCTAGATGAACTTAGATGATGCAAGATGAAGTTTTGATGCACATGGGAATGATTAGAGTGATTAAAAATGAGTTCTTGAAAGTGTTTTTCCTTTGAAATGTGTTCTAAGGAAAATATATGATATATTGAACTCTTACACGACCTTAAGGCAATGAGTTATATATATATAAGATCCAAACAAAGTGAGGTCATTTTGGAAAAAAAGTTCCAGCTTCCTCTGTGTGCGTTGGTCGAGTAACATACCACCAGCGCACTGCCTAAAAATTTCAATAGGCGCTGGATGAGTGGCGTTGCACAGTGGCGCAACACAAGCGTAAAATAACTAGATTGTTTGCGGTGGTGAGGTTGCGCTAGACGAGTGGCGCACCACCAGCGCATGCACATTTTTTCAAATATGCGCGGGTGCAGCAGCGCACCTCAGTGGCTCATGACTAGCGACAGTCCACTGTGAATGTTGTGCTAGTCGAGTAGCGCACCACCAGCGTAATTCCTACTTCAACACTCAAACAACCATACAAGCAACAAGTACAAGAGTGATGAAAATGCATCATATTCTAAAAGGCTTAGCATGACATAAACTTTAAGTACAGGATGCAAGTAGATCAACAAGAGTTATTAAAACAAAAATGCACACAAGAAAACACTCAACATATAAGATCAAGAGTTATGCATGAATATGTGAGTGTGTGCAACTATCTCTTCAAAGTAAGTAAACACAAGAATTTTACCTTTGGTGCTTCTCCTATTGAGGTCTTGAGAGCCTAAGCTACCCTTACATGAACCCCAATAATGTGGTTGTTCATGAAATAAGCCAATCAAAAAATGAGGACTTTTCAATCTCCCCTTTTGGCTATTTCGTGATAAAACCACCACTCATATCAATCCTCACAAAACAAAACAGAAAAACACCAGGAAGATATTCTACATTACAAAGAAATAAACATAAAAAAACTTCAAGTCTTCAATCTCTTGTAGAACTATCAACCCTACACACAAGGCAAGCACAAATACGCTTTCCAAACCAAGTGCATGTGAGATGATCAAGTGAATATGAAACAAAAGCAATTGCATTCAATAATATGAGTATGACATCATGAAATGCTCTCATGCAATGCTCTCCCTCAACGGGTTACTCCCCATATATGTAGTCTCCCACTCAAAGCCAACACATGTTACTCCCCTAACATCACAATGTTAGGTCAATACTACTCCCCCTTTTTGTCATGATACTGGAAAAGAAGAAGTTCCAAACCGGGTCACTCAAGGCAAAGAAAGAAAAGAGCATACAAGATTGTTGCATAATTATATAAGCCACATTTATGCAACTCTATTAATAGGAGAGAAACAAGGAGATTTATTTGAAGAAAATATGTGAATCAAAAATGATGCTTTGCATACAAGACATATTGCATTCAAGTCCAAAAACAATGGTATTTGGCAAAGCAAATGACAAAGGTTTCCAAAATAATTCAAACCAATTTCACCATTTGTCATGAGAGAAGCAAGGATATAGATTGTTCATAGATGTCAAGTTTTAATAGCGCACTATATCCAACTTTATAAGTGAAACATGGCATGAGCAACTTTGCACCACCCTACTTGATTTTTTTCAGGAGAATATCTGTATGATAGTAGCCATTGTTCAACTAATAAAGAAATAGAGACATTGATTAAACATTTTAGTCTCACTAGCATTTTTCACACAATGTGTTGCATTTAACAATCGCAATCATCAAATCATGATTTATCATTTTTCATTAGCATGTCATTTAAAGAATCATTATGTCATGGAGATAATTATGGGTCATTCAATTATGTACTTCCAATGTATATCTCCTAGTCTAAAAATGCATGTTTGAACATAAATATGAATGGATTGTAATCAAAGCAAAGTTCACACTTATTTAAGAAAATACAATATACTATAAGTGCAATCAAGCTACTCAAGCAATCAATAAAGAGGCATAAACATATTTAAGAAAAATTGCATGCAACAAGTATACAATAGCTTTTTTTGCTTGAGTTCCCCATATGGGGTCAAAGACCACAACACGTCACTCCATTAAACAAATCCCAATAGATCTACTAAGAGTCTTGAATCGAGTAGCATCTAAGGGTTTAGTAAATAGATCAGCTAGTTGATCATTCGTACCTACATGCTCAAGTACAATGCATTTGCTCTCAACTAGTTCTCTAATGAAATGATGATAGATGTCAATATGCTTAGTCCTAGAATGCTGAACCGGATTCTTTGAAATATTAATTGCACTCATGTTATCACAAAAGAGAGTAAGAGTACCTAGATTGAATCCATAGTCAACTAGCATTTGCTACATCCAAAGGAGTTGTGTGCATCCACTCCCAGCAACAATGTATTCGGCCTCAGCCGTGGACAAGGAAATGGAATTTTGCTTCTTGCAAAACCAAGAGACAAGATTGTTCCCAAGGAAAAAGCAACCGCTTGATGTACTTTTCCTATCATCACAATTTCCTGCCCAATCTGTATCACTAAGGCCTACAAGACTAGCATTAGTGTCAAAAGAGTACTCAATCCCATAGTTGGATGTCCCATTCACATATCGAATGATTCTCTTAACGGAAGAGAGATGAGACTCTTTAGGATCCGATTGGTACCTAGCACATACACCCACACTAAAAGAGATATCGGGCCTACTTGCGATCAAATAGAGCAAGCTACCAATCATGCCACGATATAAAGTTTGGTCCACACTTTTACAACTAGCATCCTTGCTTAGCTTTAAAATGGTACTCATGGGTGTATCACAATGTTTAGCACTTTCAAGGCCAAATTTCTTCAATAGGTTTTTGACATATTTAACTTGGGATATGAAAATCCCATCATCCATTTGCTTAATTTGTAAACCTATAAAGTAACTTAACTCACCAACAAGACTCATCTCAAACTCATGAGACATGACATCAACAATTTGTTAGACTTTGGTGTCATTTGTGGAACCAAAGACTATATCATCTACATAGATTTGTGCTATGAATAGCTCATCTTTGTTTTTCTTGATGAATAAAGTCTCGTCAACACTACCCCAAGTGTAGCCATTGTCTATGAGATATTGGGTGAGACGCTCATACCAAGCCCTTGGTGCTTGTTTCAACCCATACAAAGCTTTTTTGAGGTGATAGACATGATTAGGGTGGTGAGGATCCACAAACCCTTTGGGTTGCTCAACAAACACTTCCTCTTGTAATAAACCATTAAGGAAGGCACTCTTAACATCCATTTGATATAATTTAAACTTGTGCAAACAAGAGATGGATAAAAGAAGTCTAATGGACTCAATCCTAGCAACGGGCACAAATGTCTCCTCAAAGTCTATACCCTCAATTTAAGAGTATCCTTGTGCTACAAGCTTAGCCTTATTTCTCACAATGTTGTCATCCTCATCGGATTTGTTCCTATATACCCACTTGGTGCTTATCACATTGGTGTTCTTGGGCCTAGGAACTAGAGTCCAAACCTCATTCCTTTCAAATTGGTTAAGCTCTTCTTGTATGGCAAGAACCCAAAATTCATCTTTTAAAGCCTCATCAATTTTCTTGAGTTCTATTTGGGAGGTGTAACAAGTGTAGCTAATTAGATTAGCCATTTGATGTCTAGTCCTAACACCCTCACTAACTTCTCCATCAATGTCATCTTTGTCATTGAGTTTCCTACCCCATAGAGCAGGTTCTTTTGAGTTCGAATGAGGAATCCTATCAATAGGTTGAGTTATGTCATCATCAAGGTTAGTCTTTTCAACATTAGAAACATCAACAACCTTCTCCAAAGGGGAGTCATCAACTAAATCTACCTCCTCCTCATGGTCATTAGTTTTGAGCTTAGTATCATCAATGACAACATTAGATGATTCCATTATGGCTCTAGTTCTTAGATTGAAAACTCTATAGGCTCTACTATTCAAGGCATAGTCAATAAAGATACCCTCATCACTCTTAGCATCAAATTTTCCAAGTTGATCAAGGTCATTCAAAATGTAGCATTTGCTTCCAAAGGTGTGGAAGTAGCTAACATTTGGCTTCTTACCTTTCCATAACTCATAGAAGTTTTGCCTAGTGTGGGGCCTAAGAAATAATCTATTTCCTATGTTGCATTCCGTATTGACGGCTTCGGCCCAAAGTTTTCTAGAGACATTGTTGCTAAGTAACATCACAAGGGCCATTTCTTGAAGAACCATATTTTTCCTCTCAACAACTCCATTTTGTTGAGGTGTCCTAGAAGCCAAAAACTCATGAGAGATGCCTAGACTATTGCAAAAGTTTTCAAAATGGGCATTCTCAAATTCCTTCCCATGGTCACTCCTAATTCTCTTAATGCTTTCAATCTTGGAGTTCATTTCATTTTGAATTTTGGAACAAAGCATTTTAAACTTATCAAAAGTTTTAGATTTTTCTCTAAGAAAATAAGTCCATGTGTACCTAGAGAACTCATCTACACACAAAAATGTATCTCTTTCCACCTAAACTCTCGATTTGCATAGGACCCATAAGATCCATTTGGAGAAGCTTTAGAAGAGGTTCCTTGGTGGTAACATATTTGCCCTTTATGTGCATACTCTTGGTTTGCTTCCCTTGTTGGCAAGGTCCACAAACACCATTAACCTTTTTTCCAAGCTTGGGAAGGCCTTGCACAATATTAAACTTATCTAACATTCTTAAATCCCTAAAGTTCATGTGACCAAGTATTTCATGCCACAACTCTATTTGTTCATCCTTGGACACATTACAAGACACACTTCTAGCCTCAAGACAATAGCAATTGTCACTAGACCTCATACCTTTTAACAAGGTTTGTCCATTAGGCAATAGGATAGAACAATTATTTTTCCTAAACAAGACGGAGAGTCCATCATCACTAAGATGTGAAATGCTTATCATATTGGCTTTTAGACCATCAACATATAAAGCATTAGACAATAAGGGTAATCCGGGAATGGGATATGGTTCCTTTTTCTTTGACCTTCTTTTTGGATCCATCACCAAAGGTGACATTTCCTCCCTCCTCCATCACAAGAGTCTCAAAGAAACTCTTATTTCCAGTCATGTGCCTAGAGCACCCACTATCCAAATACCAAATATCACAAGAATGAGCTTTCAAAGCAATTTGTGCAACATGGCAAAGGTGTTCATCCTTTCTAATCCACCCAGGTGCAGTATTTTCCTTCCTATTGGTCAATGGTACATGGGCTCTAAATGTCCTAGGATCATGCAAAGGTGTTCCACTTTTCCTAGTGACATGAATCATGGCTCTAGATGTCCTAGGATCATGCATCATGGCTTTAGATGTCCTAGGAACATGCATCATGGCTCTAGCCTTTTTCTTCTCTATCATGCTTTTAATCCTACACAATTTGATATACCTAAAGCAATTTGGTCTAATATGACCATCAATACCACAAAAATGACATGTAAGTAAAAAGTTAGGAATTATGCCATATCCTTGAGGATGCATTGGAGTCTTCCCATGTCTTTGTGGTTGTCTTGCTTGTTGTTGAGGAGCTTTCCTTCTTTGTTGTTGAGCAAGACTTTATTGCTTCCTTAGTTGAGCTTACATGATAGGTGTCTTCCCTTTGTGAGCTATTGGTTGAGGGAAGTTAACTTGAGGAGCCCTTGTAGGATGAGCTTGAGGTGGGCTTCTTGTTGCCACCTTCACTTGAGCACTACTTGAACACTCTCCTAGGTCAAGCTTCTTCCTAGGAGTTTGATGAGAAGAGGACCCGTTGAAGTTCATGCTTCTTACAAAAGTGATCTTGCTTGGAGTGGAGGACATCTTGTCATCTTCAAACCCAAGCCCCTTCTTGTCACTTGGCCTTTTTCCAACATCTAGCATGTGGTCAAGTTTTTTAGTGCTAGAGTTCATCTTGGCCAACAACTCTCTAGCATCTTCAAGCTCTTTCTTCAATCCTTCTTCACTCCTCTTAGATCTCTCCAACTCTTCATTTAGTAGGTCAACTTGAGTTGAGAGGTCTAGGTTTTCTTTTTTCAATCTCTTGATCTCATTCTTGTTCTTTAACCTTGACCTCTCAAACTTAGCCATGTAGCCCTTGAGATCCATCCTATCCACACTTCCATTTGTGGATTGTGATGAAGATCCATCATCAATTGAGTAATCTTCCTCTTGACTTTCATTCTCTTCTTCACTAGCATCTTTGCTTCTAAGAGAGGATGTAAATGCTATGAAGTTAGCCATGAGTTCTTCATCATCCGAAGACTCATCTCCTTCATTAGAGTTATCACTTTCCCTCCATATGGCGGCCATCACTTTTCCTTTCTTCTTGTTCTTGTGATTTGCACATTCCGGGTCAAAGTGACCTATTCCACCACATTCATAGCATTGGACTCTTTCTTCTCGGTCTTTTCTTGCCAAGGCTCAAACTTCTTGAAGGGAGCTTTTTTCTTGAAGTCTTGACCCTTGGATCCAACAATTTTCTTCTCAGACTTGTAGAATTTCTTGAACTTCCTCATTAGCAAAGCTATCTCTTCATCCGAGTCATCACTCTCCTTCTTCACAACTTTGGAGGCTTTCAAAGCAATGTCTTTTTACTTTTTCGATGGTGTAAGGTTAGGGCATTTCCTAGATTCATAAGCTAGAAGCCTTCCAATCACTTCACTCGGCTTCATGTCATTGTAACCACTATTCTCTTCCAAAGCCGTCACTTTAGACTCAAATATATCTGGTAAAGATCTCATAATCTTCTGCTTGATCTTCCTATCCGAATAAGGATCACCAAGTTGATGACCTTGGGTTACAATGTCCATCAACTTTACTTCAAAGTCATTGAAGCACTCATTCTCATCCATCAACTCAAATTGCGTTTGGAGAACTTGAAGCTTCGATTCTTTAACCATATCGGTTCCCTCATGAGCAACTTCTAGGATATCCCATGCCTCCTTAGCTATCCTAGTGTTCTGAACCAATTTGTACTGGTTATCATCCATTGCACATAGAATGGCATGCATTGCCTTCCTATTCCACTTTGAAGCCTCAAACTCTTGTGCATTTCACTGAGCCTTTGGTTTGAGTACATCATCTCCTCCATCTGCAGGAGTCATCATGGGTGGAGTGTAGCCATCTTCAACTGCCATCCATGCCCTGTCATGAATTTGGCATATGTACGACTCCATCTTGCCTTTTCAAGAGGTATAATTCAACCAGGTGATGGTGGAGGTCTAGTGCTGGAAGCTCTCTCATTGCCACCGTTTCCACTCATTGTGTTTTTGAATGAATGATATGAATTCAAGTGTATGAATGGTCAACACAAACACACAAAATGCAACACACACCAAAATGAGCAAGGATCACCTAAGTATGTCTAGGAACCTGCTCTGATACCAATTGAAACAAATATTATGGTGTGCTTAATATTAATCTAGAGGGGGTGAATAGATTTTAAACAAATTTACCCAATTTTCGTTAAAGGTCAAGATTACGAAAATACCACTAGCTAGTTACAATAAAATCACAAGTGTAAAAATACGAAAATATAAACTACACTTGAGATATACGTGAAAACCCTCCAAATGGAAAAAACCACGGGCTGATGAGTGCGCCACACTAGAACCTCGAATCCACTAATGGCAAGGAATTACAACCTAATCCCGGTTTAATCCACCACCACTACCTAATCCTGGTATAAGTGAACCTAGTTCATCTTGCTTGTGCTTTAAGCTACCTACTCCCGGAAGCAACACAAGTCTTACTTCTCAATAAAGAGATAAAGTGTCCTAAGTGAATATATGATGATATTCAATGAACACACAAGGCTAGGAAACCCTATATGCTTATCTAGGATAATGAGATAACAATTAATGCAATCATAGATATCAAGTGTTAAATGACATCTTCAAATAGCTTAGTTAAACATAGATCAATCAATCCTATGAAGCTATCACAATACAACACTCAATCATGTCATCACAACAATCTCTAAATTGTATCTAGAAATATTCTAAGAGAATACAATTAATTAAAAAGATGGTTTAGCAAGAAAAAACACTTAACTTGTAAAAAGATAGTGAAGGCTTACCAAACAAGATGTGATGAAGCAAACCAATCCATAGATGCACTCTAGATGAACATAGATGATGCAAGATGAAGTTTTGATGCACATAGGAATACTTTGAGTGATTGAAAATGAGTTCTTGAAAGTGTTTTTCCTTTGAAATGTGTTCTAAGGAAAATATATGATATATTAAACTCTTACACGACCTTAAGGCAATGAGTTATATATATATATATAAGATCCAAACAAAGTGAGGTCGTTTTGGAAAAAACGTTATAGCTTTCTCTGTGTGCATTGGTGAGGTGCGCTGGTCGAGTAGTGCACCACCAGCACACTTACTAAAAATTTCAATAGGCACTAGACGAGTGGCGCTGCACAGTGGCACAACACAAGCGTAAAATCATTGGAATGTTTACGCTGGTGAGGCTGCGCTAGACTAGTGGCGCACCACCAACTCATGCATATTTTTTCAAATATGCACGGATGCAGCAGCGCACCTCAGTGGCGTATGACTAACAACAGTCCTCTGTGAATGTTGCGCAGGTGGGGTGCGCTGGTCAAGTAGCGCACCACCAGCGCAATTCCTACTTCAACACTCAAACAACCATACAAGCAACAAGTACAAGAGTGATGAAAATGCATCATATTCTAAAAGGCCTAGCATGACATAAACTTGAAGTACAGGATGCAAGTAGATCAACAAGAGTTATTAAAACCAAAATGCACACAAGAAAACACTCAACATATAAGATCAAGAGTTATGCATGAATATGTGAGTGTGTGCAACTATCTCTTCAAAGTAAGTAAGCACAAGAATTTTACCTTTGGTGCTTCTCATCTTGAGGTCTTGAGAGCTTAAGCTACCCTTACATGAACCCCAACAATGTGGTTGTTCACGAAATAAGCCAATCAAAAAATGATGACTTTTTAAAAATATTGTGTGAAAAAGCTAGTGAGACTAAAATGTTGCATCAATGTCTCTCTTTCTTTATTAGTTGAACATGGCTACTATCATATGGGTATCCTCCCGAAAAAATCAAATAGGGTGCAAAGTTGCTAATGCCATGTTTAGCTTATAAAGTTGGATATAGTGCCACTAAAATTTAATATCTATAAAAACTCTATATACTTGCTTATCTCATGACAAATGGTGAAATTGGTTTGAATTATATTGGAAACCTTTGTCATTTGCTTTGCAAAATACCATTGTTTTTGGACTAGAATGCAACATGTTTTGTATGCAAAGCATTTTTGATTAACACATTTTCTTCAAATAAATCTCCTTGTTTCTCTCCTATTAATAAAGTTGCATAAATTTGGCTTATACAATTATGCAACAATCTTGTATGCTCCTTGCTTTCTTTGCCTTGAGTGACCCGGTTGGGGACTCCTCATTTGCCTATCTCATGACAAAAAAGGGGAGTAGCACATTGACCTAGCTTTATGGTGTAATGAGAGTAGTATGTGTTGGCTTTAAGGGGAGTAGTACTTGTTTGAGGGGGAGATTACATGTAGGGGGAGTAACCCATTGAGGGGGAGCATTGCATGAGCATTTCACAATGTCTTACTCATATTATTGAATGCAACTGCTTTTGTGTTATATTCACTTGATCATCTCACATGCACCTGGTTGGAAAGTGGATTTGTGCTTGCTTTGTGTGTAAGGTTGATAGTTATACAAGAGATTGAAGATTTGAAGTATTTTTTTTATGTTTATCTCTTTGTAATGTAGAATATCTTCCCGATGTTTTATCTTGTTTTGTGAGGATCAATGTGAGTGGTGGTTTTGTCACGAAATAGCCAAATGGGGAGATTGTAAAGTCCTTATTTATTTATTGGCTTATTTCGTGAACAAATCACATTTTTGGGGTATTATGTAAGGGTAGCTTAGGCTCTCAAGACTTCAAGAGGAGAAGCACCGAAAGTAAAATTCTTGTGCTTACTTGCTTTGAAGAGATAGTTGCACACACTCACATATTCATGCATAACTCTTATTCATATATGTTGAGTGTTTACACTTGTGTGCATTTTGATTTAAATGACTCTTGTTGATTTATTTGCATATTGTAATTAGAGTTTTATGTCATGTTAGGCATTAGAATAGGATGCACTTTCATCACTCTTGAACTTGTTGAAAATGTGTGTTTGAGTGTTGAAAAATCAGGTTGTGCGCTACTCGACCAGCACACCTCACCAGCGTAACATTCTAGTGGAACGTCGCTAGTCATGCGCCACTGAGTTGCGTCATTGCACCCCCGCACAGTTGAAAAAGTGGGCATTGAGCTGGTGGTGCGCTACTCGACTAGCGCAGCCCCACCAACGTAACATTTTAGTGGATTGTCGCATGTGTTGCGCCACTGGTCTGCACCGCTCGTCCAGCGCCTATTGTAAAATTAGGTTGTGCACTGGTGGTGTGCTACTCGACCAGCGCACACAAATGAAACTGGAACGTTTTTTCCAAAATGACCTCACTTTGTTTGGATCTCATAGTACTTCTAAGATGTTAAATGGAAAATAAGGGTAAAAGTGTCATTTTATCTTTTCAATAAGGTTGACCGTTAAAAATCTAGTCAGAACGACCAAGTTGATGTTTTTATGAAAAACAGTATTTCACGAGTGTTAACTGGAAGATAACGGTACAATTGGCATTTTGTCTTTTCTATAAGGTTTGAGTGTTTGGCACATAAAAATCGGGTTAGAGCAACCAAATTGATGTATTAGCGAAATTTTAGGGACTACTGGCAATAAAAATGAAAAGACAATTAAACATTTCACATTGTGCTAAAATCTAGGGGAATAAATTGATAATCACAAAAGAAAAACAGTAGAAGAAGAAGAAGAAGCACATAGAATAAAAAAAGTACGGTAAAAGTAACAACAACTACAAAGAATCAAAGAATCAAAGATCTAATCTAAACCCACATTTGTTGTGTGCTATGTTCACTTCACATTTAACGATATGCCTACTTATATATATATATATATATATATATATATATATATATATATATATTATCAGTACGTTACATGTCGACCATTGATTATGAAGAAGTTATGATAAGTGCTACACTTTGAATCAAAGTATGTAAATCAAATGGTCCACATCCAATGTACTGACGAATTTATATCAATGCACACTGACTTGAAAATTTATGTATATATATACATAGAGAGAGAGAGAGAGTTAAAATCATTTTTGTCCATTTAGTTTAATCTATTAACCGTTTTGATCCCTCTAATTTCAATATACCTCCGTTAGGTCCTTATGTTAAGATTTCCGTTTAAATTTGGAAGTCTGCCATGGAGAGAGGGAAAAATGACTCTGTTATCCTTGAATTATTTTTTAAAAAAGAGAGATGAATCCTACATGTTTTCTAATTTATAAATATATATTTAAAGCTAAACCCAGGCAAACCCAGATCATATACAAACCCAGATCATCAAATCCAAACCCAGAAAACCCAAATCATCAAATCCAAACCCATATCAGAAAACCAGATTAAAACTAAACCCAGATCATCAAATCCAAACTCAGTAAAAAAAATCCTAACCAAGAAAAAAAAAATTAACACTTCGGATTTGGTATTGATAGAGACTAAATAAATAAATAAACGTCTCCTGAATCTTCTCCAAGACTGCCGCCCCAAACCCCAATCACCATCCCAACCATCTAATCATCATCTAAATCAGTCAATCATCATCCCCATGTAGGAAAAAACAGGTGGCAGAAGCGAAAAATTTGATTGGTAAATTACATAAATTTTCCTTTAAAAGTGAGAACTTAATCCTTGATTAATTAACATATATTTAAAAAGTATCGTACCTTTTTCACGTGACGATTAATATCCAATCCAATCACAAACGTGAATAACCTAGGAATGTGAGCTCGCTTTCTTTGAATTTTATACCTGATAATGGAACAACAAAAACATTTTTCTTTTGTTAGTCACAATAATCTTCCTAGAGAAAAACAAAGAACATTTGATCACTTGTGAATTCTCAATCTTTAGATCGAAACTCACGTGAACCCAATTCAATGTTGTGCACAAAGCCTTTTGATATAAAAGCTAATAGTGGACTATCGAAAACATGAGTGCTCCCTTTCTCTTTTTCTCTTGAGCGAATTCTCACACTATATTTCTATGGGTTGGATGAATTTTTCTTTGGAGCAAAATAATATATTCTCCCTCAAAAACTGGGGTTGACCGAATTCTCATGATGAGAATATATTGGTGGCCGAATCCTCACACAAAGAGGAATTATGTTTCACCAAAACTCCTATCAACTTTTGAATTCAACCCTATCCCAATTCATTAGTGTATTATCCAATAACTAGTTATTGAATATTAATTAAATTCTGACTATATCAACAACTTCCTAATTTTACCAATTGTCAATTAGAGTTTTAATAAATATCAAAAACTACCTAATTTGACTAGATAAATAAATTCTTTTTATTTATCTACTTATCAAATAAGCTTTTGATACTTATCATACTACCAACAATAGTATAACACTGAAAGACCTTATCCTTATTGGATTTTTTTTTTTACTAATTAATTCATTTCCATTTTATTAAATAATAAAATAAAAATAATATATTAAGTTAATAATCTTAGCCTTGCCGCCCAAGCATATACCTTGGGCAAGATATTGTTTTTCCATTTTATTAAATCCATTGGACTTTAATAAAAAGTCCACATGTAAATTAAACCCATTCTTACTAAAAAAGAAACAAGTCAACGAGCCTTATACTAATACATTAATATAATTTAACAGCCCGTTTAATTAAAATGTGCAAATTATATTCTTAATGTATTAATGAAATGCTAATCGCACTCCATTAGGGTTGCACAAGGATTCTCACATGGCCGCCCATACCAGGTATTTGAAGAGTTACCGCATGTCTTGATCACACATGACCGCACCTCTCCAAAACTTTTGGTTTCAAAATCCAAAAACAATTCTAGATGGACCCATAAATTAGTTCGGTAGAATATATCAAGTGATCCATGCAAGTTCTTATGGATTGGGGATCTTGGCGGGCTATCTAAATTTAAGCTCTAATAGACATAACCTAATTACAATCAACAAATTATTCACTTAGATTCGATCTATTAATTTTAGCTCATTCCACTAAAGAACTAAAATTAAACTCTTAAATAAAGATATAATAAGTAAATATTTTTTATTCATACCCTAGACAACCTTATTGGAGATAGTGTATCCTTGTGAAAAATACCAGTAATCGCTAAGAGTTCATAGACCGCCTATAACTCTCCTAGATACCATATTTACTCATATGACCACATTTTAAACTTTGATATTTTTACTTATCCTGAAGGCATGTTTCAATAGACACTATTGAAAATTTAATGTTAAAATTTAATATCCAATACCGTAAAATATCTGTATGATGATATTCTACTCACATTTAATAAATAGAGCCACAATATCCATATCTATAAATGAAGTTCTATATCGATTAACAAATGAATACCATCAAACCATCGAGGATAGACTATGCTATATAATCGTACTCATTTATAGCTCAAATGATAACACTTATAGTCATAAGTCCATCATTTATCTCAGGATTGAGATAGACTCTGATTGTCGATAAGTGAAAACTTTTATCCACTGATGGTTCTGGATAAAATATTTCACTGTGATCTTATTCAATGCACCTAGTGCACTAGATTCTTTTGCCTAAAGACACTACACTTTAATGATCTGAGACTCATCACAACACATTTGATCCCACTCAAATGCTAGCAAAAGAATCTACAACTTTAATAAGGTAAATGCGCACAACCTTTATCTTAAGTTGTGAATATTATTCAAGACTAACTAAAGAATTGTGTCAACCTCATACATATCCATATGTACGAACAATTCTTCATTTCTCTTAGTCTTTTGACCTTATGATTATTTACTTTTGATAATTATAATAATTAAACTATAAAAGCTATAAGATTTGTTAAATTAGAAATCACTTTATTAATATGAAAAGATTGTCAAATACATTATTACACTCTTACTATTGAGCATAATCCTAACACTCCAGCAAAAAAAAAGCTTATGAATCTGGTGGAGTCCATTGATTTCCACCAGATCCATCTCGGGATTCCACCTCCATCTCACGCAAACAACCAATCACAAACACAAAAAAATTGGATCGATCTTACTCTCCAAACACAAAAACCCAAAAAAGAAAAAGAAAAAAAATCCAACCACCACCCACTGAATCGGCTGCAAACGACGTTAATGGTTTTCTTTATTTTTTTTTTCATCGATAAATAGAGAAGAATCATATGAGAGAATAAAGAGAGAGAGAGAGAGATTCGTTGGTCACATTTTTTGAATGAGTGAGAGAGAGATGAGATGAAGAGATGAGGAGAGAGAAAAACATATGAGAGATCGTAAGAGAAAGAGATAAACATATGAGAGGTCGTGATTCATGAGAGAGAGAGAGAGGAGAGAGAACGATGTGAATTTAGAGAGAGATGTGGATGATGAGAATATGAGATTGGTGGATAGGGTTTGGTGAAGAAGATAATTTAATTTTAATTTTAATTTTGATTTTGATTTTTTATTTTAGTTTTAATTTTTAATTATTTTAATATTGTTTTTTTTAATATTAGCTTTTTTTATTAAATCAAATTTTAATTGTTTTTTGTTTTTTCAATTATTAATATACCATTTATTATATAAGTTACCATTTTGCCCTCGTATCATTGATGGAAATCTTGAAAACCCAAATGGAATTGAACAGCAGGGACTAAAATAAAGATTATTAGTAAATATTTAGACCTAATGGAGGGATACTGGAACTAGTGGGATTAAACAGTTAATAGGTTGAACTAAAGGGATGAAAATGATTTTAACCATCTATATATATATATATATATATATATAGAGAGAGAGAGAGAGAGAGAGAGAGAATAAAAAATAACCATGAGAAACATTAAACTTTTGTTTGTAACCATTTTTGAAATTTTATTTATTAATAACCACTTTTTTAAAAAAAATCAGTGTATGTCCATAAATTACAAAAATACCCTTGGATTTGATTTTTTCTTTAAAAATGAAAGCAAACTTGAAATCATGACTAAAATCTGGAACCAAACTTGAAATCACGATAAGAAACTTGAAACTTGAAACTTGAAACTTGAAATCTTGTCTAAAAATATGAAATTTTGAAACTTGAAATCTTGTTTAAATTGAAATGTTGAAACTTGAAATCTTGACTAAATTGAAATGTTGAAACTTGAAATGTTCTGGGTTTTTAAGTTTTTCATTTTCAAATTTTGAAACTTGAAATCGTGCCTAAATTGAAATGTTAAAACTTGAAAACTTGAAATCTTAAAATCTTGAAATCTTGACTAAATTGAAATGTTGAAACTTGAAATGTTCTGGGTTTTTAGATATTTTGTTTTCTTCCATTTTTTTCGACAGATCTACTCACCGGTGGAGGGGGAGCTCGACGGTGTTGCTGGATGGTCGTGAAGCCCAAGCGATGGCACTCCAGATAGTTGTCGACGACGTGTGAGAGAGAGAAAGGAAAGGAGAGAGAAAGAGAGGTGAGTGAAAGAGAGAGAGAGAGAGTTGTGGGGAGAGAGAAAGAGAGGTTCAGTGAGAGAGAGGGGAGGCCGGCGGCGGTTCACCGGCCTTCGCAGGGACGCCGGCGGGAGAGAGAGATCGGGAGAGAGAGAGAGGAAAGAAGAGAGAAAAAAAAAGATAAAAGAGAGAGAAAGTGTTTGGGGATGGTTTTTATATGAGGGCATTCAAGTAATTTCTCAAAAAAAGACTATTAACGAATAAATTTTCGTATGTGGTTCAAAATAAATTTTTTATAATAGTTGTGATAATTTTTAACAATTTCCACTATATATATATATATATATATATATATATATATATATATATATATGAGGGAATTTTAAGAAATGATCCAAAAGTTTATTGGTTTAATGTTCTTAGCCAATAATTTATTTTTTATTATATTTATCATTTTTAGACTTGAACCGACAAATATACCCTCCACTCTTATCTTTACTTCACCTAAAATTTCCCTCTCTTGAGTCCCAAAATCCTCAGTTTTGTCTTCCCAAAATTTTAAAATCAGATATTCTCTGTGTTCAACCCAGAAACCGATTTTGTCTCCTTCAACATTTGACTAACCCATTTTATCTCACTCCAAAATTTATTTTCTTTATCTCTCTCCAACGAAACTCAGCGGCTGCATTTTAAAATCTCTTCACGTCACCTGTAAGAAACCCAATGGTGTCTTCTTCGTCTCTCTTTTATGCGTCTCTCTCTTCAACTGAAACATACGCTTACAGGTGCTTTCACTTTATGCTGCTTTGATTTCAACATTTTTTTTCTTTCCATTTTTGTTGGTTTCTGGTATTATTTTTTTTTGGTTTTGAGTCTATTTTTTGATCTGGATCATCTAGGGTTTGTGTATTTGAACTTTTGAAGTGTTTTTTTAGTCTGGGAATCGATGCTGGTTCAATTTATCTTTAATTTTGAATTGGTTTTTTTTCTTTGTTTGTGGTTAGATTATTGCAATCCAATAGTTAGCTCTTTAGATGGGGTTTGTGTATTTTTATTGAAATAGTAATATTATTTGAGTTTCTATTTACGAAACTTGAGCTCTAATGAGTGGGTTTTGTATGAAAATTACTTGTCATTCTTCTGGTGTTGTTACTGCTCTCAATTAAGCAATTGTTTTGTTTGAGATGTAGCTCTGGTCACTGGCTTGGTTGTTTCAATTGGGTATTCAATTGGTATTCATGATGTTTCGATTTTGATTAGGTGTTTGTATGTTGTGTTGAAAATCCCATGCCTAGGCATTTAAGGCATAACAAATCGTCATTTTAGGCTCATAATTTTTGCTGTTAATAAGAAATGCATGTCTTTTAGATAAAAAAAAAATTGTTTTATGGTTAAACTTAGTATTACTTGAAGGGTCTGTCAATTGCGTATTGAATGGTGAATTCTTGTTATAGGTTTGTTCATTTATGTGGTATTCATTGTTATGTGTTCATTTTGAGTGGCAATTGAGTTTGTGTTTTGTGCTTTGATCCGAGTTTTGGTACTGATGCATGCATGATCTCAACTATATATATGACGATTTGAGTGATTATGGTATATATCATATATGATTATATAAATTCTTCCTTCCTAATTCTTCCCAAATAATACTCTATATATACAACCTTTTTGTTTATATACCCTTTTTGTTTTGCGGGTTATGGTGATTGTCAATTTGTATTATAAGGAATGAAAGCAATTGCAATATATTTGATAGCAGGAGAATAAAAAATGGGGTTGTAACTTGTATCTCATTTGATTTATTTTCAAACTTGTACGTAGCTCAATAAGTCAATCCAAAATTTATGAGATTTTACCTTAGTTTCCATTCCAACAAGCTTTATATATGCATGGTTGTAAGCTCTTAACAGGTTTTGCTAGATGCCAATCGACTGAGTAAGTGTGTAATTTAAATCATAGTGGTATTTTAGACATGTAATTGCAAATTTCAATTGGATGAGTGATCATAGTGGCATTTTAGACGTATAAATGTTATATGCATAATTCCAGTATTCTTACATGCTAGTTCATGATAGTTAGTATTGATTTTCACAATTGAAACATAAGGCCAAAAAATAAATTCCAGTATTGTTACATGCCAATGTAATTTGAAGTTACATACCAGTGTAATTTGAAGTTACATGTCAGTTAGTATTGATTTTTTATAGTTGAAACACAGGTATTAGCTATTAGAAGATGGATATTGTTTTGATTTTTCTATAATTGATAAGTGATGCCCTTGGATTTTTACAGTGACACTCAAAAAAGAACAAAAGAAAGTGATAAATGATGCCTTTGTTTACAGTTGTGTTTTTATGTGTTAAAAGTTCTATCATAGTTGTATTTGATTGGCCTATGACCACTTGGATTTAGTCTGTTTATGAATTGGATCTTGCATATTGATTACACTTTGTTTTTGTCTTTGATAGGTAATTTGCCATTATACCGTCAAATTGTAGGAGACGTAGCAAAGTTTGCATAACCACCTGGTCACAATCAACAAAGGATTACACAACGTAGCATGCGAGTTATTTAATTTCAAATTATATGTAGTTGTATAAATTTACATGTTATTTGGATTCAACGTTCACCCAGTATTAAATGAATTCATGTTGGAGATGTACGTTGCAGTATTGAATGAATTTATTTTCAAGATAAAATTCCAGCATTATGGTATGTTAGTGCCGATTTAAATGTTACATGACAGCTGTTTAAAAGTTACATGTCAGTTATTTCTGAAGTTACATGCTAGTTATTTACAAAATTACATGCCAAATAATTTCGAATCTTACATGCCAGCTGTTTAAAAGTTACATGCCAATTATTTTTTAAGTTACATGCCAGTTATTTCAGAAATTACATGCCAAGCTTTTTCAAATGTTACATGCCAACTCATACTGAATTCCAGTAATGTTACATGTTAGAAATTACATATCAGTTGATACTAAAGTTACATGCTAGTAAAAAATGAAGTTACATACAAACGTATTTAATCACCACATTTGGAAGATTAATTTCATTCACAATTCTAGTAATGTTACATGCTAGAAGTTACATGCCAGTTGATACTGAAATTACATGCTAATTAAGAATGAAGTTACATGCTAACATATTTAATCAACTCATTATGAAGAGTGTTTTCATATACAATTCAAGTAATGTTACATGGTAGAAGTTACATGCCAGTTGATACTAAAGTTACATGCTAGTTAAAAATGAAGTTACATGCTAACGTATTTAATCACCACATTTGGAAGATTAATTTCATTCACAATTCTAGTAATGTTACATGTTAGAAGTTACATGTCAGTTGATACTGAAGTTACATGCTAATTAAAAATGAAGTTACATGCCAACATATTTAAGCAACTCATTATGAAGAGTGTTTTCATACACAATTCCAGTAATGTTACATGTTAGAAGTTTCATGCCAGTTGATACTAAAGTTATATGCTAGTTAAAAATGAAGTTACATGCTAACGTATTTAATCACCACATTTGGAAGATTAATTTCATTCACAATTCCAGTAATGTTACATGCTAGAAGTTATATGTCAGTTGATACTGAAGTTACATGCTAGTTAAAAATGAAGTTACATGCTAACGTATTTAATCACCACATTTGGAAGATTGATTTTATTCATAATTCCAGTAATGTTACATGCCAGTTGATACTGAAGTTACATGCTAGTTCAAAATGAAGTTACATGTTAACGTATTTAATCACCACATTTGGAAGATTGATTTTATTCACAATTCCAGTAATGTTACATGCTAGAAGTTACATGCCAATTGATACTGAAGTTACATGCGAGTTGATACTGAAGTTACATGCCAGTTCAAAATGAAGTTACATGTCAGTTCAAAATGAAGTTACATGCCAGTTCATTTAATCACTACATTTGGAAGATTGATTTCATTCACAATTCCAGTAATGTTAAATGTCAGTTGATACTGAAGTTACATGCTAGTTAAAATGAAGTTACATGCATGCTCATTTAATCACCATAATCAGCAACTTCCACTGTGAAAAATGTAAATGGCAATCAATCATCAAGCCAACTTCCGCAGTGAAAGATGTAAATGGTAAACATTTAAGCTTATAAACAATATAAAAAGATGAAAATTCTTTCATTAAAAAGATGAAAATTCAGTAAGTAACTATATATACAATTTGATTGAAACCAAACACCACATGGTAGTAACGTTATAAAATATCAATTCAAATTGCCCATCTTATATTAGTTAGATTAGATGGATAACACCTGAACAAAAAAACAATAATTGTGACTCCATAATTTATAACCCAACTTAACTTGATTCAAAATTCAAATTCATTGTACAAAAAAAAAAACCCAACAAGACATCAACAAGAACAACAACTTACTAAACTTAGAAATGAGAGATTAATTGGTTGTAATAACATAACAATGCCAAAAACATGTACACAAATTAACAATACCAAAAGCATTTGACTCAATCAAAACTGGAAACCACCCCTTGTCAGCAACCCATAAAAGATCTTCCAGAACTGCTCTTGCATCAGTGACTTCAATAGAGACAATTCCTTCAAAAACAAGTGCATCACTTAATTACTCTACATCCATATTTCTTTGAAAGACCCAACAGGAGGAGCTCTACATCTCTGTACAATGCTCCCACCTCCCTTTGACTTCTTTTCACAATTTAAAGCATATGTAACAGAAGAGATATAATTACAAGCTTTAATCCAAATATCAAAATCAGCCGAACCCTTAACTTTAAACAAAATCACGTTTCTATCATGCCACACCCCATTACAATTATTCATTAACTAATCTTCTTCCCCATCCCTATACTAACATCAAACTATAAATTTAAAATCAACAATAGCTACAAACAAAATCCTAAATTTAATACCCAATTTATTTTTAAATACATATCCTGATTAAATACAATTCCTTTACACTCACCAAACTTCACCACGACGTCTAGACATCTAGAGTGGTTTCAGAACAGAACTAGATCCATGACTGATATGGGTTGATATGGATTAAAGAAGTACTAGCTATGAAGTGCTTTTCATTTTCTAGATCCTTCAAGATGGGGAAAAAACTAAACTAGATAGTGAATATATCCAAAAGTCATTAAAAGCCAAATTGAAAGTGCTGGAAACATCTAATGTTTCCTCTATTTAAACAAACACCAAAACAAGTTGCTTATTAAAAAGAAGCTTGTATACATTTGAGTATCCAATTTCGAACAAATCAATATTTGAAGCAGTTAAATTAACTAGTACAATTGGTAATATAAAATGACCAAAATTATCTCTCAAACAACCAAATAACGATCCAGGTCATATATTAGCTGCCGGTCAATAAATAGAAGCATATACAATCGAAATAGAAGAAATTGATACAGATGCTTCTTTATCATAATTATGTTAATTAAATATGTGAATTTGAACTCGAATTACTTAATCATTTAGTATCAATAGGTATCAATTTTTTTTAAGAAACCTGATTTCTTAACCCCATAAATAGAAGCACATACAATTGAAATAGAAGAAATTGATGCCGGTTAACTCACTGGTAGTAGAAGGCGGCGTCGACGAACAAAGACGACGACATTGACTAGCAAGGGCGATGGCGTCGACAAGCAAAAACAGCGGCTTCAATGAACGAGTACAACAACAACGACGGCGGACGGAAGATGAAGACGACGTCGACGACTGAGAGAGAGACAGAGTCGGCGCCGACTGCAAGAAGGGCGACGGATTCGGCGAGACCAGGGACGACAATCTCTCATCTTTTTCTCTTCTTTTCTCTCTTTCTTTGTTTGTTGCCCGACAGAAATCAATTGAACCCTAACAATACAAAACCTCCTTTTTTATTTTTTATTCTTTAATTTCAAATTTAGAGGTAATTTTATCTAAAAATGATCCAAAATAATAAAATATAAACCGATGGTTAAAAACAATAAATTTATTAATTATTTGATTACTTATGAATTCCCCGCGAATATATATATATATATCTTAACTCACAAGACTAAATTCACTATCATCCCTCAAATATTCTCTCTCTTCCAGACTCTCACAATCTCTTAAACTTTTTGTGCAATGCCCATCAACAAGGGCACCACCACGCCTCCACCAACGATCGGCAAAATCGGGCCTTACACGGTGTTCGTGACCCCACCATCCACCCCCAAACCTGCAGAGCCGCCGGTCATTGAATCTCCACAGAAGGTGGTGGCTCCTCCTGTCCAGCCTCCGCCGCAGCAGTTCGAAAAGCTCGTTTCTGTTCAGTCTCTGCCAGATGGGTCTGTTTCTGGCTTCTTCAAGAATGCTGTCAACAAGGTCCAAAACGGTATGTCGTTTCTCTCTCTGTCTATTTAGATAGTAATGTTAATGCATGTGTTGTTTGGCTTTGGATCTTTATCTTCTCTTGTCTCTTTGGTTTTCTAATTAAAAGAATTAAAGTGGTGGCTAAGTTGTGCGTCTATGTTAAGTCGATTTATGAGTCTTTGTTTGATTACTGAGAAAATGATGGAAAATTATAGAAATGAAATAAAAAAGAGCCATCTGGTGATAGATCTTCTCTTCTTTGGATTTGTAAACGATTAGAATGGATGGGAAAATTACAATTTGTTTGGTTTGTAGATAAGAAACAATCTACGAATTAGAAATCGAATTTTTGTATTTAAGCAGAGTGATTGTAATGCAGTCAATGAAGTATGTGGAGTAACATTTCTTTTGTTTTTGTACTTTTTATAAGCCATTAGATGGAGCTCAGTTATGCATTTGATTACAAGGAAAAAAGGGAAACTATTAATAAACTTTATCTTTTCCTCATGTTCCAATGTTATTTGTTATTAATTAAGCATTATCGGGAGATATTGCAGCTCATTCGAGTTTGGATGATCACTTGGCACGTTGGTTTGGTTTAAATCAGTCAAAATATCAATGGGCGTTGGACGATTATTATGAGAACAAGGGATTGGTAAGCTTGATTTTAATGATTTCGTCATAAATTTTTATTTCTTCAAGTTGAGTTGTGAATTTTATTGGAGTATATATCTTTTTTTTTTCTATGTTTTTTTTAATATATATTTTAGCTTCTGTAACTGTTGTTATCTTTGGTAGATTGGAATATGTGGCAATGGTATTTTTTTGAAGCTACATGTGAAGTAGCTTCAAAGTAAGAGCGTTAGTATTATTTGTTCTTGCTTCATCATTGATATGGAAGATTCATTTCTTTGGTGTCATGTATGTGTGAAAATCTTGCATAGATTTCAATGAATTAAGATTCTTTCTCTGGCAGTGATCCGTAGTAGTGCTATTCACTCACTGGGATAAGCCTTTTTTCTAAACACTTCCTGTTGTCCAGGTCTTAAAAGGTCTGTCATCACTCATCATATATTTGAACATTGAAAACTCAATATATATATTATCAACTAACTTTTCACTGTGTAATCTGTAAAAGAAAACTGTGCTTTTCACAGTTTGTTATGTTGTCTCCCATATAACCAATGAATTGTTGTCGGTTTAGCTTGTTAAGTTCATTTGGATTTGGCAACTCAATTAAACAGACTTCATTTATTGGAAAAAATCAGTCTGTTGCTGTGGAAAGTGGCAGAGATGACAGAGAAGTCACAGATGGGACGAAAATAGGATAATGATTAGAACTTAGAAGTTAGAACCATCTGATACTTGCTGTCTCATGCATCTATACTGAACTATAAAGAAACATTAGAATTGCCTTAAGATGCAGTCGGCCAAAAGTAAAACAACGCTCAAAGAAGCATTCTACACAAATATCAGTTTAATCAATCGTATTCGTATAAACTGACGGTCAAGTTTTGCATAGTGTAGGATAACCTGTTATTGCTATCAATATTTTTGAGGTGTATTGTGTACGTGGTTGCCAACTTTTCTTTTGTGAGGATGAGCCCTGAATTGTTTTTTCAGATGGACCATTTTGTTGTACTTTTGCTCTAGTTGAAAATTAAGGATTTGCAATATCACTTCAACCCTTGTTATATGGAACCTATTTCTGGCTATGGCATTTGTTTTGCTATAGAGAGTTTTCTTTTTAGATGGACAACTAATATCAAATTCCACCGTTCTGTACCTTTTAGTCTAAGTTCTACCTATTCAGAACCTTTATTCTTCTAGATTATGTCAATATTACATAGTACATCTGCATGTCTAAAGTCTTGAATATATGTGATTGCGTTATGGAAGTCTCTATGTAACATGATGATATTTTCTCTCAACTGGACAAGCAACAATATGCTTCTAGCAGTGAACTATGTCCATTTCAAACTTTATGGGAAAAGTAGGCTTTTGTAATTATTGATCTATTACATCACCCTTAGTGGCTTAGTCTTTCGGAAGAGAGCCTCCAACTTATTTTCCTAAGCATTAGCTGGCAATATGCCTATAGGCTCTAGACCCAATACTGGCAAGAGTTACAAAGGAGGTATCATTTGGCACGGTCAATATGTGGTAGTTACTCAAAACCGGTTGGTCTCTGGCTGGTAAGTGGTAACATATCAGAACTGGGTCTGGGTGAAGTGCACATTGCATCTGTTCTATGTTTGACTGGTGACTGAGTCTGTCTGATAGGCCTGGCCGGAAGTGCCAAGGTAGGTAACAGATAAAAGGAAAAAGATGACTTGTCTATGAAACATGAACTTCCTTTTGTATTGAAGGTTGCGTCTGTCCGATTACAACAGAATCTCTATTGTATGTCGGGGAGTTTGTGGCAAGTTTTTCCACATTGTGATTGATGATGTGAATTTTTCTGATTGTGTTTTCCTTAGCTGACTTTTTACTTTGTATTTGTGCTTAGAAGTGGAACTCTCTTATTTGACATTTTTAAGTTTGTCTTATGGCAGGAAAAGGAAGCTGTAAAAGCAAAAGAAATGTCAAGCAAAGTACAGAGTGTTTAACATGCTTGTTGGGCTGGTAATTTGATGTTTCTATATTTTGATATACATACAAGAAATGTCTGCCAAATGTTTGAATGACTTTGAAATTGTCTGGATGCAGAATTTACATCAATTGAAGACGGGAGCCGAGTCTCCTTTGTATACTATATTTACAATATCTATTATATGGGATAGAAGTAATAGATCTGGATACTTGAAGGAACCTTTGTCTAGACATCAGGGCATTCAGGGGATGTTGATTGTTTGCAATTTTATACCTACTGCAGCTATTGTGTACTAGTCTGTGAACCATGTAATCTCCTTTTTATGCCATGGTTTTGTTGATTTACTCCATTGAGCTGCAATCTAATCTAGTGTATTCTCAGGTTGTTGGAATGTACTGTTGATGTAATTTGTAATTCTCTCTTACCTTTTTTTGTGGGAATGCTGCAATAGTTTGCATAACCGGATTTTTTTTTCCTTTCTTCTTTTGCCTGCTGATGTCGTGCCAATTCTTTGTGTGATTTAAAGTGAGCTGATATAATCATAAATAAATACAAAGTTTCATCTCCTTTTAATAATATAATGAAGGGGTTCTGCAGGGTTACAAATTACAATATGTAATTGGAGTAATGAAAAAGGTATAGTTGATTAACACGAGTCTTTGAAAAATGTAGTTTGCTAGATCCATTTTCTATTTCGTTGATTTCAATGGCCATATGCCAATAATCTAGTTCTTCTTATTCAATTAAAACAAGACAAGGAAAGCAAGGATACCTGGTGGGTTGTCCTAAGAATGAACCAGCAAATCAACTACATCATAATTTCCGAAGTTACATGTCAACTCCTTACAAGATGAGAAGCTCTATCTCTCCTTGTAAATTGTCTGTTCCCCAATTCCTTACAAGTTGTTCCATCTCTGTTTCCTCCTAAATTTCAAGAATGGATGCAGAAAATGATTCATCAACAATGCCAACTGCACAAACAGTTATTATCATTGTGGTTGTAGGTAAGATTTTCCTTCTGTTTGCTATTACATTTTATGAAATCTTTTTTTCTTAGATAAAACTTTGGATATATCTTACTATATTCGTGTCCTCTGCAGTCATCATCGTCATAAAGATTGTAATTCTAATGATAATATGCCAAAAAAAAGCTCGTATGGTTACCAGCACTGTTACTCCAGACACAAGATTTCTAACACTAACAGTGGATAAATTCTTAACTGATATGGAAAGAGAGAAGCCTGTCAGGTTTACTTGTCAGCAGCTTTGGATTGCGACCGAGAATTTCACCAACTTGGTGGGTTCAGGAAGTTTTGGAGATGTATACAAAGGAACATTCAGTAATGGAACCATTGTAGCTGTGAAGGTTTTGAAAGGAATTTCAGATAAGAGAATTGAGGATCAATTCATGGCAGAAGTTAGTACAATTGGGAGAATTCACCATTTTAATCTGGTTAGACTATGGTTTCTGTTTCGAAAAAAACCTGAGAGCTCTAGTTTATGAGTTCATGGCAAATGGTTCGCTTGACAAGCACTTGTTTTGCGAAAACGTCTTAGGATTCGAAAAGCTTCATGAGATTGCACTTGGCACAGCTAGAGGCATTGCTTATTTACACGAAGAATGCCAGCAGAGAATCATCCATTACGATATAAAACCTGAAAACATTCTCTTGGATGAAAATTTCTTTCCGAAAGTGGCTGATTTTGGCTTGGCAAAGCTATGCAACAGAGAAAACACTCATATAACCATGACAGGAAGAAGAGGAACAGCAGGGTACACTGCACCTGAACTTTGGGTGCCATTTCATGTAACACACAAGTGTGATGTTCATAGCTTTGGAATGCTATTATTGGAAATCGTAAGCCGGAGAAGGAACATGAAAAAAGAAGATAGTGTTCCTGAAAGCCAAGAATGGTTTCCAAAGTGGGTGTGGAAAAGGTTTGAAAATGGAGATTTGGATGAGTTGATGAAAGCCATCGAAATCGAAGCTGAACGAGATAGAGAAAGGGCAGAGAGGATGATCAAGGTAGCTTTTTGGTGTGTTCAGTACAAGTCAGAATCAAGACCTGTGATGAGTGTTGTTGTGAAAATGTTGGAAGGAGCTGTAGATATTCCTACACCATTGAAGCAGATTCATCACATATTGATGGAATCTCCTAGTCCCCAACTACCAATATCTGCATATAATATTAAGTGGGATGGAAGCAGTTTAGATAGTTTGGGTTCTTCTCCAATTCCTGCTAGTGCTACATCTCCCTCGATATGTGCAACCCCTATAATGAAAAAATATGGAATTGAAATGGACCCCAACTAATTACAGCTTCAATAATAACCTCCCTATCCATTGATCTCTATCTTCTTCTTCCATGTCCATTCCCTGGGATTTGTTGTTACAAACATGTTCTTTTTTTTGCAGAGCATAATAAACTCGATAAAAACTATCTTTGGGCTAGTTAGTTACTTTTGCAGTTTTCAAGAATAAGATAAAATGTAATGTTTTTTTTTTATTATTATAAAAAAATAAAGATAAAATATAG
Organism: Dipteronia dyeriana; assembly: GCA_032871835.1. NCBI lineage: Eukaryota > Viridiplantae > Streptophyta > Magnoliopsida > Sapindales > Sapindaceae > Dipteronia > Dipteronia dyeriana. The sequence goes on along the minus strand of CM065300.1, from coordinate 69,576,624 downwards.
AACAAATTGCCCCAAACCGTCCTCAAATTTTTCCATTTATATCCAGAAACAACTTTATCCAAAATTGACACTTATCTCCCCATAAATTAGGAATCGACTAGAGTTGACCGTTAAGTTTTAACATCTTTAAGGGTAACATCATCATTTTACCCTTAATTTATTAAAATCATATTTTTTGTAAAAAACAAAAAAACAAAAAACAAAACAAGATCTCTCCATCATCCATCTTTTATCTCCACAACAACCATCCACCAACAATTGTTATAGGGGTATTAGATTTTAAAGGGTTCAGCTACTATACATGATCTATATAGTTGATAGTTTTTAGATTTCAATGCAAGAGTGATTAGATTCAAATCCAAAGGTGTATACAAATTACAAATTTGAAAATTACAACAAAAATAAACCAACTCTCCCATATAACTTTAGATTTAACAATACAATTTATCCCCTTATTTAAAAAGGATATTAGTTTTTTAGGCTAATTGCACAAATACCCTTGAGTTTAGGCTTAATTGTAGATAGACATAACTTTTACTCGAAATTACATAAACTACTCTTACCGTTAGTTGACTTTCGTTTAATTTAACGGTGGACCATCTTTTGATTCTAAAAGACTAAATACCCATTTCTATTTAATTATTTTTATTATTTCTTTTGACGGTTATTTTTTGTTTAACCACTCGTCAAACAGGTAATATGAATAAGTAATCAAACTGTAAATCAAAATAAACAAAAAACGAGAAAAAACACAAGATTTTACGTGGTAAAACCCCAAGGTAGGAAAACATCCACGGTTGACGATTGCGGTGAAAGAAAAAAGAATCCACTAAGTTGATAGAAAATTACACACACAGTCTCGCTTACTCTCTTATATGCTTAATTGACGTTCACTCTTTTGTGGGTATTATTTGGGTCTATTTATACATGCATAGAACCCTAATTCTTAATATACAAGTAAGGAAAGTTCCCGTAATTAAATGAAACTCTAACTTATAGGGGTCGTGTTTCTCTTCTTCCTTATCTTTCGTTGATTGTGTTTCAATTGTATTGGACTTCTTGCCTAATCTGGACTTTGATATCTATAAAGAAATTTGTTTCCTCATCAAAATATGCTTCTAGACACCTTAAGTTAGCAGGATTTATTCTCTATATGCTTTGAGCAGTCACTTTGTTAAATCTGAACGTTGCCCACATGTCATGTAACCGTCCGCCTATTACACCTGACCAAACTCTCTTTCCCACGATCATCGACTTCATCTGATCATGGCCTCAACCTCGATCATCTTAGTAGTCCCGATCGGGTCTTCCTGCCCCACCGTTTATGCTATCTTGGTCTGGGGGTTTGACGAGTGTTCTTCGGTCAACTTGACTCGATAAGGTTGACTTCTGATAACATGACACCTCTAACTCTTATATTTTATTGTCGTGTCATATCGCCCAAATTTCACCAATAACAATGCCCCCTTAAACATACAAGACCGAGTATCTCGTTTCAAATGGAGCTCACTCAGCGAATTGTGTTTAATTTGTTCTTTTTTCTCGTCTTGTAGCACATTAATACATATTTAATGTTTTACAGCTATCAATCAGGCCGTTTTAGTTGATGCAATCATTTAGCCACTTTTTTGAATTTCGAATGGCGCGTGATTTTTGAATTTCGTGCACCTACTTTTGCTCTCGGCTGGCGATGTTTGTGTACTCTGATGACATTAATCACTTCTATATATAACCCAAAACTCTTCATTTCCCTCTCATGACTTCATAGATTCTCTTCGCAAAAGAAACCCTAGTTTTTTCTTCTTTAAACTTTTATTCGCTTCCTTCCCTTCTTTACCAATCGTTTGTGTTCTTATCGCCTTCATTAACATTTCAGGTATGGATCCAACTCTCCTTTATCGATATTTTGAACTTTCCATGCATGCCATTAAGGCTGGCGATAATGAGAATATCGCTAGGCTTGAGTTCATACTTTGAGGTCACTTTCATGCATACACCTCTTCGTTTCAACCTGTTGCTTTAGATGTAGATTACTCTGTGGCTCGTCCTGAGTTTGTTTCTCCATCTACTAACCTTTATACTTCTGCTTCTATTGATGTTTTTCAAGATATGTTGAAGATAACCAGTTCTTATCAAACCATCAGAGTTTTTCCTAAAGAAACCGCCCGGCTAGCAAACGACTTAAAAATAGTCTTATAGAAGCTAAAGATGAAGGAGGTCCCGAAGGAATGACTGACACGTATGTTAAAGTTTATTGTGGATCACCCTTGTGCTTTTGATTACGAAATAAATATGGTGACTGCTAATGAACTTGAGAAGTTCTGAGATCGGTTTGACCTTCCACGTTCGATGCGATTGTTTTACAACGGCAATGATGCTGTATTGAATCCTCCTCCTAGTGCAGTTGTCATTTATGGGGCCATGTTGTCCTCTGGGGTCACTTTCCCCATTTAACCCTTCATCGCTCGATTCTTGGAAGATGTGGGGATTGCCCCGTTCAGCTGACCCCTAAATCTTACCGGGTGTTGATCATCTTATGACATATATGGAAGAAGATTGGGGCCAAATACCCCTCGACCCCCTAGAAGATACGTAACTTTTACACCCTGGGGTGATCTGATACTAGAGGCACCTTCTATCTCTAATCGACCTCCTCGAGTAGTTGGATTCCCCTATAGGGCAAAAACGGTTCAAAACGCAACGGGAAGCGTGATAAAAACAAAAATTAGGGTTTGCATATAAGTAAAAAAAAATCCCTTTTAATAACAAGGACCTTAACTCTAGATTAATTGATGTATATAAAAAGTATCGTGCATTTTTTTTTTGTGACGATTGAACTAGCGTTAAATTGAATCCACAAGATCTTCCAATCCAATCACGAGCGTGAATCACCAAGGAATGTGGGCTCCCATTCTTTAAATTGTATACCTGAGGATGGAAACAAACAAAATCTTCTTCTTTGTTAGTCACAATAATCTTCCAAGAGAAAAAATCAAAAATGTCCGGTCACTTGTGAATTATCAATCGATTTGATTGAAACTCCCGTGAACCTTGATTCGATGTTGTACACAAAACCATTTTGATGCAAAAGATACTAGTGGACTATCGAAAACAAAAACGTTCCCTCTTTTCTCTATGCTTGGTCGAATTCTTTACACGATGAGTTGGATGAATTTTTTTTATAACAATAAAAAACTAATAAAAAGCAACTTCTCACACCAAAAAATTCATGTTTGGTCAAAATTTACAAGTATATATATATAGGAGACCAAATCTTCTCCCAAGAAGGATTTACTTGGTGGACAAGAATCCTTTCCTTAGGTAAATTTACTTGGTGGTTAAGAATTCTTTTCTAAAAGGAATTCTATCCTACACCAATACTCTTAACCATATTAAAGACTTCCTAATTTGATTAGATAAATAATTCATTTTGTTTATCTACTTATCAAATATAGTCTTTAATACTAATTATACTACCAACAATAGTATAATTTTAGAAGACCATCTCCTACTAGAAAAAATATTTTGACTTTTAATTAAATAAATAATTAATCAAAAAATTAATTAATTTCTATTTAATTAAATAATAAAATAAAAATAATATAATTAAGCTATTCTAAATAGCCTTGCCGCCCAATACATATATATGGGTCATATATTATTTTTCTTATTTTATTAAATCCATTGGACCTTAATAAAAAGTCCACATGTGAACTAGACCTATTATTACAAAAATAAACAAATTCACATGCCTTAATACAATTCTAAATGGACCCCTAAATTGGTCCGGTAGAATATATCAAGTGATCCATGCAAGTTCGTGTGGATTGGGGATCTTGGCGGGCTATCTAAATTTAAGCTTCAATAGACACAACCCAATCACAATCAACAAATGATTCACTTAGGTCCGATCTATTTAATTTTAGTTCATTCCACTAAAGAACTAAAATTAAACTCTTAAATAAAGATAGAATAAGTTGATGTTACTCATTCATGCCCTAGACAGCCTTATTGAAGAAAGTGCATCCTCATGAAGAATACCAGTAATCGCCAAGAACTCATAAACCGCCTATAGCTCTCCAAGTTACCATATTTACTCATATGACCATATTTTGAACTTGGATATTTTGACTTGTCCAGAAGCCATGTTTCAATAGACACTATTGAAAACTTAACGTTAAGATTTAATATCCAATACCTCAAAACATCCATATGATGGTATTCCACTCTCATTCAATATATGGAGCCACGATGTCCATATCTATAAATGAAGTCCTCTATCGATTAACAAATGAATACCACCAAACTATCGAGGATAGACTATGCAATATAGTCGTACTCATTGATAGCTCAAATGATAACACTTGCAACCATAAGTCCATCATTTATCTTAGGATTGAGATAGACTCTCTGATTGTCTTCAAATGAAAACTTTTATCCATTGACGGTTCTAGATAAAGTATTTCATTGTGATCCTATTCAATGCACCCAGTGCACTAGATTCTTTTGCCCAAAGACACCACACTTTGATGATTTTAGACTCATCATAACACATTTGATCCCACTCAAATGCTAGCAAAAGAATCTACAACTTTGACAAGATAAAGGTGCCTAACCTTTTATCTTAAGTTGTGAATATTATTTAAGACTAACTAAAGAATTGTGTCTACCTCATACATATCTAGATGTATAAACAATTCTTCTTTTCTTATAGTCTTTTGACATTATGATTATTTACTTTTGACAATTATAATAATTAAACTATAAATGCTATAAGATTTGTTAAACTAGAAATCACTTTATTAATATGAAACGATTGTCAAATACACTATTATATTCTTGCTATCGAGCATAATGCTAACATCCCCATGGTTCAAAAGAAAAATTTACCCCTCCTACGTATAAGGACCATAAGGGCTTTATCTAGGGGTTTCCTTCTTCAAAGAATTATTGGAAGAACAACTGGTTCTTTTTAGTGGCGACTGAGGCGATACTGTGGTAGCTGATCTTACCCATCGGTTGGCTTGGAGTAGTGTCCCGATGCATTTTTACAACCCCCGAACTATGGAATAAGGTTATGCCTGTGATGACTCGGGACCAGAGCAACACAGTTGTTAAGGCAGTTCAAACTTCTTAGGAGGTCAGGGACAACCGTAATTTGCACGCTGAAAAGATATTGATTGAATTGGGACATTTTCCAGAAATCTCTGCCCGACGGAAATGTCGTTGGTCCTCCTTTATGTACTTCTTAGTTTTCGTTGTATGTATTTTTTCTTACTGATTTTCTTCATGTTTTACTTTCCAGTATACGTGATGGACATCGACACTGGTGAGCAAGCCGACAAGGCTAAAAACCTAGATCGGGTGAGCAGGAGAGCGACCGGTGATCAAATGGCTCAGGGAATTGCTCCCCCCTGAACATGACTTGGTGGAGCACATATACAAGTCTGACCAAGACTCTTTGACGGTTCCTACTGTGGGATCCCCGTTCACCGGTCACACAGTGGAAGTAGGTTTTAAAATTTTTATACACATCATAATCTGTATCTGGGACCAGTGAACTTTGGATCGTAATTGTTTTCAGAACTAATACATACAATATGTATACACAAGAAATTGTAATCAATAAAATCAAAAGAACATACCAACGTTTGGAGGCTCCTTCACTTTAATTTATGCTCCTGTCTGAACCACTTGATCTTCCTCGCTATCTCTCGAGACTGGTAACTGCGTGTAGACACGTCATGGTCTCAGGAACTTGAATGGATGATATATAGAGAATTGAAGAAACTCTTTCTTCTATGTTCACAAACTAGAACAATTCTAGTATATAAAAATATTGCCAATATTTTTTAGCAATATATATATATATATATATATATATATATATATTGTTTGCACTGAACAGTGCGCGAACATATACACATATATATCAAAACTCTTTTTGACTTCTTTGTTCACCTGATGCATGCCTTTTCTTTTCACAAAACTAAAATCACGCATATACTTGCATATAAAATATATTATAAAAAAATCAACCTCTATTATATATATATATATATATATATATATTATTTGTATCCTATACAAACACTTATATATGTGCACACACCAATTTGCATCCAATGCAATCTCTTGTGTTATAATTGATATATATCTTTTAATTATCCTTTTCAAATATATCTAATATATTAAAAGTGATAATAAGTATTTTAAATTTAAACTTAAATTCAAATACTTAGATAAATGATTTAGTAAAATAAAATAATCCTATTATTTTATCTTCACCTAAATCCATATAGTGGTCAAAAAATTATTGGCACTATTTGAGGGGAGTGTTGTGCAAATATCACCACTTTACTAATGTATGTTCAAAAGGCACCATTTAACGTGTTCAGACGAAAATACCCCGAAATATTAAAACAGTGAGGAATTTGTCGTTTTTTAAGTCAAAGAGAAGCAACAGTCAAACCAACAGGAAACTAATCGACGGTGAAGTGACTGGAACGAGATTACACGAGAAGAACTGCGATTGAGAAAGGTAAGATTATTATTTTTTCATTGTTTTTGTTGTTGTTAGCTTGCATTACATGTTAGAATTGAGTATTGTTGATAGGAATTGTAGAAACCGGTTAAAATAGAGATGTGAGAACGGTTGTAGTTTAGGTTAGGGTTTGTAATTTGGTTGAATATCAGTTGAGAAAGATGAAATCTGGGTTATCGAGACTTTTTGCAAGAGAATCGAGCTTATTTGTTGTTGAGTCGAGCTTTTATTTTTGTAAAAATTAGGTTTTGGTAAGTCGAGCTTTTTTTGAATTGGATCGCGCCTTTTTGAAATGGATCGAGCTTTTCTGAAAAGGATCGAGCTCTTTTAAAAAGGAATCGAGCTTTTTCAATAGGGTTGAGCTTTTTTTAAATTGGATCAAGCCTTTTTGAAAGGGATCAAGATTTTTTGAAAGGGATCGAGCTTTTTTAAAAAGGATTCGAGCTTTTTTCAATAGGTTCGAGCTTTTTTTGAATTGGATCGAGCGTTTTTGAAAAGGATCGAACTGTTTTTGAAAGGGTTGAGCTTTTTTGAAAGGGATCGAGCTTTTTTGAAAGGGATCGAGCTTTTTTGAAAGGGATCGAGCTTTTTTGAAAGGGATCGAGCTTTTTTCAATAGGTTCGAGCTTTTTTTTCATTGGATCGAGCTTTTTCATCATGACATCGAGCTTTTTTAAAATAAATATAGCTTTTCTTACATAGGATCGAGCTTATTTGTTCATAGGATCGAGCTTTTTTCTAAATTTTCTTGAAATAATTAGGTTTTGGTGGGTCGAGCTTTTTTTATATTTAAGGGTTCGAGCGGTTTCTGAATAGGATCGAGCTTTTTTGAAAGGGATCGAGCTTTTTTTTACATTGGATCGAGCTTTTTTTTACATATGATCGAGCTGTTTTTACATAGGATCGAGCTATTTTGTTATGAGATCGAGCATTTTTTCATAGGATCGAGTTTTTTTAAAGAGTCGAGCTTTTTTGTCCTTAGATCGAGTTTTTTTGCTCTTGGATCGAGCTTTTGTGTTATGGGATAGAGCATTTTTGTCATAGGTTCGAGCTTTTTTTGAAAAGGGTCGAGCTTTTTTCTCTTGGGATCGAGCCTTTTTGTTTTAGGATCGAGCTGTTTTTACATTGGATCGAGACTTTTAATTTTGGTTACGAAATTTGTTCTGTTTAATGATGTTGTATTTATGTTACATTGCAGATGAGAAATAGGTTGAGGGATTCGCTTACAACTGTAGAAGAAGACTATACGAGGGAAAATTGACTCGACGTAACCATTTTGATGCCCTTGGACATATAGACGACGCGCTGAACCGTGTCCCTGTAGAATTTGTAGATGAAGATCGGCGTCGGTTCATGGCGTCATGTTTTGGGCATTTCCTGACGATGTATCGGGAGATGAAGTTTTCGGGTGGTATTATCCATCAGTTGCTTTTGAGGGAGCTGCATCATAACGGCCCAATAGATGAGATGCAATTCATGTTAGGGAACCAGTCGGTGAGGTTTTCGAAGGTGGAATTTTGCCTGATCACCGGACTGCGGTTTGGAGTTGTACCAGACACGACCAAGTATGCAGCAGTGGAGAATGGCATACATCAGCGGTACTTTCCTGGAGCCGATGAGGTGTTGTTGGAGGAGATTGGGGGTGTTATCACCGGCGCAGAGTTCAGAAATGCGTACGATGCTGTCAAGCTCTGCCTCATATATATGCTGAACTGGATACTGATAGGGGTGGATAAGAGATTCAAGAATCCAGTTTGGCAGTTTCGGCTGGTTGAGGATCTCGATGCGTTCCACACGTTCCAGTGGGGTGCCTACATGTACATGCATTCTATTTACTCGTTCAAGCATGTGCTTGACTGGCGATGAGACGGGTTCGAACTACACCAGTAGGAAAAAGGCATTGACGTACACACGGTGGAGACCTACAACATATACGGTCTATCTCACGTCCTATTGGTAAGAACTTCGAGCTACAAATTGTACTTTATTATTGGTGTCCTCAATATTATGGATACTTATCGTTACTTATCTTTGATGCAGATATTTAATTTGGAGGTGATCCCCGATTTGGCTAAAGAGTTCGGTGCCCAGAGGGTTACTGATCTGACTCCCCGTATTTTGAAGTTAGAGTTGACCAAACAACCGAGAGGGAAGAAGCTGGCAAAGATTTTCAAAGCCAGGGTATGTATTTAATTTGTTAATATTTTTATTAGTTAGTATTTGTACAATTACATTGTTCTAACTAATATTTCAGATGTTTGCGAGGAAGGAACTGGTGCCGACACCAGTTGAGAGACAGGAACCGTACTATGCCTGACTAAACGAAGGGGGTAGCCTGTATGTAGAAGATGACATGGATGATATGCCGCCTTCGGTCCCTGATTAGACTACCTATAGCTGGATCAATGGTACAGAGGGTGGGGGTTTAACAGACAGGACCAATGATAGTGAGGGATCTAAGCCCGCTGTTGGGGGTTTAAGGCCCAGTGACAGTGACGGATATGAGACAAACCCTCAACGAGAAAGGCATAGGCATAGGCGGGTTCGGTTTACCACCCCCTGACATGGTACATTTACAGGGGATTCCCGTAGGGCAATTGGACGTGATGGAGAGGTAAGTTGAAAACAAAGTTTAGTGTTTTTTATTAACACATGGTTATAGTGTTTTATTAACAATGTAGACATGATTTCAGGCTCCGTGGGCAGATATGTTGAACGATGTACATGAAGCGCTCCAGAAGAGTGAGGAGGATTGGCAGCGTCAACACTTGGAGTTGGTGGATATGATCCGGAAGAGTGATGAGGATCGTCAGCAGCAACACCGATTGTTACTGGATATGATCCGGGGGCTTCAGGGGTCGACCATGCATACACACCGGGATGGCCCCCCACCTCCTGATCCAGATTTTAGTCCCAAAGGTTCGACTGATAGGTATACGGGGGGGACAGACATGACAGCTGGACATAGTCAGGACCCGCCTACCGGGGGGGTAGGTTCGGAGAGGCAACCTCAGTCCCATACCAGCGATAGTAGGCTTGGTTCACGTACAGCAGTCGAGTTGGACCTCCCACCTGTCCTATCTAGGTCCACCCAGGCTCAGCGGTCCCCCTACCTCCCAGCACATTGATCCCCTCCACCTCCCAACACATCGATTCAGCCACAGCGGTCCCCTTCCCCACCCAGCACATCTGTGGCGTCGATACGGTCCCCTCCCCCACCCAGCTCGTCTGTGGCATCGGAGCGGTCCCTTCCCCCACCCAGGACGTCTGTGGCATCGACGTGGTCCCCTTCCCCACCTACCATCTTGACCCAGGCTCAACGGTCCCCTCCTCCGGATAGCATGACGACCCAGAGTCTGCGGTCTCCTCCACCGACCATTACATCGAAGCGTTTAGTTAAGCGCGGATGGCATTTGATGAGCCCTTACACAGATCCATGCCGTCCAAAGAGGTTGAGGACACTGCCCGAGTCCGTGGAACATATTTTTGACCCTCACGGATTAGTGGACACTGACCAGCTTGCGGCATACAAAGCCTTCAAGAGGAACATCAACGGGGAACTGTGAGTCCAACATCTTCTAATGAAAATGGTTGTATATTTAATGTTTATTCCAATTCACGTAAAGCTAAGCTAATTCAATCATTAAACAGACATGATGTGGATGTGCTGGCACCAGTGTATGCCCGATGGTTCGTGCGTATGCAGTCCAACGTCATGGACTTGGAGGACACAGTACGTACTTAAGTGATTTTCATATTAACGTTTGTGTAAGTAATATTGTATTGTTAACAATTACGGTGGTTTTATTATTTGTCAGCATATGGACGCATACCTCTATATTCTTCGCAAGCGTCAGCAAGGATTCCCCAATGTGTACAACCAGAGGATCAACGTGTTGGATACATAATTTTATGTAAGTAGTTATAAATTCTTGGAATCGAATCACATTTTCTGGTTTTGTATTATTAATACGATATTGCCAATGCTTGTATATACAACCACTTATGTTGTACATGGGTTGATATGGATGATGCCTCGTGATTCGCACAGGGCTGTGACCACAGCAAGGTGGAATGTGTTACAGTCCCGATGGTTGGAAGAGGACCTTCTGACGGTCCGTGGAGCAACCACGAGTGGAAACCACCCATGGCACGAGGTTGACCTGGTAAGTGTTAAATGATGGAAATGATTTAAAAAATAAACTGTTTGTATATCCTGACCTAACACCGTATGCATACTATTACAGGTCCTGATTCCGTGCAACGTTGGGGGCCAACATTGGCTGGTGGTGACCGTCGACCTGATTCTGGGGAAGATTGACATTTTTGACCCCTGGAGACAGGAAGTCCCTCATTATATCAGGAAGCAGCAGGTCCGGCCATTACTGTGGCTTTTACTGTCCATGTTGAATGACGCGGGGTTCCACACTGCACAACGAGGTGGTAGTCGGCCGTTCCCTAAGAAAATAAGCCCTTCTCTGTCAGCGTGGTCCCTACTTCTACAGTTCTACAACAAAAAAAATCGTAAGACATTCTATTTCATCCACTGTTTTCCAGACCGCTTGACCGAGAAAATATTCCAGTGTACTGGATTTACGGTAAAAAACCACACTTCTCCACACGTTTTAAGAGCACAAGATGTGCTGCGTTGGTCAACTGATGACACATGGTTTGTGTATCTCTATAGCGATCGTGAAACCACCATTGCAACATATTCCTAATGAACTCAGCCAGAGTCAACATAGGCAGTTGACGTGTAAATTTTAGGCATGAGTTTATGCATTCTGCAACATTTATTGTCATCACCCTGTACCTTCTTTCCGGGCAGTGTACACGGGACCACTTATGTGGACCGGTATCAATTACATAATCATATGCATTATGGTGTAAGTTTCTTAACTCTTCCATATACCGGTTATATTCAAACTCGGTGTATGCGCGGGCTGCTTTGTCCATTATTACGGCAATATCCTTCCTATGAAATCGCTTCTTAATATTTTCAGTAAAGTGCCAACAACATATTCCAGTGTACTGGATTTATGGTAAAAAAACCACACTTCTCCACACGTTTTAAGAGCACAAGATGTACTACGTCGGTCAACTAATGACACATGGTTTGTGTATCTCTATAGCGATCGTGAAACCACCGTTGCAGCATATTCCTAATGAATTCAGCCAGAGTCAACATAGGCAGTTGACGTGCAAATTTTAGGCATGAGTTTATGCATTCTGCAGCATTTGTTGTCATCACCCTGTACCTTCTTTCCGGGCAGTGTACACGGGACCACTTGCGTGGACCGACATCAATTACATAATCATATGCATTTTGGTGTAAGTTTCTTAACTCTTCCATATACCGGTTATATTCAAACTCGATGTATGCGCGGGCTGCTTTGTCCATTATTGCGGCAACATCCTTCATATGAAATCGCTTCTTAATATTTTCAGCAAAGTGCCAGCAACATATGGTATGAGTGGCATAAGGGAACACTTTAGAAATCCCTGTTTCAATGCTTGCATACCTATCGGAAATGAAAACTAGCTCATCAATATGACCTAGGGCACCCTTCAAGCAATCCAAAAACCATTCCCATGAAAGGTTGTTTTCTGAGTCGCCGTACCCAAAAGCAATTGGATACACCTGTTCGTTCCCATCTTGTGCTGTTGCAACAAACATTGTACCTTAGAATCGTCCCTTCAAATAGGTACCATCAACTACAATGACTGGACGCATACACGTCCGGAATCCTCTAAGTGAGGCACCAATCGACATGAAGAAGTATAAAAATTTACCATCTTCGTTGCACTGTAAGTCAATGATTGTGCCTAGATTTTGTTGTTCCAAAACGTAACCAAATGATGGAAGCAGTTGGAAGGTTTCCTCATGTGTTCCATATGTCAGTGAAAAAGTATAATCGAGGGCAATGTGTGCCTTACTGTACATGATTTGGATTCCATACATTGATTTCATGTCGGCGATTATGTCCTTCGGACGCATTAGTCGACCATCTTGTTGTTGAAGTCTAGGTGCAATAACTTCTCCAATTTTGACTGCACTAGCTTGTCGGTGCCGGCGGTGAATTTCCTCTAACGGACAAGTGTGTTTGTTGACAAAACTTCTTACTTGAAAGTATGTGCCTTTATCTCTCCTCACCGCTCTTAACTTCCACTTACAATTTCCCATCAAACAAACTAGATGTAATGTTGTCTTATTGGACCTTTTCACCTTCCACTCGAAGTTCTGCCGTATTGTAAAATGGCGTACTTGTCTCTTTAAATCCTTTTTCGTTGGAAAAAATTGCCCTTTATATATCATGCTTGTAGGTTCATCTTCAACCAAGTTTCTGTTTCCTCCAATACCAAACGAGTATGATTCTGCTCCTGGAATAACCCATGTTGTGGTATTATCATAATTATCTGGAGTTACATTAGTCCGAACCTCAGAGGTCCCAGCTATATCTGGTGCACTGGAACTAATTCTGTGTACATGTCTTACACGTCTTTTCATTTCGATAGGTTCTTTATCATTCTGATTGTCCTCTACATGTTTTACATAATTGAAATTGCCCTCATTATCCACCTCATGAATCACCCCAACATTCAGTGTTGTATTCTGCTCATTGTTGATGTCATTGTAGATCTCATTGTATTGGTGGTTGTACTGTCTACCATTCATCTTAATTTGACAACCAAATACATCGTCGAATTGAGGTCCCGATATATTATCATGGGTGGCTATTTTTCGGTGAGACAGCACATATGTTTTCCAGACCATCAATCCCACTTCTTTCTGTGAACAACTGGTGCTTCCGCATGACGATCGAAATTGTTGGGTGTTATCACGATTAGGGATATCTTCACCAATGACACCTCATACTGGCCTCTCGATTAGACTAACACATACTTGAGGGATCACCCTATCTTTCCCTAGCATAAACTGAACATCAACATTGTTTCTTACAAATGTACGACATGTAGTCTTAGGAACAATTGATAGAGACTGTAGATCAGCAATGTATTTGTTCTCATCAAACTTCACAATGGTTTGCACTATCGACACCAGTTCATCGTAACTCAAATTCTTTAACACATACAAACCTTGGTTATCGGAACCTAAATACCTCTGATTTCCGTCAGGTAATTACTCCCATCAACTGTTATAAGATATGACTATTCTCACCTTATCCATTGTCCTATCAAAACCGTCATCAAAAACCATTATTAAGAAATAAATATTTAATATTAAATTTACAATTATAAAGGATTAAACAAAAATCAAAAGTGTAAGCAATCAAGCTTTTTTTTATTGATCGAGCTTTTTTTGTACATGATCGAGCCGTTTTTGTACATGCTCGAGCCGTTTTTGTACATGATCGAGCATTTTCTAACGGGATCGAGCTTTTTTTTGTTCAAGATCGAGCTCTATTTGTACATCATCGAGTTTTTTTTAATATGGCTCGAGCTTTTTTCAAATAAGTTGATCAGACACTCAGGATTAAGATCACCCACATATAGCCATCATTAATTGATATATATGAATCTCATCGGTAAACGGATCTTGGTGAGGGATTCATATAGATCATGACCCAGTCCTATATGATCATATCATACAAGGTACCTCCATTCCCATATCTCATATGAATGATTCAGGATAGAATCATCGTACATTACAGAGTGGACCGCAACTATAGATTAACCACAAATAAAGTACCCAACTTTATTTGCTATCTATGGACTCTTTAGATTGCACGTCTTTTACTGTATCCATCCGTATATAACACTCATATGAACAGTTCGAGATTACATCCGGCAATCTTGGATGTTAAATATATGCACAAGTTATAAAATAAACAACACAATAAGAATGAATTGAACTTTTTCTTTTATTTATTTTATAAATCTATTTACAAATTACATCTTTAGGGCATAAACCCCAACACATACTGGGCAGGCTAAAATGAGCAGTCGTGATGCCCCTCATTCCCGAAGTAGCCGACGAGAGTCGTCTAGGGATAGGTCCGCCCGGGTATAATCTACCCAATAAGAATTTGATCGAGAAAGGTCTAGTAAAAAGAGGTCGAGTCGGGATATACCCACTAGGGATAAGCCAAGTAGGGATAAACCAAGCAAGGACAAGCCCCATAAGGCAAAATCTGGTGAAAAGATCCCTAGCAACAAAGTGGCCAAGACTGTGGAAGGATTATCCGCCCCTGAGGACATTCGTAAAAGTGCGGAGGCTCCAAACGTTACAGACCCGTTGCCATCCATGTCGGGGGTTGATCCCATCATTCTAGATGAGGAATAGGAAGAGGAAGAGGAAGAGGAAGAGGAAGAGGAAGATGATCAAGAGACCCTAACTAACCTAATTTTACGGGAGCAGTAGTCGAAGAAAAGAGGCTATCAGGTAGCTGTAACATCTTCTTCCCTCCCATGATATGGTCAAGGCAGCTGATTCGACAGTGTTTTCTACTCATTTTGAGCCTTCTCAGGTTCAATCAGATTATCCTTTCTCAGATCTCCGCTAAATGTCAGATAATCTTTATTAACTCTGACTCTAATGACGGTGGACTCAACTCGAAGGAGCAATTCATTGATTAGGAGTTGCTTGATGTCACTAAGGAACAAGCACTCCTCATAGTGCTCAAATAAAGGACTGGTGCTACAGTTAAGCTGGTTGAAGATGTTAGGGGTTAGCCAGTCTATGGATGCCCTCTCTATCACACCTCTCGGGTCTCTTCCTCATGATGGTGTAAGTGAAGGTCAAACCATTGAGGGGTAGGGTTTCGAGGCCCTTACAACTGTCTCTCAGGTCGGAGAGGGTATTGGAGATTTAAATGTGCAATATGTTACATGCCCGACTATTCCAATAGGTCCCCCGACCATTGCCGCTTCCAGCCATGGTGAACCTACTCCTTCAACTCTTCTTACTGCTCCTGTTTCTGGGTTTTCCCATCTTCCTTGCTTGAGTAGCTCTCAAGCCGATTCTCTCTCCTTGCTGCAATCAATGTCAGCTAGCGAGGGGTATATTGGCGATGGGTACTGGAGGGAAGCCAGATCTGCCAATACCTCCGAACGGATCCGTATAATCTTTAACAACAGAGTTTTTGTAAGTGCTTTCTGTGTTATTTTTTACATGCGTGTTTGACAACTTCCTTAATTCTTACTTATTCTTTCAAGTGATGGATGAGCTTACTCGAGCCTTGACTGATCAAAAGAAGTAGGATGTTAAGATATCTCAGCTGAAAAAGGCTCTTGCTGAGAATGGTGATTTTCTTAAGTCTTTCTCTGCCAGTAAATAGAGGCGAACATCTTATTTACCACTCTCTGGTAGGTTATCTTAGGATTCTTAAGACCGAAAAGTATAACTTTGTAACAGTATAACCCTGATCAGTTGTGAAGGATGTTTTATCTTTATCGGGTTCGAACATTCAGATTTGGTTGTAACCCGAGTAAGCATCCATGAAACTCAATAATCCATGACCGGCTGTTACATCCACCAACTGTTTGATCCGAGGCAAAGGGAAGTTATCCTTCAGACATGCTTTATTGAGGTCAGTGAAATCCACACACATCCTCTATTGGCCGTTCTTCTTTTTTACTAGCACCACGATGGCAACCCATTCGAGGTACTTTACTTTCCTTCTGGAACTTGTTGCTAATAACTTCAGTACTTCTTATTTAATGGCCTTGCTCCTTTTCGGGTTAAACCATCTTCTCTTTTGGATGACTGGTTTTTGATCGGAGATCAACCGATAAATAGTGTGAAATTATCTTCAGGTCGATCTCTGTCATGTCTTCTTGTTTCGAAGATAACATATCTTTATACTCTTTCAGTAGGCTAATCATCCTATCCCAAACTTTCTTCGTTAGTCTGGCACCTAGTTTTATGATCTAATCAGGATTACTCTTGTCAATGATGACATCCTCGGTCAGCTCATCTTCCTAAGCCTTCTCATCCTTCGGAGATATCTTCCTTAAGTGTTTCTACTGAGTTTTCTCCTTCATCATCTCTTTCGATATCTACCTGCAACACACTCGGTTCAGATTTTTCAATGTATACAGGTAAATTGGCCTGTCTATCCCACTATTGCGAACCTTTCATGACTTCCACCCCTACCTCTGTTGGGAACTTTGCTATCAAGGCATATGTGGCTGTCACAGCTTTTGATTTATTCAGGAAAGAACTGCCCAGCAAGGCGTTGTATGACCAATTTTCCATATTTACGACCATAAAATCCAACAACACTGTTTTAGTGCAAGGAAGGCTCCCAAACTCTACGGGTAACTTCACTGTTCCCGACAATCTTACTTCTGCTCCCCCAAAGACTCTCACTGGGACCTTAAAGGGCTGAAGGTCTTTTCTTTGTAACTCGAGTTGGTCGAACACTTCCACACTCAGGATATCGGCTGAGCTCCTATTGTCAATCAACAATCTTCTTACCTCTCTGTATCCCACTCAAACTGTCACGACAATCGCATAGTTCGGCTTCACCTCCGATCCATGTGTGTCTGTCTCAGTAAAGATTATAGGGTCCCATCCTTGTTTTAACCTTTTTTGGTCGGGACCCAACAAATTTACTTCCAGATTCCTTTTCCCATATATGGCTACTCTTACCTCGGTCATTCTTTTTCGATTGTTAGCTTCGGTGCACGGTCGTCAAAGATGGTGCTAATTGCCCCGCTATCTGAATATCTTCTAGGGCTCATTTAGTTTCTATCGTGCTCCATCATTGAGGTGTCCTTATGATGGCCATCTCTATTTCTAAGGATCATGTCTTTGAGGTTTCCTTCTCTGATCAATTTTTCGATGTAATTTCTCAATTAATAGCACTTTGAGGTTTCCTGATCATTCTCCTGGTGAAACCTACAATATTTGGTAGTGTCTCTCCTAGCAAAGATTGACTGTCTCGAGGGATTATTGTACAAATTCTTATCCTCTATCACATTTAAGATCTTCTATTGCCTTCTAACCAATGGGGTATAATTGGTGTATTTCCACTTGAAGTGCTTGCCACTTTTTTCGTTGTCTTTGTGTCCATCCTTACACTTTCCCTCCGTTGCCTTTCTGGTCCCCTTTGCTACTACTCTTCAAGCTACCATCCTTATGTTTTTGGTTGCTCTCTTGCCGACCTCCCATGTATAAGTTCTCCACCGTAGGCTATTTGTTCCTCCTCCATCATGTCATATCCTCCCACATAGTCTACTATGCTTGCGTACGTGGTCGGCCACTTTTGTCTTAGACATAGGGTTAAATTGTACTATAAATTGTTAATAAATGCTGACACTATCGTATCATCATTGAGATCTAGCACTTTAGACGCTTCTTATGAGAATCTAGTTAGGTTATCCTTTAGTTTCTCATCCTTCCTTTGCTTTAAGGTCAACAAGGCTGATATGGACTTCCTTCGCTAGATATTTCCCACATATTTCCTGGTGGAAGCTTGTATCAATTCCTCAAAGTTCTTAATGGAACCTGCTGACAGTCCTCCAAACCACCTGGATCTTTGATCTCCGAAGGTTAACGGGAACATTCAACACATGAGGGCATCATCATAATCGTACTACGCCATTGCGCTATGGTACCTCTTTACATGCTCTTGCAGATCAGTATTGGCATTGAATTGTTCCACATGCAGCATTCTGAATTTTTTCAAAAAACGGGTATGTCTTATAGAGTCAGCAAATGGACTTTCGGAATTGCCAATCAGTGGGTTTCCCAAGTTCTGCCTTCGCTCAAGGGCCTCTATTCTTCTGAGGAGGACTTCTCCCTCCTCTTTTGGATCTCCATGATCGTTAAACTTCTAGCTGATGGTGAGCCCGTATGGGTCCCTAGGGATTAGTCCACTGATCTGGGCACCGAAGGGATCACGTCTGACCACGAGGGCTGGCTCTCTATGCCTTTTGGAGGAAGTTTCATTATCATTTTAATCTAGCGGGACCTTTTCCTCCGACCATCATACATATCTACTTGCTTGGGATGAGTTTCTATTCCATCATACCTCTCTGCGTCTTCCCACGAACTAGACTCCACATGCCACCCATCTTTCTGCTCTTCTTGACGATAGCTTCTTCTGTGAGAACATCCCTGTTTTCCATGATGTTCCACCCTATCTTTTTCAGATTTCTAGGGTGCTCATGGAGTGGTTTCCATTATTTCAGATAGTATCTTGGGATCTTGGGCTACCATCGGCGTACAGAGTTGATATGGTGAACTCAAATTAGCAGTGGCCGTTATGCTGATTTCCTGTCTAGTGGCGTCATCAATGACTTTTTATACGGATTCCTAGATTTATCGGAACGCATCAGGAGAAATAACAGTGATTACACATGTGAATGTAATGGCGTAAGGTCTGGTTGATGGTGGGGTCTTTGAGGATGGATCTTCTCCATCAGTGTTGACATCAACATGATTAAAGGCATTGGCACCATGCGAGGCATTAGTGTTGTGCAGAGATAAACTCTTGTCTCTTCTAGTGGCCATGATATTGCTTATCGTAAACCTTTCCTGGAATCCACTATCCAAACTCAATGCTAACGGAGGTTCGCCCCCTTCCTCTAGCACCAGTTGTCGATTTTGGTTTAACCACTCGTCAAACAGGTAATCTGAATAAGTAATTAAACTGTAAATCAAAATAAACAAAAAACGAGAAAAAACATAAGATTTTACGTGGTAAAACCCCAAGGTAGGGAAACATCCACGGTTGCCGATTGCGGTGAAAGAAAAAAGAATCCACTAATTTGACAAAAAATTACACACACAGTCTCGTTTGGTCTCATATATGCTTAATTGACATTCACTCTTTTACGAGTGTTATTTGAGTTTATTTATACATGCATAGAACCCTAATTCTTGATATACAAGTAAGAAAAGTTCCCGTAATTAAATGAAACACAAACTTATTGGGGTCGTGTTTCCCTTCTTCCTTATCTTTCGTTGATTGTGTTTCAATTGTATTGGACTTTTTGCCTAGTCTTGCCTTTGATATCTATAAGGAAATTTACTTCCTCTTCAAAATATGCTTATAGACACCTTATTTTAGTAGGATTCATCCTCTACATGCTTTGAGCCGTGACTTTGTTAAATCTGAATGTTGTCCACGTGTTATGCAACCGACCGCCTATTACACCCGATCAAACTCTTTTTCCCTAGATCAACGGTTTCATCTGATCACAGCCTCAACCCCGATCATTTTGGCAGCCCAGATCGGGGTCTTCCTGCCTGACCGTTTGTGCTACCTTGGTCAGGGGGTTTGACGAGTGTTCTTTGGTCAACTTGGGTTAACTCGATCAGGTTGACTTTTGGTGATATGGCACCCTCGACTCTTATCTTTTATTATCCTCCAAATTTCACCAATAACAATTTCATTAATTTTTCATAAAATAAAAAAATAGAATATATATTTATAGATATAAATAAACCATATAGAAAACAATAATGAAAACAATATAAAAATAACCGAAGAGAATAGATTTTTTTAAAAAAACTTAGAAGACATATTATCCGCTAAAAGAGAGGAGATTGGTCATCAGTTCAGGGGTAGGGTTCGCTCATCATGTTCATCAGATTTGATTCGCGTCACTTTCGTTTTCCATTAATTACCAAAGTTGTTTCTAAATGCGACTTTGTTCAAACGTCAAATCCATCGATATTGCCTAGGCATGGGTCTAACTAATTCATCAGATCTATCAACCCATGTCTATGTGTGGGTCCTGTTATTAAACTTTATGAGGTTGGTTTCCTAGGTTTTGGATATTGGATTTGAATTGAAGCTATATTTTTTTTTCATGGGTATGAAGAAAAGTGAACAAAGGATCAGAGGAGTAATAAAGTTAAGTGTTGGTATGTAAATAATGCCTTAGGTTTTCATTGATATGTATGGGTATTTATACACATTACAACCTAATAGACTAGGAATGTAATTGAACTATATGTGTATGTAAATTGACACAGACTAAATATACATTGTCCTAATTGTACACGGAAACTAACATAATTAAACTAGGAGTTGTCTGGTGAATCTCTACCATCAATACGCCCACGTAAGATAGAGCTTCGGGCTAGGATGCCTATCTTGGATCGATGATCTTGGAGCTATTTACGGGAGAGGGCTTTGCTGAGGGAATTCACTAGCTGGTCTTTCGTATTTACTTGTGCCACATGGAGTTGTTGTCGAGCCACTTGATCCTGACCAAAGTAAAAATCAATAGCAACATGCTTCATATAGTTGTGGAAAATGGGATTTGTAAAGACAAATGTGGTACCGACATTGTCATAGTAAATGACAGGGTGAGAGGTACCTGTATCTGAAGTTCATTGAGGAGTTGACCAATCCAATTCAGTTATATTACTATTGAAGCTATGACACAATATTCTACCTCAGTAGACGACCTTGAAACTGTGTGTTGCTTCTTGGAGCTCCAGTTGATGGGTGTGGGGCCATAGAACACAATATTGGCGATAGTGGAGCACTAGTCGTTAAGATCACCCGTCCAATCAGCATCAACAAAGGCATAGAGGTGAAGGGGTGTATCCTAGGAAATGAGCAGATCATGATCAAGAAAGCCTTTAAGGTACCTGAGCACACGTTTCACAGTATTCTAATGGTTCAAGGTCGGTCGATTCATGAACTGAGAGAGTTTGTTCACTGCAAATAAGACATCAACATGAGTCTAAGGATGACAATTTGACCCGCATCCGCGGGCAACCACCCGAACCCGACCCTGTAGGGTCGGGTGTGGATGGTAAATTTAATACCCGCAGACCCGTGAAATTTTTTAATGAAAAACCCGGTGGGTTTGTGGGTAGGTGTGTGTTGGAAAAACAAACCCGCGGGTTAGACTCGCAAACCAGTATAAATAAAATACTTGTATATAAACATACATAGAGATTTAACTTATTTTTGGTCGTTTTATTTTTATGGTTATTATTGTTTTGTAATGTATCAAGTATGGAATTATAAATGGAAATTTAATTCAATTAAGTATTAAATAGGTGATTAAATATGGAAATTTACAAATGACAAATCGCAGGTTCGTGGGTTTATGGGTATCCCGAGAGTGAAGCATCACCCGTGAACCCGTATTGTTTCACGGGTGAGGGTATGGGTGCAGCCATAATCCGCGGGTTCAAACCTGCCCGTGAACCCGCTTACCTACACGGGTTCTAGGGCAGGCAAGCGGGTTCACGGGCTGCCGGGCGTGGGTGAGAAAATTTTAGCAGGTGAGGGTTTGGATTTTAAAAAACCCACCCAAACCCGACCCGTTGCCATCCCTACATGAGTTAGAGAAAGGTACTGAAGGCAACCAGGCACTTGCCTGTATTGAGTGGTATCTATGGATGCGCTTTTGTCTTTAAGTATCAAGGTTTCAATGAGCGAAAGTGATGTTGAGACCTACTTTGATTCAAGCATGTTCGTTTTGAGCAAGAGATCTCAGATGTACTATTGTTGAGAGAGAAACTGGCCGCACAGGAAGTGGTGAGCTTTAACACCAAGGAAGAAAGAGAACATGCCAAGATCTTTCAGGGAGAACCTATAAGCCAGAGTGGCAATGAAACCTCGGATCGGTGAGTCTAAAGAGCCGGTGACAATAATGTCGTCAACATACACAAAGAGGTATAGTGTGTGTCCAGGACTTCGGTGAATGAAGAGAGAGGCATCACACTTAGAGTTAGTGAAACCTGCGGCCAAGAGGAAGGTATGAAGCTCAGTGTACCAAACGCATGGTGCTTAACGGAGACCATATATCACCTTCCTTAATTTGCACACATGTTGGGGTTTGGTGGAGTGTGTGAAGTTTGGCGGTTGTACTATGTACATATCATCAGTGAGGGTCCCTTGAAAAAAAGCATTATTGACATCAAGTTGGCGTAAAGTCCAACCGTTAGTAATAACAACAGTTAGAATAAGGCGAAAGGTGACAGGTTTCACCATAGGACTGAATGTTTCATTGAAGTGGACGTTAGGTCACTAGTGAAAACCTTTTGCCATAAGTCGGGCTTTGTACCGAGCCACTGAACAATTAGGACAACATTTGATCAGAAATATCCATTTATAACCCACCACATTCTAAGATGGATAAGACTGAACCAAATCCCAAGTGCCATATTTCACAAGAGCATCATACTCTACACTCATAGCCTGTCGCCATTCCAAGTGTTTACGAACCTATGTCAGAGTTGTTGGCTCAGACTGTGGTGGAGTGTGAGAGGTGGCAGAAAGATCAAAGATTGATTTCGGCTCAAATATATGGCTCTTGGACGGGTTTGAATCACTCTTGTGAGAGATGGGAGGTCTGGTTCAGGTATTGGTTGAGGCAATGCAGAGGGTGCGTCACAGGTGATCATTGGCTGAGATGTGAGTGGTGCCCTGTGTGGCTCACTCGGTGATTTGGTTTGGTACGATTGATCTAAGATAGGTGTGGTGTGATCAATTTTGTTGGGTGCAGCTGTTTGTGGGGGAGTATTATGGGTTGGTGAGTGTACATGTATGTATACATAGTCATGGAGGGGGATGCCATGTGAATGAGAAATGTTAAGAGGTGTGTGGAATTGAGTATTTTGGTCAGACTTGACAGCGTGAGGTGGGGGACTGACACCATGCATCGACGTTCGGAGGAGTGTGGGAAGACATGCGGTTAACAACTTTGGTGAACAAAAATTCCATTTCAATAGATACGACGTGACGAGAGACAAAAACTGGATTGGTGAGACGGTTTAGACGTAGATACACATTGTGTTTAGTCGAGATCCCGACAAAAACACATGGTTTTGAGCGAGGTTGTAGTTTATGGGATGAATATGGACGTAACCACGGGGTAACATAGGCATCCGAATACCGTAGTTTACGATAATTTGGGTCCTTGTCAAAGAGAAAGTGATATGGACTTTGATGATTGAGAACTTGGGTGGGCATGCGATTAATCAAGTAAGTTGCGGCTTGGAAGTCTAGGGATCGGTATTTAAGTGGCATAAATGCATGGTGAAGTGGGGTTAGTGCCATTTCTACCACATGTCTATGTTTATGTTATGTTATGCCTACATGCTCAATAGTATGTGGTGGGGACTTTAAGTGTTAGATACAGAAAGTTCTAATGTCAAGGTCTAGAGATTGAGCTTTCCTACTACCATCAGAGTAGATAGTTTTGATGCGAGAATTGAAAGAAATTTCAACTAGTCCCTTGAAGCGTCTAAAGACATGTGGAACATCTGATTTATTTTTGAGTGGGTATATCCATGTGTATTTAGAGTAATAGTCCACAAAGATGACATAATAACGAAAATTATCAAAAGACAACAAATTCATCTGCCCCACAAATTTGTAAATAAAATCTCTAAAGGTTTATTGCAGGTTAATGTTGATTTACCAAATGGTAATTTATGATTTTTATTACATAGGCATGCAGAACAATAATAAAGCTGGGACTCAGACTTGGTGACTGGAAGTTGGTAAGACTAGATGAGCTTCTAGAGAACTTGTCTAGAAGGATGACCTAGTCTACAGTGCCACACTAGAGGTGAGAGAGTGGGGGCAAGTTGACGCGAAATGTAGGTGGACTTTTGATGGTGGGTGATGTGACTGACTGGATGTTTGCCAAACATAAAGGTTTCCTTTATTCATGCCACGAACAAAGGATGCCCCCGTGATCAGATCCTTTGCAAGAAAACAATCAAGAAAAAAATTCAATGGATATGTTATCGTGTGAGCAAAATTGGGATACAGATACTAGGTTGTGAGATATGTCGGGAGAACATAGAACGTGTTTGAGACGAAAAAAGTTATCACAAGTAGTTAATAAGGTAGAGCTAGTATGAGTTTTAGGAATTGTTTTACCGTCCCCAAGCATGATGTCTTCCGAGCCACCGTATTCTGAATGTAGTGACAAATTTTGAAGGCCCGATGCCATGTTATGGGAAGCACTAGAATCAAGTATCCAGTTGTTGTGTGAACTAAACTGATTAGCTGCCATATTATTTATCTGTAGCCAAGGTTGGAATGTTTATGGTGGATGAGAGAGACATGTGCGAGCAATGTGACCCACCTTGTCACATAATTGGCACACCAGTCGTGAATTGTAAGGAGAGGTAGATGGACGCCACTGATGGGATGAATTTGATGGGCTATGTGGCGATATGAACTGCCTTGATGTGGATAAAGGCCACGACTGCCGCTTGATGTTGTCCCTAGATTATACAGTTGGTTGTGATGATTGTTGTACCCACTGTTATGGTGATGTCCCATATTGTTCGATGAGTTCTGATATTGACCACGACCTTGCCGATTAGAGGTTCGTTGATTAAATTGTGTTGTGATTGGCGTGCCATTTTTTCTCGTCTCATCTCGGTAAAGGAATGCCTCATGATCAAGTAACTTGTCATATAATTCTTCAAAGGAGATTAAGGTGTCTCTAGCTCGAATGGCTTATGCGAAAGGCATGTAGGCTGCTCCCAAACCCTTCAGTCTATGTATGACAGTCGCACCTTTATCAATGGGATTACCAATCAATTCTAGATTGTTAAGAATAGTCTTGATCCCTTGCATGTAATCCACTACAAATTTGTCTTCCAGGTTGACGTTTGTTAGTGAGTCAAGAATACTAAGCTTGCAAGCATTTGACTGGTTGCCATAGGCGACTTCAAGTTTCTCCCATGCTTGGGCAGAAGTGGTTGACCGGGTGACAATGGATTGTGCCGATCCCATGCATGAGATCTAGATTGCATGAAGGAGGAGTCGATATTGGGTAAACTAGAGTTGATAGTCTGGGTTGGCAGTGGTTTGGTCGGATGCTTGACCAACAACGTTTTCAGTGGTGGCTGGAACGAATTTAGAGGGACACGGCTTTGTACCGTCTAGATATCCCATAAGGCCATAGCCGAAGAATAGGTTTTCAAATTGAGATATCCAGACTGCATAGTTCCCTTATTTTGTTAGTTTGATAGGAATTAGAGTGGAGTTGATAGCGATGAGCGATTGCTGTTGGATTGGCGG
This sequence comes from Dipteronia dyeriana, assembly GCA_032871835.1. NCBI lineage: Eukaryota > Viridiplantae > Streptophyta > Magnoliopsida > Sapindales > Sapindaceae > Dipteronia > Dipteronia dyeriana. The sequence continues at coordinate 69,551,095 of CM065300.1, read as the reverse complement.
TTGGTTGATGCTGTTGTTAGATGTTCCCATGAGGGTGATTTGAGGACATGAGGCAGTAGAGGAAGTGTTTGTATCTAAATAATGTCTTAGGTTTTCATTGATATGTAGGGGTATTTATACACATTACAACCTACATACTAGGAATGAGGAATGCAATTGAGCTACATGTATATGTAAATTGACACAAACTAAATATACACTGTCCTAGTTGTACACGGAAACTAATATAATTAAACTAGGTGTTGCCTTGTGAATCTCTACCACCGATATGGAGTGTCAAATTTTTATGAAGAAGTTTGAGAGATACGTATATATTTTTATTTGATGAAACTTATATCGACTATAGTGTTTATGTATTTTATCCATTACTAATACTATGAATATATATGCCTTAATGGAAGAAAATGATTTGGGAAAGTAGAATGAAATGGGTCTATGGAAAAACAACAGAAGAAGGAAGAGAAGAAAAAAAGTTGAATAAAAATTTGACGCTCTCTCTTTCGTAGGATTCAAAAACATCAAAGCCCAAATCAGATTCTCAGTTTACATCAAAGCCCAATCATCATTGTAATAACCAATCCACAAACAACAATCATATTTTATTTTCAATCAACAATTGGATTACATTTCAGTCACGTTTTCGACCAACATTGGGATTCCAAAACTTAAGTTTTTTGGATGACGACGATGAAGAGAAGAGGTAGATGAAAATGTGGATAATGAAGATAAATAGATAATGATGAAGAGATGTGTATTTTGATTTTGAGTAATGACTAATGAATGGATAAATAAGGTTTTTATTTTTTATTTTATTTATTTTTTAACTGAGATAAATAAGTTTTCAAAAAAATAAATAAAATCAATGCATAAAATTTTTTTTTGTCTGCAAATTTTTTTATTTTAAAAATGAATGGATAAAAGTTAAAACTATATTTTATTTATTTATTGTAAATTTTCTTTCTTGTTTTCTTTTCGTTGGATTTTTTTTTGTATTAATCTGACGGTCAGATTTACTTGCACATTTTATTTTACTGATTTAATATCTAAAAGGATATGTTTACCCTTCAGTTGTGGGTGATTAACAGTAGAGGATGTTTGTTCAATTTCAAGCAAAAGTTCCATATATGTGCAATTAGACATAAAATAGGGAGTTTGTACAATTATCCCTAATTTTTTAAAATTTAAAACAAATTTCTATTTTCTTATTAGGTTTACACAGCTAAACGTCGCCGTTCATTCCCTCATCTCTTAAACCCTTAAAACCCTGCTGTTGGGTAGAAGTGCGAGGTTTTGCAGAAACCGCAAACATGATTAGAGGAGGAAGAAGCTATGTGTCGTCTCCTCCTGCCTTCTCCAATGACGCAAAACGACTCCTCGTTTGTACGGCCAATACTGTCTCCATCTTCAGCACCTCCACCGCCTTACAGGTATTTCATTTTCTCTCTCGTTTTTTTAATACGATTCTTGATATATAGTTTACTTCCTTTGTTTGTTGGGTTTAGATATCGTCAATGGAGGGTCACACGGCTCCCGTCACGACGGTCATAGTTGTACCGGCGTCCAGTCCTGCAAATAACATTCTGTGCTACTGTTGGACTGCCTCACTTGATGGGACCATAAGATATTGGGACTTTTCGGTGCCAGAGTTGTTGAAGACAATTAATATCAAAATTCCCATTTACTCTATGGTAAATATAATGCCTCTAATATTCTTGATATTTCAATTTGTTGTTCTAGGTTTAAAGATGTAAATATCAATTTTATTCCCAAATGTTGTAATAATGTAGTACACAGTGTGGCAACTTCTGTTTGTTTGTCTGTTTCTTTCCCTATTTGGCTTCTTTTCCTATATGGTTTCTTTTGTTGGCCAATTCTGATTTGTATCCAGATTCGTCTGGTTGTTGTTGAATTGAAAGCATTTCCTTTTCAATATATATATAATCCCTCTAATTCTGATATATATTTAATAAAATAATTTGTTATTTTAAATGGGTGCTAAGTGTTGTTAATTTGGTTTTCAGGTGATTCCTTCTTTGTTAGGCCTACCAGCTGACAGCAATGAAAAACAACCTAACCTTTTTGCGTATGTGTCTCTTAAAGATACTAGAGAAACCATTAGTAAAAAACACAAGTCGAAATCCGAAATTCCAATTGGACAAATCTGCAAGTGTAACTTGACTGAGTCCCGTTTGGTTGGTGGAGTGACTTTGGCAGAGGTTTGATAATATTCTTTAAGTGCTTAGTTTTATTTGTTGAGTTTTATTATCATTGTGTGCATGATTTGTGAATTTATTCATCCATCCACTAAGCTGAATTTGTTGCATACCTTTTATGGCAGACGAAAGTATCAGAACCTATAACCATTAGTTCATCAGGGAAATATCTTGGCATCACAAAACACCAAAGGCTTTCTATATGGAAGGTCCCGGATACAGAAACCGAGCGTGTGGTTCTTAGGAAGATAACATTACATCATACAAAGAGGATGACAGTTCATGCATTCCATCCAATTCAAAGAATCGTAGCAGCAGGTGATTCGACGGGAAGAATTCTGATTTGGAGAGGATTCGGTGATAAAACATTTGCTAGCGGTGAAGGACTAGTGGGTGGAAAAATTATGTCGAATGATGAAGACAAACCGGGAGTGAGGGATAATGATGATGTTGATTCTTGCACCACATGGCATTGGCATTCTTCTGAAGTAAATGTACTCTTTTTCTCTTCTGATGGAGCATATCTTTATTCAGGTAAAGAAGCATCACTTTCTATTGAAATTTGAAATAGTAACAAAATAAAGCCTTTTTTTTTTTAGCAAAGTGCCTTGTACAAAAACACTAAGACATCTGTAAAATTATTTAGAAAGAAAAGCAGAGAAAAGGAATTGTAAAGTTTTGTTCATACTCCATTCAAAACCAAAACTCACTTTACAAATACAAGAATCATCGTTTTATATTTCCCCCGCTTCTCTAACGAACCTTATCTCTTCATAACAGAATGCTGACTCAGCAATTCTGTTATACGAAGAGGGAAAATATCTAGTTGTTGATGATGCTCAACCTGAGCCACTTGATCAACTTACAATCTTTACACCTTGCCCTGTATAAAGCATAAATACACTATGTTGGCATGGCGGTTAAAGGGTGAACTGATAATCTTTTTTTTTTCTTTGAGATTTATTTTTAAATGGAAGGGCCGGGCATTACATTTTTGTTTGTGTGTATTATGCTAAGATTGATGTAGTTAACGAAATAAATATACCCTTTCATAACTATTTACGGACCCTACATTAGATGCATGTCCTGCTTTATTGAATATTCACTTATGGCAAACTTTGCTGCTGGCAAAGGTTCTCCAGTTTCTGTTTGACTAATAGTTTAAGGTCCTTTTAGTGATTCTAAAGTAGAAGCAGATGACAGTTGATTTCATGCATGCTATTCAATGACCATTGCTCTTATGGTTTGTTCCAGATGATTGTTCATTTTGTTACATTTCAAGTAGTTTTCCTGTTTATGACACTCATTTTGTTAGCATTTAGGTGGAAAGGAAGGAGTTCTTGTGGTTTGGCAGCTTAACACTGGGAGGAAGAAGTTTTTACCTCGAATCGGATCTCCACTTCTATATTATACAGTTTCTCCAGACCCTTCACTTTCCTCTGTAAGATAATATTTGCTATGTACGCAAGCTGAAGCTTGTGTTATGTTCTTTCATTTGCTCTGCCGAAAAGAACTTATAATTTTGACCAAGGGTCTTCAGATTTCTTGTGCAGATAATCAAATTCATCTACTGAAAATGCCTTCACTTGAAATTTTGAAGTCCATTTCTGGGATTAAGGTTTGTTTTTATCACCATGTCTGTTGCTCTTATTTTGAAAACTTCATTTTTTAAATCTTACTTATATTTGGTGTAATCTTGTGCAACTAGACGTGTGGTTGACCAAGAAGGCAATCCATGATTCTGAACAGGAAATTCTTATGTATTGTCAAACATTTTATATCGAACTGTTTCCTACTAAATAAAATTCCCATTACTGTGTATTTCTAGGCTTCTTAGGGGTATGCTTGATGGATTCGTATTTAGTTTCAATGTCTTGAACAGTTTAAAACTTTTGTTGCTTTGGTGCAAGTCTTGGAAAAATGGGCACACCGGGTGTATATGTTGCGCAGGGCAAAAAATGTGTAGAAATGACACTTTTGACTGTTCTTTTGTTTGTGACTTTATTTTTGGGCTATATGAATGGTAATAACAGATTGTGTATGCTCCATTTCACATGTTTTTATGCCAGTTTTCAATACTTATTTAAGTATGCTATATTTATGCTTTCCACAGTGCTGTTATACATCACATCTATTACGTGTCAGTGTTTCTATACATATATATATATTTGAAATATGTGTTTCTACATTGTTTTGCTGTTTTATGTTGGAAATTTTAATCCTTATTCTCTTCTAAACATTGTTGTGCTACATTTTTCAGTTTTCTTGTTCATTGCTGGAGGAGTATGAAGGTTTTGGTAGTGGGGTTGCTTTCGATAACAGCTCTGCATTGGTTGCCCTACGCACAGATAAATATTGTGTCCAATTTTACAGTCTCTTTGATGACCGTGGGATTTCTGAGGTGAGAATGATGAGTTAACTTGATGTTTATTTCTTTTTAATGACATGACTACATGTGTTTTTCGCTAGTCTTTTTGTATATTCAATCTCCCATTTTGGTGCTTTCCATTCAACATACCATGTGTTATTAATTACAGAATTTGTTGATATCACTTGGTGGGGGTGTTATTGTTTCTTCTGGTGTTTGCTATGGAATATCCCATATGCTAATAGTTGAAATAGTGTTGATTTTGCTTTAGGTGAAAAGGGAATGCCGTTTATCAGAGAGAGCTAGATCTCCTTTACTGCTGGTCCAATACATAATCATTATCTTAATCGAGTAAAGTTAAACCGTTGCATATTTTAGATTATCTTTATTGAGCATTGGCTTCATTTCTCATCTAGTTTCTTTCAAAAAATGTTTGTATTGCCTTATTCTTATTTATTTTCAGCCTAGTAGATGTAGGTGGAGCATATGAAATGGTGTGTCATATTTGATACCAGCAACGAAATAATATCCATATATAAGAAATCTCTGCATACAAATTTTGATGAGTTGCAGGTTGAAATTTTCGAAATATGCCATTGCAGGTTCAAGTTTGTGAGAGAAACCATCAACCAGGAGATGATGTCACGGTAAATAAAATTGCCATTTAACCATGTTCTTTATCAAACACGCTCACTGCAGCATCTAAAGAGTGTTCAATTTTCTGTAACACTTGATTACTGATATTATTAACTATGATGGATATCCTTGAATATAATGATTGCAGGTAGTTGTGACTTTAGTGGCTCTTTCCCAAGATGGCTCTATGATGAGTACTGTTGAAGTGAAGCTTGCTGAAGAGGGCATTGGAGGTCTTGTTTGTCTTAAGTTTTGGGCATCAGAGTCTCAAAATAAAAAGTTCACTTTGTCCACCATAATCTATGAACCCCACAGGTCTGGATGTGGCTAATAACGTGTTTTTGAACATTTTCATGACTTATAAAAGGACACCGACTTTCAAACACTATTAAAGTTGGATCAATTTTTTCTGGTGGAAGTGATTGTCTATAGATACTTGTTTTGCTTTAACTTTATGATTGGAATATGTTGATATGGGTCTTTGAGCTGATTAATGTCATAACAAATGGTGTTGTATAGGGATGCTTGTATTTCTGCCGTTGCTTTCCATCCTACTCGACGTGCGGCTGTCAGCTCATCTTATGGCGGGGACTTCAAGGTGATTTTGAATGACTTGGATATTAGCTATTAGTTGTTTGTGTCGTCAGAACTGTTTTCTTAGGAATGAACAACTTTATATTTTCCAAAACTCAGGTTTGGGTTTGCAATGATGAATTGGAACAAAAAGATGTGATGCTTCAAAGTTCTGGTTGGACTTGCCATGCTGTTGGCTCATACAAGTATTATTCTGATTTATTTCTCTTCTGGAGGCTGTACTGTTTTTTTCCTTTAATTGAAAGTCCATCAGTTTAGACAGGATATAGAATTTATGAATGACTTGAAAATAATTTTTTTGAGCGGAATAACTTTAGGTTCCGTTTGGTATTACTTTTGAAAAGTTAAAAATTAGATTATTTAATAATTTTAATATGAAAGAGTTATTTGATAAAACTTTCAAAAGTGGTTATTCAATAATGAGTTGATTCGGATTCAATAATCGACTGTGAGATTTAATAAATCTTTTAAATTACCTAATTATCTTTGTTAATTCTATCCAAACCTTAATTTCATATGAATCTATTGTTATTATTTTTTATTTTTTAATAATTATTTTTAAATGACCATTTTTATTTATTGTTTATAATATTTTTTGTCAACTATTATAGTATTTACTACTTTGTAAGCAATTTTTGTATCTACTCCAAAATGCATAAAATAGAAGTGGATCTAGAATTATAAAGAACACTACGAGTAGAAGATCTAGTACTTTGTACCTACTAGCTAATACTTATACATATGTTGGTAATTTGAATTATAGAAAAATAAATTTAGATATTTAATATTTGTTGTTTTTTTTTTTAAACGATGGTCATGATTTCTTGTTATTCTAATTATATTTGTACTTCACTTTGCAGAAAAAAGGCAATTACAGCAGCTGCATTTTCTGCTGATGGTTCTACTCTTGCTATTGCGGCAGAAACTGTGATAACATTATGGGATCCAGACAAGAATGTTCTTGTTGCAGTTATTGGAGAGTCTCTAACGGTGATTCTCTGAATTACTTGCCCATCTTTCTATTTCTCTGTCTGTGCTTTGGAATCATATATTATGTGAACACCTTCAAGGAATCATGGTTGTTTTTGATAAGGAGGATGCATTTGTATGTTTTGTTCTTAATTGTCTCTTGTCCTTAAATTCAAGTGCACCTTGGTTTTACATAGTGGCGTCTACTCTTTGCAAAACAAGGAAAGGAAGGGGATGTCTAGGATTAGGCTCTTCTCTTAATTGCCCCTTTTATTTCATAATGTTGTTGTTGCTGCTCTTTTCACTATTGTTATTCTTGTATTTGGTTGCTTGCTGGTAATAGAATAGTGGTTTGGTTCTGACTTCTGTACTAGGTTCTTCCACTTAACTGTGCAGGGGAGCATGAAACTTTATTCTCGCCTTACAGGAAACTATTAAGTTGTAATACCAAATAAAGATAAAGAAATAAATCAATAATGATTTACCAATGTAAGCACAATGGAGAAGAAAATAACCAGTTTGTGATGTTCTCCCATTGTGTTGGAATTTTAGTTTATGCACCTTTAGGTAATTCACATGGCTTTATACCATGGCAACTGCATTTATAAATGAATTGCTCTCTCTCTCTCTCTCTCTCTCTCTCCCCATTTGTATGCTGATTTTTTAATGACTTAAGTTTTTTTATTTAATTTCTTACAGCCAATTGTGATGCTGTCATTTGTCGGAAATTCAGAGTATCTTGTTGCTGCATCTTGGGGTTCAAAACCACAACTATCTGTTTGGACTATGTCAAAGCTGTCTGTATATTGGTCATATATGCTTCGTGTAGAAGGTAAAAAACTTCTCTTCATTGAGTTGCAAACATTAATTTCTAAATTTTGCTTGTGGTGTTCAAATTTTTTGTTTCTCCTGTCATTATTACCATTGCACAGTTGATTTAGGTAAATGATTGTGACTTGTGGTCTCCCAGCTGTATTCAAGGAGGCTACTAGGAATACCCCAAATAGTTACCATTTGAGATTGACTGGTTTGAAAAACACTTATCATTTGGTGCATTACCATGCCTAATAACAAACTGGATTGGGGTGAAGAATAAAAAAGGGGGGAAGAAGGGGGATGAAAGTTCAACTCTCCCCATCCCCTTCATCACTTTTCATTCTGCTTCATTACTTCATCCCATCTCTCTCAATATCTACTCTCCTCTCTTTCTTATCCTCTCATTTATATGCAACCAATGTATATCCGAATCAGGTTCTCCAGGATCATTTCATTATATGCAACCAATGTCTTGTTTGCATTAGTAACTCATTTTCGTTCTTGTGACTGTGTTAAGCCTCTGGAAACTTTCCCTTTTCTTTCCAATCTCGTGGTTGCATGCTGACTGTTTTTTAATTAGTGATGCAATAGTTATCCTATTGTCAATGTATATAGGTATTCTCAGTTCATGTTATATCAAAACCTTGCACTTTTAGTTTAATCTTCAGTTATTCTTGAGGAGAAAAATTATCTCGGTATCTAAACTATTGTCCACCATTTATAGTTCACCTCGACTGCGATTCATTATTGCTAATAATATTTCATTAATCGTGCCAATTACATTGAAATTGCAAAGGGTGCATCATGTGAAAATTTCTGGGAAGCTCTGCATCGATGGAACTTTTCAGTTGGAGTACTATAACTTGCTAACATCACATTGTGCTCAGTACACTAGTACAGAATCTATAACACTGTAATTTTCTGATTTCTGTGTTAAGGTATTTGATTAATTATTTAAACAATGTGCAGCTGTAGCCTGTGCGGCAGATTTGTCATCATTTGCTGCCCTTGCCCTTTTTCCCAAATCATCTAAATGCCAGGAATCAATTGGAACAACATTTCAGGGAAGGGATGGAGTAATCTTGCTATTCAATGCAACAGATCCTGTTCCTGTGTCTACCTGGTCTGCAAGGAAGGTATGATGCTTCCATCCCTAGAGATTTTGTATGTCAAATGAACCTTGTATAAATTAGTTTACATTTCCTTGTAAGAATAAAAATATGGGAGGAGGTATTGCCTGAGGTCACCAGATTAATATCTTAAAAAAAAAAAAAATACTATTTGTGAAAATTTTAGGTAGAATCGTTTTATTTTATTCATTATACAGCGATTTCATTTTTGAAGGAATAAACCTAATATATCGGTTTAAACTATTTTTGAAGGCTTCTTCAACTAAATTATAGATTCTCAATTGTAGATTATTTAACACCCCAAAACTCAAAGAGCAATTAAACACTTTGATTCGGAATGTTATGTCATAAATCATTAACTTAATCTAAAGTAAACTATTAATCATTGAATAACTCCAAATAAACCATTATCCGAAGAAAATATATCTCAAAATAAATCCAATAATAAAGTTCAAAACACTATAAAGGAAAATAAAACAATACCGAACACCTAAACTCAAATTATAGGTAACAAAACAAAGAAAAACATTTCATAAAATCTCAATAACTTCCAACTCCTGAAAGTCTATCGCTCTAGCAGTCAGCTTCTAAGATACTTAGTCTGCAAAATGTTAAATGACAAAGGGTGAATTGTTAGTTCAATGAGTATTGCATAATACGTAATCGAAAACATCTATAAAATTTATAATAACATTTAAAGGGTACATAAATTTTCAAACAATTCAGATACAATTAAACTTACGAAAGTAACATTTTCAAAATTATCATTTTCAAATACAAATGAACTTTGCAAAACACTTTCAAATACAAGTAAAACTTGTAAAACTAACATTTTCAATATACGATGACGATTAATAACACTTCATAAAAATAAGCTCAAGTCAAGTAGTGTCACGAATACCCGCGGTGACCCGGCCATTTACATTTTAGAAATTGGTACAAGACCAAAATCATAACATTTCATTTGTCGCGCTCGCCGCAATTTACATTATCACCGGTGATCAACATTTCATTGCACATTTCATTTCACATTTCATTTCACATTTCATTTACTACCGACATTGAGCTAAAAAATTACTTTCATATATATATATAGAAATTCTATTGTCAGTTTGAACTGATATAAGATATATCAGTTCCTTGTATGTAGGTTATTGGATTTAAATGCTTTGATTTAGTTGTATTCACTTGTCAAAGCATCTTTTAAATCCAATGATCCACATGCACGGACAATTGAAAGAATATATATATATATATACAAAAATTTCCACAGAAGTGCGTACTGATAGAATTATACAAGAACATTGAATGTCAGCTACTCATTTTACATACTTTGACTTGACATGTATGCACTTGTCAAAGTTCTTTAATAAATGAGTTACTCACATTCAATGTCCTTATATAATTCTATCAGTGCGCTTTGATAGGAAAAGAATTGATATATATATATAACAATACATTTGCATTACTAAATCATAAAAGGACCAAACATTTAAGCTTTTAAATAAATATTTCCAGTAAAGGTAAAACTCATTTAAAAAAAATTAGGTAACAAATATGTAAGTAAAGACGAAGCAGGGAAATGAGTTTATAAACATATATAAACGTATATAATAAAATATTTCAAAACATAATAATATGATTAATAAATTTGGTTTCTAAGAAAACATTTGTGCAATTACATACTTTGCATAAAAGAAAATCTACTTACCTCCGATGAAAGCAAGTTTAAGGTTTCACTAACGATATTGGGAGGTCATAGGAGGAACCTAAACATATAGAATTTATAATCCTTCAATAAAACCAACCAAACAAAAGTAATCTACTCAACTTTGTAAATACATTTTTTTTATTTAATTTCATGAAGAGATTTCAAAAAAAACAGATTTTAGTTCTCAAACGTCAGTGATTCGAAAATCTTAAGGGCCTCAAAAAATTGCACAACTTAGTTAATAAATCCATAAATAAGATTACTAGCTCCTCACAAAATATCAGAATTTTATCAAACACCTATGAATTTATATAATTTTCAAAACACACAAGGGTCAATCCTGATAGTGTAAATTTCAATTCTCTAATCATAATTCATATCAAATTTTAATAACCATATAGACCATAAAAAATTCCACAATTTAATTTATATATTAATCCATCATTACCTTATTCCTATACCGAAAATCAAAACTTTACCTATCGCCGTTTGAGAATTAAAATTCCTACAACACCAAGACCTCACATCATGGCTTAAACATCAAATATACCCTAAGAATTAAAATACTTATATATCAGTAAAATTCACGAAAATTTATATCCCGAGTCAATTATGTCTCTAAAATCATATTTACCAAAAATCAGACCAAAATTATCCACCAATCTTAATTTAAAATTACTTCAATACAATAAGGTCAGTTTGGTGATTCAGAAAATCCGCATCCGTAACTATTTTAGAAATAAAATCTCCCTAAGTTAAATACCACTAAAAATTCCGAAAATTATAACACAAGTTGATATATATGTCTACTATTCTCATACCAAAATTAACCATCAATTGCAACCTACAAATATAACAAAAATAAACAAAACAGTAAGTTGTTTCACCGGTATTAAAACAAATCAAAATTTCAACCTGCACTAACACTCAAACTTGGACTCTTTAATGGACTCCAAAATTCCAACAATTTATTATAGAGCTTCATGTATAATCTATTTCATTCACTCCCAAATCCATGCATTAAAACATCTCTTTAAACTAAATTGAGCAATTGTTAGAGGCCTAAATTTTGTTAATGAGATATTTTGTGTAAAAAAAAAACAAGAGAGTATGAAAAAGACAAAAGCTTTAATCAAAATTAAAAAAATGAAACAAGGTTTAAGAAATCGTACCTTTAAAGAGTTTCAGAGTAAGGGCAGAACGGAAACGATACTTTTCATTGATATTACGTTGTAAAATATACACATGATTAATTATAAAATATTGGAGATATACAAATCCTACTAATTTTGCAAATATATTCAAATCCCTCAAAATATGGAGTTGACTTTGCGATTGTTTTTGAGTAAAGTTAGAGAATTAATCACATGTAATTAGTTGCTGACTTGCTTTGTGATTGTCCTTGAATAAAGTTAGAGAATCAATCACAAGTAATTAGTTGTCTTAATAAAAAGAAACTGGGAGTTGAATATTATATATATATATATATGTTATATTATTATTATCATAATACTATTATAATTTATGAAAGGAGAATTAATTCGGGTCTTACAGATTATGGTACTGAGACTTCTCATTATTCAAATGACTATTGTCAAGAAATTTCTGCCAATGAAGGTGATGATATGTATACAATACACAAGTGAAATCTTTTACTGTGGCAACAAATTTTTTACTAAAACGAATGGAGCAATCCAGCCTATTAACCTTTTTATTATTGTGTAGTGAAGCGTACGTTAGCATCAGTTTATCCTTTTTCCTTTAATTCATTCTGCTTATTATTTTCTATATTGTAAAATGAATTTTTAAACAAAGGAGAAAAAGGAGGCTTGAGATCTCCTTTATAATCATTTAAACTAGCAGTAATAGATATACTATATTAGTAGTGAATGTGATTTACTCTTCTGCAATAGAAACAATGTTAATTTACTTGCGCACCTCTCTGTTTCTCCTCCATATTTGGGTAAAGAATCAAATAAACAGGATGAATGAATGAGGAGCATGACAACTGCAATGGATACTTGCTGTCAAAAGTTTGTTTACTGGTTGCATGTATTTAGGTGCAATAATACAGTAATTTTATTTCTATTATCCTTGACAACAGGGGGTGTGCACAGATGATATAATGTTTTTAAACCCGCCATACCTTCTTCTGTCGTTCATAGCAGCACAATGTTTTATGCTAATACCCTTTTCATTAATTGCAGGCCAAGGGAGGTGCACTTTCTTTTCTCCAAGTAGGCCATTCGTCTATAGAAGAAAATATTTCAGGTGGAAAACCACCTCAAACATTGCTGGCATATATGAACAGTGATCATGAGTATGTCCTCTTTGATCCATATGGCGAAGAAATACATGAGCTTAATGTGATCCCACAGAAGGATCTTGTGGACCCAGAAGAAAGAAGTATGTTGTCCTTGATAGTCCCATTATTTATATTTCATCATTTAAGTATCAAGTTTGTGATTTTAGTAACTTCATCCTTATGATAGTTTTGGTCATACTATGAAACATAGTTAAGATTTAGAGTGAAATTCTATATTACATTAGTTTACGAGGAAAAAAAAAGGTTACATAATTTTTTTGAAACATCAAATAGTAACCTTCTTGTTTCACTAGTCATCTTATTATTTGGTAACTGTAAAATGAATTTTGTATTTTTTTCTGTTAAGGCATACATACGTACATATGGGCTGAGCAATATATGTTTAAACTAATGTGTATTTTAGTTTGTATCTTAAATTGCTGCATAATTTTTTTTTTTTTTCACATTCAATAGAGTAAAATAACTTAAGCAGGTACTTAGCAAGGGTGATTTGGTTCTCATCTTATTTTGTTTATTGTTTCTGTTTTCATTTAAACAGGGCAATTTGGGTATGCATCTATTTATGGGGAGCTACCCGAGTTTGACCTGAAGAGAGACCAGATGTCATGGGTTCCATCTGTTCCATCTGAAAAACCTTGGGAGACCATATTCAGTGGGTCATCGCATAATCTCCCACCACTTACTAAATTGTGCTCTGCATTTTTGGAGTCATTGTTGGAAAAGAGAACTGCTGTTGTGGAGTGAGATGTTAACCGAAAATGTTATTCTTGCGAAATTGGCATGACACCTACCAGGAGACTTAGTCATTTCAAACATTCTTTATGACAGGCGGCATGGTTGACGAGCGAAGGGTGTTACAGGTTTAAAAGGCAATACAAGATGCTTCAAAACTGAGGTCAGTAATTTCGAGACTACAGCTGTATTTTAAATGTCAGTGAGCCTGCATGTTGGCTTCAAAATTTTGGTAGGAATATTGTTTTGTATGTCAATGTCCTTAATGGAATGGTATTTGGCAGTAGTGTTAATTAATATGTTTAAAAGACATGTCGTATGGAAGAAACGGAATTGTGCTTTGAATTATTTTGTAATTATATCCACAGTAATGTCATTCAATAGTATTTTGTTGGAGTGCAGCTTGATGAAAAACTCCATCAACTTTAAAAAGTTCCTGTAAAGTTGATTTTAACAGGAATATGGATTCATATTTACATTTGAACCTACACTTTACATGTGTCCTCTATAGTCAAAACCTAAAGTGCAGTTGTGAGGTTGCTCTTTACCTAAAATTTTCTGGGTAAATTTTGTTGAAAATAATTTATATCTATATCCCACCCATGAAGGTTGCATAGTGCAACCAATTAAGACAAGTGAAATCTATAGATGCCTGTTATTTGAGAAAGCTGCATGGATGTCCTTGCTGTATTTTCTAAAATGTTTCATGGCAATATCACCAAGTAGTAATGATGAAAATAGAATCCATCAGACAAAAAACAATAGCTTTTGGAGAACTTTCCTATGAGCATTACATAATTGAAACTAATCACAAACTAAGCATTACATAATTGAAACTAATCGCAAACTAAACTATAGCTAAAGCACTCTCTCCAAATCAATAGTTTCTTGGTGATGCTAACAAACCCAGTAGCCCTAACTCTAGAAGTAAAAGATTATGGCAAAGAGAAAGAACCCTCTCAATCATTTAGTGGCACTAATTTGAGCATTAAAAGTCAAAAAACTATGATTTAGACTTGCCATTAAACCAAAAGGTGGAATGGAATGGAAACAAAATCCTTTTAAAGTCAACTTACCTTGCAAGTTGCAACTATTACATGTTTCTTTCCCCACACCATCATCCTGGTTTCAACATCCAAGCACATTAAGTAAAGATCATAATGGTTTTGTTTTTGTTTTTATTTTTTTAAATTTTAATCATTATAAATACTTTTATTATATTATTTTAACATTGTAACTATTTTAACTGTTTTTTTCCCCATTTAGACATGTATACATTTCCTGAAGTGTTGTTCTTAAGGCCAAAATATCCCTCATACCGATAATTTTGAATAATGGAGGGATCAAAGTGATGCATTTTTTATAAATTGAGAACTAAACATATTATAGTAATGCTATTCTATTAAATTTGGTATCCAAATGATGTGGTAAAATTGTAATCCATTAATTTAAATTATACAAATCTAATACAATTTAAATTAATGGATTATAATGATGCTACACCATTTGGGCACTGGATTTGAACAAAGTAGTATTATTTAACATATTAACATGATAAAAACATTTGAAAATATGGCATTTCATTAAAATGTAAGGACTTATATGAAATTTTCTCCTTTTTATCTTTTGAAAATAAATTTGTGTTTGATACTCGATATTTGTAATAACTCGGCTTGGCAACGAATCTATCTTTCAAATGAAGCTTGAATAATTGTTATCCCACAAAGAACAGAGTTTGAAATTAATGGTGTTTTTTTTTATCTTCAAAATTTGACATTGAAATTTTTAAGGTTATTAGTATCAAATTTGTGAAGGTTCATAATTTATTGTATAATATATCAATGTATGAAACCTTAAGGCTAATTCGTTAGTTTTTGCATTGAAATGAAAACAATGAAAATTCCATTCATCAATCAAAACAAAAATGAGAAAAAAAAACATAAAACACAATTTTCAATAAAATCAGAAAACATTTTGAAGTTTTCACTATTTTGCACTTTTATTGCTTATTTTTACCAATTAAGTAACATGTGGGGGAGTAGTTGAATGAATATGCTATATTTATTCAAAAACAAAAGGGAAAAAAATAGAAATAATCTCTAAAAACATCAGATTTTGTTTTAATCACATATGAAGGTTGTACGTTAATAACTGCATTTTTTTAATGTATACATATACCGTCATTTAAATGCCATTTCCTTTCCCTCCCACCCTTTTCCATTAAAAAAAAAAAGAAAACTAGAGAGAGAGAGAAACCATCGCTGAAGAAAGAAACAGTCGCCGTGAGTGGAGATGCCGTCGGAGAAACATACCATCGTAGATGAGAAGCCATTGAAGAAGAGCTTTGACAGAGAAGTTGTGCAGGGTTTTAGTGAGAGAAAATAAAGATTTTCACCCCATTTGATGTTTTTTTTACGTGATTTTATGTTAATAACATGTTTAGGGCTTATTGAGTGATGAAATGTATGCAATCTTTTGTGTTGTTGATTTACATGATGATTTGATCGTATGTTGTCACAGATGAAAAATGTGAAACGTTCTAGGTTAAAAAATGTGAAACATTGGCAAAAATCTATGCAAAAATGTGAAACCATTTGTTTATATTAAATATTTCTTTAATTTAATATATTATTTAATTTTTAATATATTATTTAATTTATTATTTTAGAGCATTTAATTGAATTTCTCCTAATGCCCAAATTAATGATACATATTTTTAAATGATAAATTAATAACAAAATAAATCATAAAATAATAACTAAGGCAATTTTAGACTTTTCAGACAAGTAAGATGTGAAAGTTAGTGTAAATCCTAATCATTCTGAAGCTTTAAGTCTGTTATCAACCATCATCAACTCAAGTCATGGATTGTGATTCGCGCTCTTTTCACATAACAGAATATGATGACTCAACAATTGACATGTCAAGATATTCTGTTACAAGAAAGTCCAAGTTTGTTGAAAACCTATTTAGTGTGATAAGTTGGTGATGATTAAAAACGTTTACAAAGATTCCTCAGATAATGCATAAAAGATGAGCTGTCTTGAATGGTTAATGAAAAATCACATAAAACTTTTCTCTCTTTCTCTCAAAAGCTTAGTTTCTATTACTCAGTTTTTCTTGTAGTTTACCTTTCATTACTCTGTTTCTTGTAAACTCAAACATGGTATCAGAGCGCAAGATCTGAGGCCATGGAGTCTTCAACAACCTCACAGATGAATAGATCTCAGATCGTTAATCAAAATGGGCATACTTTAACAAAGAAGTAACACGAAACTCGATCGAGTCTCATATCCAAGAATCTGAACATAAGCTTGCTAAGAAAACTAGATTAGAATAACTTCGTGTATTGGAAGGCACAAATTCTACCTATAATCAAGGCATTTGATCTAAAAGAGTTATTGTTTGGACCTGCGATCAGTCCACAGAAATATGTTTACACTGAAGGTGACTAAACAGGTGAAACTATTCAGATGATAAATGATGACTATGTTGGAAAATTTGTGACAAACTACTGGTTTGAGAGGGTTATTTGAGTATGATCGGTTTCATGAAAATGAAAAATCAATGTATATTCGAATTCTCCTTTGTGAGAGTTTCGAAGTGGTATACTTAAACTCACAAATCGATTAATGGGAGAATGATAAATTGAGTCTCAAAGTGAGCCCATTGTGTAGGGGAAAAAGAACATCCCACATTGGTTGAGTAAAGAACTTATATGTAGTAAATCAAGGACCTCAAACCTTTGATTGCACGACTCGTGTGTGGGCACGTCAGTTTGTTGATAAGGAAAGAATTAATTATTTTTCCTAGGTCAAACGTATTAAATGCATAATATAAGGAAATAGTTGATTTCATGATCAATCAAGAATAAATCTTTTAGAAGATTATTCTTTAATTAACTTTCCTTTATTATTTAAAACGTAGTCATTAAGCAATTTTCAAATCAATCTATTTGATTTCGGTTTTATAAGAAACCCTAATCTACACTTCATGAGGAGCATTCCAAAAATCACGAAATTAAGAAAAGAGTTGTACCTTTCTCTCTCCTCTTATTTCATTCTCTCATTTTTGGTTTTCTTCTTTTTCTTTGCTTGGTAGGTTCGAACCTTATTTGAGTTCGCTGAGAGTGGTTGTGCTTCACACTTCCACTGTTGAATCATTGTATCCTGGGAGACAATCGCTATACACATACGGTGTTATATACGACGAAATTGTCTTATGGACACAGTGTGAAACACGAACCTCGATTCTCTAACCTTTGTTTCTGTTTGTTCTTTTCTACAGATTCGAACTAGATTGTTTTTGCGTATTACAAACAACAGACCATCTGACCTAGAAGAAAATCGACCAGCTTCTTGTAGGTTGGATTCTCTCTAGTGAATCAATTTTAGGTCAGGTTACTTTCGTTTAACAACTTATGAGATCTAAAATGTATCATCAATCTTCATTCACAAAATTCTATGGCTAGAACTAGGCATCTAAGGCATCAATTGCAAACTTTTAAGAAAGGATCTTAGTCTATTAATGATTTTGTTTTGAGAATGAAAGGAATTGCAGATTCCCTAATAACAGCAGGTCAAAGCATAATTGATTATAATTTAATTTCATATGTTAGTAGGTGTAGGACAATTCTTGCTTATGAGCTTTGACTCTAGACTATCTCAATTTTCTTCTGCCGGTGATATATCAAAGGCTTTCAGCTAATGTTCATGTGACGTTTCAAAAAAGAGATTTGTTCGGCCATTAAAGAAGTAACCCGAGAGAAGGTAGAACTGGAGGTCGAAACAATACAGGCAGAGGTAGGACTAATGATTCGAGACTGACATGCCAAGTGTGTGGAAAGATTGGTCACAAAGCCAATATTTGCTATCATAGATTAGATCAATCTTACAATGGCGATATTTCTAGGCAGTATGTACCACCACAAGGCAATGTAGCTTATTAAGTTGAGTCCTCTCATGACAACTCCTATCAAGTTCATAATAACAGTCTCAATGCAATGCCTACATCATTTTCATCAGTTTTAAATCCAAATTTGTACGTTGACAATGGAGCCACTCATCATATTACACATGACTTCAACAATTTTTCCACCAATAGTGAATACATAGGTAAAGAAAGGTTGGCCGTTGGTAATGGCTACACCCTCTTAATTTCTTGCATTGGTTCTTTTCAACTTTCTTCAAACACTAAGCTTGCATCCAATTTATTACTCACCAATGTCTTGTGTGTATTTGGAATTACCAAAAATTTTCCAAGCATTTCCTAATTAACCGAAGATAACAATATTTTGGTAAAGTTGACACTTAATTTTGCTTGATTAAAGACAAGACCACGAAGAATATGGTACTCAAAGGGGCTCTTAAAGATGGTCTATATCAAGTCATTGCTAAAAGAAGTCTACCATAAAAAAATGGTCCAATTGAGTCCGAGTCAAAATCTATTTGTCCAATGTCTATTTCAGTGTTTGTGCAAATAAAGCCATTGAGCAAGGGTGTGTCAAAAAATGTAACAACTCCAGAATGTAATTATTTTGCTCGTACTTGATGTTTGCTTTTCTCTCCAAAGCAACTTTTTGTAAATACTTAGCACAACCAGCTTGGCCACCCTTGCTCTTGTGCACTGTCTTTGTACTAAAGTCTTTGAATGTTAATGTGTCCAGTTTTCAACTGAAAAGCTTTTATTATGCATGTAAAATAGGCAAAGCACATCAACTTCCCTACACACGAATATACGGCTTCTTTAGAACTAATTTGTACTGATGTTTGTGGGCCTTCTCCTCTTCCATCTTCACAAGGATATAGATATTATGTAAGCTTTATTGATGCTTACTCACATTATTGTTGGATATATCCTTTAGCTCTAAAATCTCATCAAGTAGGTTTTTATTTCCTTCCACAAGTTTGTAGAGTGTCAATTCTCATCTAAGTTGAAGTGTTTTCAAAGTGACAACAGAGGATAATTTTTCTCCCTTACACCTTATTTGAATGAACATAGAATTGGTCATAAAAAGTCTTGTCCTTACATGCATCAGTAGAATGGAATTGCTAAGAACAAAAACCAAAGCATAGTAGAGGTTGGTCTATCACTTCTTGGTCAGGCAAACATGCCTTTGTCCTTCTGGTTGGAGGCCTTTCAAACTATCAACTATTTGATAAACAAACTTCCCTCTCCAGTATTACACAATATGGTTCCTTACAAATGACTATTTCATCAGTTGCCTTATTATCTTGAACTCAAGAGTTATGGGAGTGATTGTTTTCCTCATACAAGGCCTTACAACAAACACAAATTCGATTTTCATTCGTTATAATGTGTTCATAGGCTGCTTTGATTTTACAAAGGGATATCGATGTCTACATCCTAATGGTAAAGTTTATGTTTCTCGATATGTGTTCTTCAATGTGTTAGAATTTCCTTATACTTCTATATTGAGTCTCAAATGGATAAGTTTTCAAGTCTCCATGTGTCTGTTCTTTCCAAAGGACTTTCAGCATTAACTAGAACCAGTGCTTCACCTAATGTCACCAAACCTTTGCTACAAACCTTATCACCAACCTTACCTTTTCATATATCTCTTAATTCCCCTATTGATGCACCAATTTGTGTTCCAAATAACACTCACAATATGGTCACTAGAGCCAAGAGTGGTAATTCTAAACCGACACTGTATCAATCTATTGCCTCTATAGATTCTGTGAATATTGGTTATGTGGGAAAAAGTTAGGGTTTTGATAAAAATTGAGTAGCTATATATATATAGGTTCCCAAAATTTTCTTTTAGAAAACATATTTTCATAATCGATCTTGGTATATACATGCATAAAAAATACTTAAGGTATACCTGTTTGTTCTCTTGAAATTTTGATTCCGATTTCACCACCAAGCCTTCCAAGCTATAAACCGCGATTTGATAACATGTGTGTGGGCACTTCGTTGATCAGCTCGTTTTTTATGCTTTACGTACCCATCATTTTGTATAGTTTTGCTCTCGTTTTCTTTACAAACTCCATCTTTTAATGTTCTTAATGCTTAAACAGGTCCTCTCTACCCAGGAGTTATCCTTGTACGAAACCGGGAGCTTTCGGAGTGAAATAGAGGGTTTGAGCTTGGTATGGAACGAGAAGTGCGGTATGCGTACCACACTAGAAGGAAATGCGTACGCACTTCATACTGCGTAGAAGGGCAGTAGAAATTATAGAAGTAAGTGCCGTACACCCTGTTGAAGTGAACCGCACTTCGTACCGCGTAGGAGAACAATAGAAATTAGTATGGTACACCGTGTTGAAGTGAACTACACTTCGTACCGCCTGGGAGGGCAGGCAAAATTGTAGAAAGCTTTAAGTACGGTACGCGTACCTGATCGGAACGATTTATATACCTATTTGAGGTCCCCATTACCTAGCTTTTGTTCTTGTTTTTGAGCATATTTTGGTATATTATGTGTTTGTGAGTCTTGTGTAGGTATATGTTCCCTACGGATGATATTTGAGCTTAATTGAAGAGTTTTGAAAGTTAAAGGATAGAATTTGAAATAGCTTATACAGACACCCCAACTGCGGAAGGTCATATCTCCCTCTTCCGATCTAACTAGATTTCCCATAACCACCTTTCGGAAAACCCCAGAGGTCTTCTTTCCAACGCACTTTACATATTGCGATTCTGAGGTTTCTCGAGAAAGTTATGGCCGTTTTTGTAACTATGCACAGATCTGTACGGTACACAATCGCTCGAGACCAAGTTACGTACAACGTTTTGTACCACATTTTTTGGCTGAAAGCTCCAAAAAGTGATGTGCGGTACACTGTGTTGATGCGTACAACACATCGAACCGTATTTCTGACCAGAAGTATGGTTCAATGTGCTGTACGCATCAACACAGCATACCACATATCACTTTTTGGAGCTTTCTGCCAAAAAATACGGTACGCTACTTTGTCTCGCGCGGTTGCGTACCGTACAGATCTGCACACCATTATAAAAATGACCATAACTTCCTCAAGATACCTCGGAATCACAATCGGTAAAGTGCGTTGGGAAGAAGACTTCCGGGGCTTTTCGAAACATGGTTATGGACAGTGTAGTTGGATTGGAGGAGGGAGATATGACCTTACAAAGTTCGGGTGTCTGCACAAGCTATTCCAAATTCTATCATTTAACTTCCAAAACTCTTCAATTAAGCTCAAATATCTTCCGTAGGGAACATATACGTACACAAGACTCACAAACACATAATATACCAAAATATGCTCAAAAACAAGAACAAAAGCTAGGTAATGGGGACCTCAGATAGGTATATAAATCGTTCCGATCATTACCCTCCCCCAAACCTATCTTTTGCTTGTCCTCAAGAAAAAACTAAAACGAAATTCAATCAAACAAAATGAACATAATTAAAAACTAAGCTAGGCTAGTCCACTTTCGTAGGATGCACGATGACACTTAGCATGTGCCATAAGCCTTTCAACCACTAGGCGATCCCTAGATGGAGAAATTTTGTCTTCTGAGGGTTTACAGATACGAACACCCACAAATGTATTACTCTGCAAGAAAGTTGAGATGCAATCCAAAGGTACCACATAAAAAAAACACATGCATGCTAGTATCTCAAATATACCAATCAATAACAATGCTTCACACAATGCAAGTATGCCAGTACTTAGGATGTTTTCGGTTTACAAATCAACAACGCTCGAATGCTCATGATAAAATTCACCTCGACGCTAATCCTCACTGGAATTCAGTTTGACTTTTTCACTCAGAACCTAGGCGATCACTCTCTAGCAAACACATGCGATTTGGAAGTTATGTTCATGGAATCTAATATCGCATATGAGTATATTCAATGAAACACATTTTATAGTGATAAATCTCATGGAAAGAATTGAAATGTCATGAACGTGGAAAGAACATGCATTGAGTCATATTCCCAATAAAGACTTTCTAAGAGATCAAATGGACTTTCCCTCACTTGTATTGGGGCCAAGGTGATTTGTGGTGGTGTATGGGATGGAAGATATGGTAAGAGTGGGAAGGATAAAGCTACTAATCATGCCAAGGTGTTTATACATATTACAATACTTTAGTTAGCTCTAAAACACATTACATCACAAGTGACTAGGCACTAAACTTTACATTGCACATTTGTGCTACACTTGTACTCATTAGTGAGTAACTTTACATTTATAGAACTTGAAGGCTTAAGAGTTTATAATTCACACTTATTTTCTTTTCTTTTTATTTTTTTAGCCCTTGCCTTTGCACATTTACACATAATTGCCTAAGTACACATTTACAATCTAAAGTTATACACCTTAACATGATCAATAACAAGGGTATGACTTGTGTTTGGGTTGGAAGGTGTATGTAGGTTTAGTGTTTGGCCTCAAATTTTTACAATGTAAGTACACATAGGGACGTGGGAGTGTATGAGCTATTTATGGACTTTAAGAATACACTCAAATCCAAAATCATTTCTAAAAGTCCATCTAACAAGGGAATATAAATCTCAACAAGCAGTCTACATGATAAAGTTCTATGGCAATCAATGCAAATTTGAAGTACAATGAGATCATAGTTAAGAACAAAATTGGAAAGTGTTTAAAGAGTAGAAACAAAACCAACAAATTTCGCTTTTTAGGCTTAAGTGTAGCTCACGGGTAATCTCCACTATTTTCCTAAGCTAAACAAGCAAAAAGTTCTATCCACCTAAACATCAAAAGATTGGCACTGTACAAGTGAATTTAAGTGATGCACGGAGCTAGAAGCATATTATGCATATCTCTATTGGCACTCAAAAGAAAGCAACTCAACATGGAGGCCAAAAATTTCAAAAACTGTCGAAATTCAAGTTCGTCTAATGTCTACTCTTTGGTGCATATCTTTAAAAAAACTCAAAAATATTTGACAATTTTTATACCATCAATTAGACACATAAATACACACTTTTCATTTAGAAAATATTTCAAAATTTGAAATGGAAAAGTGTGAAAATGGACGGTAAAAACAGTGTACATGCAGTTTCGAAAAATAGGGCATTGCCCTTGACCTTTGGTCGAAGAAATGATCATAACTTTTGAACCGCTGCCCAGAATTTTACGTTTTTTATATATTCAGAATCATAACGAAAAATCAAGGAACAAAAAATGGGAAGAAAAATTCATTTCGTCACCAATTAGTACAATTTTAAAGAAACATTTACCTCAAAAATATTCAAAACAGGGCACTTTTTTTAGAGATTTGAAAATTATATAAAACAAACACCTTAAGATCCAAGCACAACACAAATCCACTCTTAGATCTAAACATAAATGAAAATAAGAGAAAATAAGCAAAGCATTCCTAAATTTAAGCGCATGGGTGATTCCTGCCCAAGTCGACAATTACTCTATAAGCACTTAAATTAAAGCTCAAAATTTAGAGGAAACTGCTTATGGCTGCAACCACATGGCCCTTGTGGCGTTGTCGTTTCACTTGGAAAGTTGTTGCGGTGTGATAGACGCACACCTGACTCTCAAGAGTCGTGTGGTCTTTCCAACCTGATAGTTTCTATTCTCTATACAAGCACAACTCAAAAAGTAATCAAATGCATATGCTATAAATAAAATAACAAAACACAACTAACAACTCCATAACCTAGCCTAAACATTGTCATGCATACAATGAAAGACGTGAGAAAAAGAGATGCTTATTTTCAACATAACAATCTACTCCGCAAAATAATAAAAATTAGTAAAATGGAAGCTAAAACTATCAACAATCAATGAACGCGCTACCTCCCCGGCAGCGGCACCAATTTGATGGGACATACGTTGCAGTGTCGTCAAATATGAACATTTAAGTTCGACCTCGCAAGGGTACAAGTCATAGAGACTAGCACGGTGGCAAGCAAGGGATAGATCCACAGAGAGGTGGGATTCACCGACCGTCTCTAGTTTTAGCTATTATTACAACACTCCAAGCGGACTCGTGTGTTGCGTGTGCGGAAAAGTGAATAATATTATAACTAAATAACTTATATAAATGATATATACAATGATAGATGGAATGAAGATATGCATGAAATGTGGTTACACTAAAGAAACGACTCAACTATGATAATTCTCCTAATTAGGTTCTAGACTCACCTAATCCTCAAATGTGCAAGTATATCATAGGCTCGTATCCCCTTAATTAATCTCTAATCTCTCTTGATATCTTAGAGATAGTATCCATAAAAACCTGAAATCTCTCTAGAGCAATCCGGACAATATATGAACCCATTAAGCATGTGGAATACAAATCGAACCCTATACGCTAGCCTAGTGGTTCTAGCACTTTCTAGTCAAACATAGTGAATGTTTATCTAAGCATTGTCAAACGCGTCTCCTCTCGGTACATAGCATCTAACCATGGATCAATTAAGTAATGACTTTAAGCACTTAAAACATCCATATAACAACACAAGCACAAAAGAAATGTCGGTGGACTTTACTTCTAGGTCAAATATTCGGTTTAGTATGGCTAAACATGGGAAACAAGTTTACCTAACAACTACATGCAACAATGTGATTGTTATATCATTAAGAACATTCAATTTAGGTTAAAGGTTCATCCTCTTGATTAGGGAATTTTCCCACAATCAATTCATCACCCAATCCTGTCACGTGGATGGATAATCGTGTCTTAATACAAAGACCCATTAAGAACACGGATATGAACCAAGGTCAATTTAGCAACTAAAAGTCTGAACTGGAACTTTTTCTAGTGTTGAGGGCTAAAATCCCTATTACTCAAATTACACAATACATGGAATTTCAAGTCATCCATCAATCAATCAACAATCATGGGTATCTAATTTCTACCCTAAATTACAACTACTCCTAAACCCAATCATGGACACATACTGATTTCTAACAATTCATACACATACATATCATATTAAGAGCATAAAAACACATATATCAAAGAGAAAAATAAAACCCAAATGAATTTAAGTACAAAAATACATATATAGCACAGGTGACAGGTATACAAATTCCCAAATTTGGTGTTACACATCAAAGACAATAAAAAATACAAAGAAATGAGCAAATAAGAGCAAACCATTGAAGACAAGTCCTCCTAAGATGCTCCGAGTCATCCTAGCTCGAATTTGGCTCCTAATTCCTTTGTAATATACTCTAAGATGGATGAAGTGTATAGTGGTAAGGTGGAGGTGTATAGTGAGCTCTCATGGAGGAAAAACCTCCATGGGAGCAAGAGGTGAAAGAAAATGGAAGAACATGGAAGAGAGAAGAGAAAAGGCGTGAGAGGGGAAAAGATGAGAAGAGAGGTCTGAAGAATGAGGAGAAAATGAGGTATTTATAGCGTGGGAGGTTAGGGCAAGACTTTTGGGTAAAAAGAAAATAATACCCCTCTGAAAATGGCTGAAAAATGCATTTCTGCCCAGAAGTGCGGTTTGATGTGCTGTACGTATCAACACAACGTAGTTCCCCGACAGCGGTGCCAATTTGACGGGACACGTCGTTGCAGTGTCATCAAATATAAACATTTAAGTTCAGTCTCGCAAGGGCGCAAGTCACAGAGACTAGCACAGCGACAAGCAAGGGATCGATCCACAGGGAGATGGGATTCACCGACCGTCTCTAGTTTTAGCTATTATTACAACACTCCAAGCGGACTCGTGTGTTGCGTGTGCGGAAAAGTGAATAATATTATAACTAAATAACTTATATAAATGATATATACAATGATAGATGGAATGGAGATATGCATGAAATGTGGTTACACTAAAGAAACGACTCAACTGTGATAATTCTCCTAATTACGTTCTAGACTCACCTAATCCTCAAATGTGCAAGTGTATCATAGGCTCGTATCCCCTTAATTAATCTCTAATCTCTCTTGATATCTTAGAGATAGTATCCATAAAAACCTGAAATCTCTCTAGAGCAATCCGGACAATATATGAACCTATTAAGCATGTGGAATACAAATCGAACCCTATACGCTAGCCTAGTGGTTCTAGCACTTTCTAGTCAAACATAGTGAATGTTTATCTAAGCATTGTCAAACGCGTCTCCTCTCGGTACATAGCATCTAACCATGGATCAATTACAAAGTGATCAATTAAGCAAAGACTTTAAGCATTTAAAACATCCATATAACAACACAAGTACAAAAGAAATGACGGTGGACTTTACTTCTAGGTCAAAGATTCGGTTTCGTTAACTCCCTAGGATGGCTAAACATGGGAAACAAGTTTACCTAACAACTACATGCAACAATGTGATTGTTATATCATTAAGAACATTCAATTTAGGTTAAAGGTTCATCCTCTTGATTAGGAATTTTTCCACGATCAATTCATCACCCAATCCTGTCACGTGGATGGATAATTGTGTCTTAATACAAAGACCTATTAAGAACAAAGATAAGAACCAAGGTCAATTTAGCAACTAAAAGCCTGAACAGAAACCTTTTCTACTATTTGGGGCTAAAATCCCTATTACTCAAATTACTCAATACATGAAATTTTTAAGTCATCCATCAATCAATCAACAATCATGGGTATCTAATTTCTACTCTAAATTACAACTACTCTTGAACCCAATCGTGGACATATATTGATTTCTAACAATTCATACACATACATATCATATTAAGAGCATAAAAACACATATATCAAAGAGCAAAACAAAAACCCAAATGAATTTAAGTATAAAAATACTTATACAGCACATGTGAAAGGTTTACAAATTCCCAGATTCGATGTTACACATCAAAGACAACAAGAAATACAAAGAAATGAGCAAATCCTCCAAAGATGCTCCTAGCCTTCCTAGCTCGGATTTGGCTCCTAATTCCTTTGTAATCTACTCTAAGATGGATGGAGGAAGTGTATAGTGGTAAGGTGGAGGTGTATGGTGAGCTTCCATGGAGGAAAAACCTTCATAGGAGCAAGAGGTGAAAAAAATGGAAGAAAATGGAAGAGAGAAGAGAAAAGGCGTGAGAAGGGAAAAGAGGGGAAGAGAGGTCTGAAGAATGAGGAGAAAATGGGGTATTTATAGTATGGGAGGTTAGGGCAAGACTTTTGGGTGAAAAGACAAGAATACCCCTCTAAAAATGGCTAAAAAATGCATTTTTGCCCAGAAGTCCGGTTCGATGTGCTGTACGCATCAATAGATTGTACCGTACATCACTTTTTGGAGCTTTCTGCCAAAAAATGCGGTACATAATGCGGTACGTAACTTGGTCTTGCGCGGTTGCGTACCGTAAAAATCTACGTACCGTTACAAAAATGGCTATAACTTCCTCCAGAAACCTCGGAATTGCAATCTGTAAAGTGCGTTAGAAACAAGACATCTGGGGCTTTTCGAAAAGGGGTTAACTACAATGTAGTGCGATCAGATGAGAGAGATATGACCTTCCGAATTTGGGGTGTCTACACAAGCTATTCAAAATTTTACCATTTAACTTCCAAAACTCTTCAATTAAGCTCAAATATCTTCCTTAGGGAACATATACCTACACAAGACTCACAAACACATAATATACCAAAATATGCTTGAAAACAAGAACAAAAGCTAGGTAACGGGGACCTTAAATAGGTATATAAATCGTTCCGATCAGTACTGTACTAGAAGGAAACGCGTATCGCATGTCGTACCACATAGAAAGGCAGCCTCTCAAATCAAACTGATGTGCTGTACGATGTGTCGAAGTGAACTGTATATCGAACCACACTTTATGGCAGATTGTGAATACTCTGTTTCGCAAACAGAGTAGGTGCTTTATTATGGGACCCCCTCTCTTATCTCTGATTAGTTATAGAAAGTGATGTTCCTAGAGCCTAAGAGGATGTCTTTGGGACCCTCCTACACAAGTGAGAGGGCTTCTTGTTACCTATAAAGG
Source organism: Dipteronia dyeriana (assembly GCA_032871835.1). Classification (NCBI taxonomy): domain Eukaryota; kingdom Viridiplantae; phylum Streptophyta; class Magnoliopsida; order Sapindales; family Sapindaceae; genus Dipteronia; species Dipteronia dyeriana. The sequence goes on along the minus strand of CM065300.1, from coordinate 69,522,702 downwards.
AAAGAGATAGAGGAGAGAGAAAGAATATCTAGAAATCATGAACACACCAGACCAGTTTTGCTTCTGTACATTTTGGAGGTTCTCTCTCTTCATTTCTGGACCGAGTTCTTCAAGATTGGATCAACTAGGGCAAGGTTTGGTAGATCTAAGGAATCTATGGAAGATCAAGCTACAAGAGATTGAATCTACAACTTAGTTTTATCTCTTCAACTCTTCTCTTCTCTTGTTTCTTTGTATTGATTCATGATTTGTATTGATGTTAGCTCATCTATGGCTTCTCTTTGTATAGCAGGAGCTAATTATTCTTATGTTAGAACAAGATTATGCTTAACCCTTGATTCATTTGTGATTGACTCTTTGATTTCTCTATTTTATGCTTGTGAAGCTATATGGACATTTTGAATGCTTAAGGCTTTTGTTTAATTGATCATTTTGTAATCGATCTATGGTTAGATGCTAAGTACCAAGAGGAGATGCATTTGACAATGCTTGGATAAATATTCACTATGCTTGACTAGAAAGTGCTAGAACCACTAGGCTAGCATATAGGGTTCAATTTGTATTCCAAATGCTTAACGGGTCTATATATATTGTCCAAATTGCTTGAGAAAGATTCCGAATATATATAGATACTATCTCTAAATACATCGAGAGAGGTTAGAGATTTGTTTAGGGAATACAAATCTATAGCAAGTACATGCACGAATTAGAAGTCAAAGGAGTCAAGTGTGCTATTGGGAGGGTTGAAGCGGATTCGAGTTCTAACATGTTTTCCATACATTTCTATAAGTGTTGTGTTAGATAATTTAGTTTGTTTTTGAGTTAATTTACTTTATTGCAACTCTTGGAAACTCATGTTTTAGATTGTTCAAATAGTTTGCAAGCCTTTGAATTCCAGTAGTCATAACCTTGATCCCTATGGGAACGATCCTTACATTGTCATTATACTATCATTCTGACCTCGTGCTATTGCGGGAGTCAACAAGTCTAGTTTGACACGATCAATTTTTGGCACCGCTGCTGGGGATTTAGTTGTATTTGATATTAGAAATATTTGGTTATAACTAATTCGTACGTTTTACTTTTAAATTTCTTATTGTATCATTTCAGGTAGGTTGCTCTTGTATGCACCAACGTACAAGGAGTAACAGTCCATAAGATTTGCAATTTGATCCAGACATTGAAGGAACGGCAAGGAGAAATCCTCAAAATCGATGAAGAAATAGAGCAATGGCAAATCCTTATGATGTTCAAAATCCTCCCATTGTTATGAATCAGCCAGAACTGGTCCAAGGACCAGTAGATATCGTGGGAGTTGACCAAAGAAGTCTCCACGATATTATCAGTCCAATGGTGGACTAGAATGTTTTATCCATTAGAAGACCAACATTTGCGGCTAATAACTTTGAGATCAAGCCAACTTTGATTCAAATGATCTCGAACACGATTCAGTTCTATGGCCATCCACATGAAGACCCAAACTAGCATCTCCAGAACTTCAACGAGATATGTGAGACCTTCCGCTACAATGGAGTAACAGGAAACTTCATTAAGCTAAAGTTGTTTCCATTTTCTCTAAAGGATCGAGCAAAAGCATGGCTACAATCACTACAACCTGATTCCATTGAATTATTCGAGCAGTTGGCTCAGCAGTTTCTTAACAAGTATTTCCCTTCGAGAAAAGCTGCCCGCCTTCGGAATGATATAACTCCCTTTATGGCATTTGAAAAAGAGAATCTCTATGAATCATGGGATAGATTCAAGGAGTTGATTAGGAAGTGTCCACACAATGGATTGGCAAAATTGTAGATTTTGCAATCATTTTACAATGGAATCTCAGAACCAACTAGGAATTTTGTGGATCCAGCTTCAGAAGGGTCACTCTTGAGCAAGGCAACAGATGTGGCATATGATTTCTTAGAAGGAATGGCTAGTAATAATAGCCATTGGGGAGATGGAAGACAATTTTTGAAAAAGGGTCCTGGCGTGCTCGAGGTTGACGAAATGACAAGTGTGAAGGCTCAGCTTAAAACACTTACTGAGCAAATGAATAAGATGAGAGCGGGGAGTAGTCATGCCATAGTTGCTTGCTGTGAACTATGTTCAGGACCACACATGAGTTCCGAATGTCAGGATGGAAACTCTTTTGCTTTAAATTCTTCAGATCAATTAGCTTTCGTTGGAAAGAATAGAAACTTCAGCAACCAACAAGCAACTCAGAATCCTCAAAACAATCCCTATTCAAACATGTATAACCCATGATGGAGGAACCATCCAAATTTTTATGGAAGGATACCCAACAACAAACAACCACAACATACCATGATCTAGAGACAACCTCCAGGTTTTGATAACCAACAGCAACCTCAGGCTTACAACCGACAAAATCCTAGTTATCAGAACCAGAATCGAGCCTTTAAGGTGGAAATAAAGCCAACAATTGAAGATCTTCTCCCTAAGTACTTGGTGAAGATGGATAACCGGATGGACACCTAAGATGACACACTTAAGAAACTAGATGCTTAGATGGACTAGATATCGCAGCACAACCAAGCCTCAATTAAGAATTTAGAGATGCAAGTCGGTCAGTTAGCCAAGGGAGCTCAAGTGAGACAACAATGGACCTTTCCCAGCGATACGATCACCAATTCGAAAGATCAATGTCAAGCAATCACCCTAAGGAGTGGAAAAAATGTGGATTTGCCAAAGGATTTTGGGGTAAGAGAGGAGGTTGTGATTGAAGATAGAGAGGAAATAGAGGTTGATAAGAATGAAGAGTTGAGAAATGAGAAAGCGATCTTGGAGAAAGATCAAGAAAGTGAGCCACCAACACCTCTACAATTCAAAACATATGTTCCACCTATTCCATATCCGTAAAGGCTGAGAAAGCATAAGCAGGCCTAGAGCTTTGCAAAGTTCTTGGAAATGTTTAAGAAACTGCACTTAAACATCCCGTTTGCCAAAGCTCTAGCACGGATGCCGACCTATGTGAAGTTCTTGAAAGAGCTTCTATCTAACAAAAGGAAGCTAGAAGAGTTCAAAACGGTAACATTGACGGAAGAATGTAGTGTTATACTACAGAACAAGCTTCCACCCAAATTGAAGGATCTGGGGAAATTCACCATCCTTTGTACCATTGGTACATCGGATTTCAGTAAGGCTTTAATTGACATGGGAGCTAGCATTAACCTAATGCCATTCTTGATTTTTCAAATGTTGGGAGTCGGTGAAGTGACGCTGACCAATGTCACCTTGTAACTAGCGGATCGATCAATCAAGTATCCTAGGGGAGTGATGGAAGATGTTTTGGTCAAGGTAGAAAAGTTATACTTCCCGATTGACTTTGTGATTTTAAACAAAGAGGAAGATGTAGAAGTACCTCTACTTTTAAGAAGGCCATTCCTGAAGACTGCATGAGCTATGATAGACCTAAGGGATGATAAGATGATGTTAAGAGTCGGTGAGGAAAAGGTTGTTTTTGATATGGTTAAAATGGTGAAGAAGCCGGATTCGGTAGATGATTGTTTGAGAGTGGAGGGTATAGATACATGTGTGGAAGAAATTCTAAGAATGAAATAAACGGATGCGCTTTTGCTTGCTTACATCAGTAAAAGTATAACATCTGAAGACAAGGATGAGGAAATATCAGAATGTGCGGTGAGTTTAGATGTAATACCGGTGTGGCGAACTAAGAATAGATGGAGATTCGAAGACCTTGGCCAAAGCAAGCCAAGAATTCCTCCCTCCATAGAAAGGCCTCTATTACTTGAGCTAAACAAAATTACCTTCTAACTTAAGGTATGCCTTCCTAGATGAACCAACAAGTTTACCAGTGATTTTGTCATCTCTGTTGAACAAAGTGGAAGAAGGATAGCTATTGAGAGTTCTTAGAGAGCATAAGAAGGCTATAGGGTGGTCTATTTCAGACATTAAGGGAATTAGCCCATCCTTGTGTATGCACAAGATCTTGATGGAAGAGCAGTTCAAGCCATCAGTGGAGCACCAAAGGAGATTGAACCTAAACATGAAGGAGGTAGTAAGGGTAGAGATTTTAAAACTTCTAGATGCAAGAATCATATATCCGATTTCGGATAGTCAGTGGGTGAGCTCGATTATGGTAGTGCCAAAGAAGGCTGGGATCACCGTAGTACAAAATGGCAACAATGAGTTGATTCCCACCCGAAATATTTTAGGATGGAGAGTGTGTATAGACTACCGGAAGCTAAATAGTGCTACTAGGAAAGATTATTTCCCGTTGTCTTTTATTGATCAGATGCTAGAAAGATCGGTGGGACACGAATACTATTGTTTCCATAAGTCGACATTCTTTGAATAGCGTCCAACAAAGTCAAATTGACATTCACCTTGGATATAATGTCGTAGATGTCTTGACAAGATTTCTTCATCCTGGAATTCTTCAATCTCCTAGGAAAAGGTATAGGTGGTATGTAAGGGTTAGGTGATTTATGGAGTTTTGGTCTTGTTTATGGCTGGGCCACGTCATATTTCTCTTCACTGCCCGTCCTTTTTTCACCCTTGTCTTTTTCTTGTGCACCTTCCCCTTCTTTAACTGTGCCTTTTCTATTTCCATCACCCAATGTACCTCTGCATCTAAGAACTACCCTTGCTTGTTCAGGTTGGCTTGGAAACTTGTCCTTATCATTTTCACTCAAAATCTCTGCCAATTGCCCTATATATCTTTCAATGTTTTGAATAGAGGCATCTACCTCATTCACTCATCTTTCATTTTCCATGATATACCTATACAACTTCTCTTGTGTTCTTCTTTCTGACTTCCAAAGTTCTCGTGCTGCTTGGTAGGTTAATTATGCGAAACTTCTCATTTGTTCCTCAAGAGAATCAACATCTACCTGATCGACATTGCCACACTCTTGATAGTGAAAACACTCTTCATGTAGTTGTTATGGTGCTTGCCATGTTTGCTTGATGCCTTGACTAAATGCCAAAAGCTCTTCACCAATTCGATTGTTGAATTCTATAAAGTTCTTCACCATATCTTTAAGCTTCTTCACCATATCTTCAAGCAAAATGGCCATAATTTCACAGTTGTTCTCTTGAAATTCCAGTCCATTCCCCCACTCCTTATCATATGGGCAATCATAGATCCATATCTTGGCCTTGAATCTTGCCAGTAATAATCCATGAGTCCTGAACACAAGAAACACAAATACCAAGAGAAAGAAAAAGAAACTAATGACACTAAAAATACTAAGACTAAACTAAAACAATAAACAACTAACTAAAGATAAATCTAATCACAACTATTTACGCCGATCCCCAGTAGCGACACCATTTTGACAAATGCCGTTTTTGCAATGCAAAAGAATTTGCCAAAAAAAAATTATAAACCCAAATTGCACTCAAAATTGATAAACTATATAGTGGAAAGTAGGGTTCTGTAGGAAAAAGCGCGCCGCGGAAGCGGAAAAGTCGATTAGTATAATTGAAAAAAAAATTCCTTTAACAGAAAAAAACCCTAACCCCTGATTAATTAACATATAATAAAAGTATCGTACCTTTTTCTCCTGACGATTGAAGTTTTGCAGAATTGAATCTGTAATATCTTCCAATCCAATCATGAAGTGAATCATCTAGGAGTGTGGGCTCCCTTTCTTTGAATTGTATACCTGAGGATGGAAAACAAATAAAATCTTTTCCTTTTTGATAGTCATAATAATCCTCCTAGAGAAAACCCAAGAATGTTTTGTCACTTGTGAATTATCAATCTATTGATTGAAACTCGTGCGAACCCGATTCGATGTGGCACACAAAACCTTTTAATTTAAAGGATACTAGTGCACTATCTAAAATAAAAACATTCCCTCTTTTCTCTATGCTTGGTCGAATCCTTCACACAATGAGTTGGATGACGCTTTTTTTAATCTACATAAGCAAAAAAAAAACTTCTCTCAACCCTTTTAAATTGCCTTGGTCGAAATCTCTCTTTTGATTTCTACGTCTTGGCCGAATTCCATAATTGTGATATATATAGGAGGCCAAATCCACAATTTAGGACGATTTACTTAGTGGTCATGAATCCTCTCTCTAGTAAGATTTACTTTCACCAAGACTCCTATCAACTTTTAGAATTCCTTACCACGCCAAGACTCCTATTCCAACTCATTAGTGTATTTATCCAATAACTAATTATTGAATATAAATTAAATTGTGACTTTATTAAAAAACTTCATAATTCGACCAATAGTCAATTAGAGTTTTGATAGATATCAAATACTTCCAAATTTGACTAGATAAATAAATTCCTTTTATTTATCTACTTATCAAATAAAGTATTTGATACTTATCATACTACCAACAATAGTATGACACTAGGAGACATTCTCCTACAAGGAAAAAGATTTTGACTTTTAATTAAATAATTAATTAATTTCTATTTAATTGAACAATAAAATAAAAAAACAATATATTAGGATATTTTATAAGCCCTTGCCGCCCAAGCCTATTATATGGGCAATATATGAAGAATCTAGTGCACTAGGTGCATTGAATAGGATCACAGTGAGATACTTTATCCAAAACTGTCAATGGATAAAAGTTTTCACTTGAAGACAATCGGAAAGTCTATCTCAATCCTTAGATAAATGATGGACTTACGGTTACAAGTGTTATCATTTGAGCCATAAATGAGTATGATTATATAGCATAGTCTATCCTTGATGGTTATGTGGTATTCATTTGTTAATCGATAGAGGACTTCCTTTTTAGATATGGACATCGTGGCTCCATTTAGTAAATTTGAGTAGAATACCATCATATGGATATTTTGTGGTATTGGATATTAAATCTTAACGTCAAATTTTCAATTGTGTATATTGAAATATGGCTTTTGGACACGTCAAAATATCCAAGTTCAAAATGTGGTCATATGAGTAAATATGGTAACTAGAGAGCTATAAGCGGTCTATGAGCTCTTGGCGATTACTGGTATTCTTCACGAGGATACACTATCTTCATTAAGATTGTCTAGAGTACGAATGAGGAACACTCTTGCTATTGAGCATAATCCCAAAAATCTCCCAGTTGCTCTATAGCAAATGTGTCACATCTCTTATCCCCATGTTTTCCAAGTTCCCTTCAAAACTTTTTTGTGGCAGAGCCTTTATGAAGGGATCTGCTAGATTTTATACTGACGCGATCTTGGTAATCGTCACATCTCCCTTATGCATAATTTTCCTCAGAAGATGATGCTTTCTTTCAATTTGTTTCCCTCTCTTATGACTTATTGGTTCTCTCAAATTAGCCATTGCTCTACTATTGTCACAATAGATATTGATCTGCTTATTCATATCAGGAACTGCTTCTAGGTCAATCAAGAATTTATGGACCTAGAAAACCTCTTTAGCAGTAACATACTCAACTTCCACGGTGGAATCAACAATACAAGAATGCTTAATACTCCTCCATATGTCTGTCAATCTTCCAAGAGTAAACATAGATCCTGATGTTGATCTTTTGGAGTCAGAATCTGACTGGAAATCAAAATCTTTATACCCAATGGGAATTAAATCCCCTATAGAGGATACAAGTACATAATCTCTCGTTCTCCTGAAATACTTGAAAATATGGTTGATTGCTGTCCAATGATTAGGACCAGGTTTCGATTGAAACTTGTTAACTATAACAAAAGCAAAACAAATATCTGGTATAGTGCAGAGCATTGCATGCATGAGACTTCCAACCGCCGAGGCATATGGAACCCTACTCATGAATTGCTCATCCTGCTCATTCTTATGAGCATGTTCCTTAGAAAGTTTGATTCCATGTCTGAAAGGTAACATACCTTTCTTGGAATCTTGCATGGAGAACTTAGACAAGATTTTATCTACATATAAAGCTTGGGATAATGCAATTATTCTATTCTTTCTATCCCTTATTACTTGGATACCAAGAATATAACTTGTTTCTCCTAAGTCCTTATGTTAGGTATAAATGTTGATATTTGAGATCCCTAATTCCATTGTTTTATGTTATGTTCTTAAGTGAAATTTAATATTTTAATGTGTTTGTTGAGATTGTGTAGAAGATAGCTCTTGGAGTGACATTAAAGACAAAAAGGTGATTTTAGAGAAAGCTTTGAGAAATACCTCTGTAGTACATCCAAATTGTGAAGACCATATCTCCCTCCTCAGATTGAACCAGGTTATGATCTACATGTTTTCGAAAATCCCTGGAATTATAGTTTTCAGCATACTTTACGGTTTGTCAATCCGAGTTTTCTAGACGAAGTTATGGTTGCTTCAGTAACCAAAGGTCTGAGTTGAAAAGTCTTCTACGGGTCCTGGCGAGGAAGCAATCTAAATTGGACCAGATTTACAAAGAAAACATACCACATCAAAACCTAATGACTCTAGAAGAGCAATACATGTTTGGGAAAGTCTTTGTTGGCAAGTTCATTTTTCATTACCTTTATCTTTTGGTGGCAATCTTCAATCTTCTTCTTTTATTTAGACACATTTATCATGTCTGACTTCAAGGAGTCATCAATGGAAGTCTCCTTCTCCATGGTCTTCACTTCAGAGGTAATCAAGAGGATTTCTTCCATTTGCTCATACATGATCTCTATATACTCATGAAGTAGGTCTTGACAATTTTACTTGCTTTTTTGAAGAGTACATATCTTTTACTCTAAGGAAATCTTCCACTTTCTCAGAATCTCTGGAAGAAAGATCACATCACTTTGCTTCTCATTAATTGAGACAACTTCCTCGTCAATGTGCCTTTGCCTTGGTCATTTGTTGCCACACCAACACCTTTCTCTTCTTTAGGGTCAATATTAATGGTCTTGTTGCCTTCTTCACCTTCCACATAGGAAGCCCCAAAAGCTATGAAGTTAGGCACATGCTTTTCATTTTTCAAAGAGTTTTCTTCACCCTTTTTGAACAAGGTCTTCTTGTTTACCTCATTCACCTTGGAGTTCATTCCCTTCCTGTGAGATTTCATTAATCTCATAAATATCTCTACCAATCTCCTCATCATAGTCATTTTCCTCCCTTTTAACATTAGAGGTCATCAAAACAATACACTCTCTAAGTGTTTCACTCTCACACATGATGTTTGGTGAAACGAATGCAAGGAACAAACTTCACACAAATGCAAGACATAAAAATGGCAAGGATCCCCTAAGTATCTCTAAGAACCCTCTCTGATACCAAATGAAAATACAAATAAGGTGTTTCTAGACAACCTAAAGAGGAGGGGGGGGGGGGGGGGGGGGGTGAATCAGTTGTTAATCGATAATTACCAACTTTTCGATTAGTCAATATTAATTTCAAACAATAAACTAAAACAAACATACAACAAAATCAAGTAAGATGCAAAAAATAAAGAACTCTTGATTTTACATGGAAAACATTCGACAAGGAAAAAGCCACAGGATTAGCTAACACTAGCCAATCAGTCACCGAATCCACTATTTGAATAATTATTTACAATCTAAGTTGACCACCTAGTCACAAATCAAGTTCGTAACACAATCTATTCTACCCCTTAGGCCTTTAATAGTAGGCCTTGACAAAAAGCTTACCAACCATACCTTGGTTGCAAGACTTCACTTGCTTGCGCACTACACCCGCAGTCACAAGACTTAACTCTCAAAGAGAAGATCAACAACCTATGTGAATATATGAATATATTCTAAATGATAAATGCTAGGCTATACTAAATGATTATCTAGGAATTTAATGATGGCAACAAACAACAATCCTAGAAATAAAAATGCCTATATGAATGCTCATAAAGACTTAACTATATAAATATATGAAAAATCTAAAACCTAGTCATCCACAAAAAGCCAATCAATAAAATTATCATTAAGCATGGCAAGGATAGTAAATGCTATCACCAAATGCAATCAATAAGTCCTAATCAGTAATGTCTAAATGCAAGGCATAAAGACTTAGCTAGATAACAAAATGGTCCTAAATACTAGATATCACAATACAAACCCATTCATGTTATCAAGACTCATAAATATATGGAATAAAGAGAGTCTAGGTATTTAATCTAGAAATAAATACCTAATCTATAGTAAGAACAACAATAAATGAGCTTTAATATAGTTGCAACTTACCTAGTCATGAAACCAAAAAGACCCATGCTCAAATGGTGACAAATGATATGCGATGTACATGGGTTTTGGGTTTGGAGAGTTAAAGAACAAGTCTTGGAGCTTCTCACTCTAAGGGGATTCTTTCTCTCTCTAAATTGGGGTTTTAAAGCTCTAAAAATGAATTGAGGAAGAAAACAACACACACACACATATTATGTATATATGAGATCAAAGTAAAACGACATTGTTTTAGGCAAAACATGGCATGACTGTTGTGAGTACCGTTGTAGGAGTCATGGTGGTCCTCACAACAGTGACACACTAGAATGTCCACCGCTGTGATAATTCACAACGGTCACAACGGTCAGAGGGCAACAATACAAGGACTCCTAACACCTCAACCAATCAAACAATGATGATAAAGAGATGAGCATACATGAAGAGAGATATAACATGAATGTGCATCAATCATGAAACACACAATAATAATAAGAGTTATGATAATGCATGAGATGTGAGTGTGTGCAACTAAATCACTTTAAAAAGAGTTAAGCGTAGTGATTTACCTTTCACTCTTGCTCTTGAAGTCACAGAGATACTTAGAAACTTGCCAATGAAATCCTAAGCTACCCATTACAAAAACATCCCCAAATGTGGTTTGTCATGAAACAAGCCAACCATAAACAATAAGGTTTTAACAAATTCTATCCAGGTTGATGTTACCAAATCTTAGATGCTATAGATATATTTTATTATCTAGAGAAACTTTGTGTCGCTTTGTTTTAGGTTTTTCAACTTTAAACAATTCATTATTAAGCAATGATGTATGAATTGATGATCTTAAACTATACAAGTTGCTTTCAATCAAACCAAAATAAATATCCAAACTGTTTCTAGAAACAATAACTGATTTATTGTTAAAAGGAACTGAATATAGTTGTTCCTATGATCTAGATATAGAAATCAAATTTCTTGAAAATCAAGGAATTTAATAAACATTTTTCAAAGAAAGAAAACAACTACTAAATTGAAGTTTGACTTCTTTCACTGCTCGTGCTAAAATGACATCCTCTATACCCACACGCATTGAGATGGGACCCTCCTCTAGCTTTGTCCAAGAATTAGTCCACTACAAAGAAGAACAATCATGGTTAGTGGCCCATAAATCTACTATCTAAGGAAAAGAATTATCTTCCACTAAAAAAGATTCCATGACAAGTAAATCTGATTTACCTTTCACTTTTTTCTTATTGGAGAGCTCTTCGAGGTACTGTGGATAGTTCCTTTTCAACCTTATTGCAATGGAAACATTTTCCAGTTGCTTTGTCAGTTGTGGTGATCTTTTTCTTCATTTGAACTTGCTTCTTCTTAGGCTTAGCCTTTGCTTTACTATTAGGAATCCTTCTCTTCTTTGAACCAAAAGAGGATGGCCCAACATCATTTGCTCTCCTGTCTTACCTCTATTGTTCTTAAGCAAGGACTCAAAGGCTGTGAGCATAATAAATAACTGGGTCAAACTAAACTTCAACTTTTTCATCAAAAAATTGATTTTGAACTAATTGACACTCTTTGAAAGATTTGTTAGTATGATTTTCACTAGGCTAGATTCATCTACGACCCTACAATTGAATTCAACTGTAATGAAATTAGACATCATGCGTAGGACATGTTTCTAAACTGATTCTCCCTACTTCATACGAGCAAGCATTGTGGAACGAACAAATTTGTGTTACTTTTGCTTAAAAGGTTGCCTAAACATGGCCATCAATGACTCCATCATCTCAAATGTTGTAACCATTGTTTCGTGCTTCGAAACAAGAATTTTGGTCATGCTAGCTATCAAATAAATGCGGACATTTTCATCAGCTGAAACTCTTTTCTCGTAGGCCTCGCGAACAGTTTGTGTTGGGTTGGCTACAGACTGTGGAGGACATTCCTCCGCAAGCACAAAATTTAGGTCTTTGGACACCAATATTGCATTAACGTTATTCTTCCAATTTGGAAAATTTTCCCTAGTTAATGTATCATTAGCTAGTATTTGAAGTAGTGCAGATGACATTGCTGAAATAAACATAAATAAAATAAAATTCATTCGTTCCATAGGTTCATATCATTTGTTAAGCATCGGCATAATATTAAACATGATGCAACGGCATGTTTAATGAACAAGAATAAACCCTAAAAATATGTTTCTATGCCACAACAATCCAATATACCACACGCAAGTGCTGCTTTAGGATTGGTCAAGTACTTGCATGTTGGATCGAGACATTCTCAATCGAATGATACACCATAATAACTCTATATTCTTATATCATTCAACCATAACTTATTTAGTCAAGATTTTAATTAATCATTTAACTAAACCCTTGTGAGTGTAACCCATTATTTTAGATCTCATGAATTTAACTCGAGAGTTGCTGCCTTCAGGTCAGTTAATCCCAAAATATATCAAGAAATCCTATATGTTAGGAAGTCAACCTTGATGTTGACTCACATGGAAACCTTCCTTAGGGAGGATGAAAACAAAGTTGTCTCGAGGCCTCACTTGAATCTCACGGCGTTGAACTAACAATGGAGACTGTAGGGATATATTGTCATATATCCCTCTCCCACTCACCATTTTAATGTTAGGGTTTTCTAATTACTACGAGTATTGAAACTCTATGTCCCTAGATTAACTTAGATTTTTCAGCTAAGAAGAATCTAAGTTTCTAGGTTATGTTACTAGAATTTTACCCTATTAACATTTAACAAATTACTCAATTTTTAACTATTAAAAATCTAATTTATTATTGGAATTATAATATATGTAAACTATTTAAAATAGACAAGAATTAATGTTTTGCTTCTTGATTAGTTCGATTCTGACAGTTTCTCCTCTATTTTTTTAACAGTTTTTGTTATTGTTCCTGATTCCCACGAAGCACAACAAGCTCGCACTCCTCCCCCCTCTCTACCAAATCGAGTCGAGAAATCCCATAGGCTTCCTCAGAGAAAGGGGGGTCAACTATTCCAGCTGGGGCTTCATCCGCTCTTGCTCCGTCCTCCTCCCAGCATAGGTCCAAGATGGTGTACCTTGCATCGCAGGCTACCAAGGTGCGGGGTAAGGGGACTTCTGTTTCTCAAGCACCTGATGTAGCAATGACAGCTCCTGCTCTAGTTGTCCCTACTTCTGATTCTACTATTGTCACCCCCATTTCTAACTTGACTGTTGCTTCAGTCTTTCCATCTAATTTCTAGCCCCCCAAGCTTTAAAGGACCCCGAGGCCAGTGTTGAAGGAGTCCCCTCTGTTTGCCCATAAAATCAGTCAAGCTCTACCATGCATGATGAGGACCAGGGGTAATTCGTCGCTTCCTGCCCCAATGACAGTTTATATGTGAAGGCATCAATGCCCGTAGATATCCTGATCACCAAGGGGTCTGCCCTCTTGACCGAGGTAATTATCCTCTTTATCTTTTCCTACAACGGTTTGCTTTGTCACTTTCAAACTTGAACTTCTTTATAGGCCTTCAAATTCATTGTGGCTATAGGCCACCAAGCGGCCTCTCTCCGCCATCGGACAGCCAAAGCTATGGCTTAAGACGAGCGGGCCATGGAGTTGTTGGCACGGGCTTAAGATCTAGTGCAAGAGATGACCTTTAGCTAGAGGGGGATGGATGTGGAGCTAGTTGAGCTTCATTGTGACAACGAGAGGTTGAAACAATCTTTCGATCAAGAAGCCCTCTGATCTCAACATCGAGCAAGTCAGTGGGATTTCTGGAAGGCATATGCTAATATGCTAGAAGTCGAGAACCAAGCCTTGCATGCTTAGGTGGCCAAGTTGCAAACGGAAGTGGATGCCTCCTTCAGTGACATATATTTTTATGCCTCCTTCCAAGTTGCTGAAGCCCTCCCTCTTTCTTTTGACATCTATTGTATCATCGGATAGGATAGGGAGGAAATCATGACCAAGGCAGCAGAAATGTCTAGCCCCAAGGGTGACGGAGCCGATCCTTCTAGCGAGGCTGGAGCGGGTTAGCAAGTAGTCATGGTAGATCCTCCTCTTTCTCATCCTATCTGGCCAGTCTCTGGTCCTAGGGAAACCTTTGGCGGGGTTCGGCCTGTATAACAGAAGTAAGACCTACCAGAAGGCCGGGAAGAGGCCTACCATTGCCCTGAAGAGCCCTCTAAAGAAGAGTTAGAGGTTGAGCTGAACAAGATCGATTCTCTGGCAAATCTTCTCAATGTAGCCATCCCTTCTGAAGTTATGGCGGTGGTTAATGAGGTCCTGATGGAGGACCTTACTGAGTAGTTTGCCATTGAGGAGCCTCTAGAAGGAGGGATAATAGAGGAGGCCAATCAGGATGAGCAACCACCGGAAGGAGAGGCGGGGGGCAAGGGTCATCATGGAGGAGGAGCGGTTGGAGGGAATCAGAAGGATGCAGGAGCTTGATACGACCCATCCTTGACTTACCTTGACTGCCCAGAAAGCGGGGTGGGCACCCCACTTTACTCTTGACCAAACATATAGTATTTATATATATATATATATATATTTATATAGCCCGGAACCAGGGGTTTGGCTCCCGGTTTGACAACTATAGCCTCTCAAAGGGGGATGGGCTCCCACATCATTAATGAAGATTAGCTTTAGATTTCATTCATGCTTGCTTCAATGGATTTTTTACTTGGATTTCTTTATTCTTGGCCTTCACCATGGCGCAACCTTTGACATAACTTGAATTTGGTAAAAATAAAGATATATAAAATTTAACTAAGTGTGGAAGTAGACAGCAAGCTCGAGCTCTCAACTCTTAGTAGAAACTTGTAGCTCGATGACTTTAGTGAGTAGTCCCCTTATATGATTTTAAGCTAGTTTGCACCTGTTACAGCAAGCAATCATATGCACATGGGGGATTAGTAACCAGTAATAACTTGGACACTAAAGTTTAGGTAGGAGAACTTTCCAAGCCCAGGTCCCTCTAGGGGGTTATAGCCCGATCAAGGTATCAAGAAGGCTCGATATCTATTTTGGTCTCGAGTTCTTGATGGTAACTGTACTCTTAAACTCAAACCCTTCTTGAGGGGGTGGTAGCCCGACCTAGGCATCAGGAGGGCTATCTAGCTATTTCCTTGTCTCGAGATCTGGATGACAACTAGACTCTTACACTCAGACCCTTCTTGAGGGTGGTATCCCGACCTAGGCATTAGGAGGGCTATCTAGCTATTTCCTAGTCTTGATATCTAGATGGCAACTATGCTCTTACACTCAGACCTTTCTTGGGGGTGGTAGCCTGACCAAGGCATCAGAAGAGCTGTCTAGCTATTTCATGGTCTTGAGATATGGAGAGCCAACTACGCTCTTATACTCAGACCCTTCTTGGAGGGGGGTGGTGCCCGGCCGAGGCATCAAGGATAGCGAGGGGCTTCCCTGGCTAATCCATGGTCTTGAGATGGCTATATCAAACTTACCCATGTAGACCCTAATTCGATATGAAGACATTACTGTAGAATATAATTGAATATTGAGAAAACAGACTTTATTGATAAAAAAATGGAGTACATTATTGTTAGGGGTTTTACTAAAAGCTAAGTAGAGGTAGCCTACTCACGAGTCCCTTGTTTAGGGGTAGTACTTTCTCAGGTGATCTGCATTCCTAGTGTGATCGATGGGTCAACCATTCATGTCATCGAGCTTGTACGCCCCGTTACAGACCACTGTCTTTACTACGTAAGGCCCTTTCTAGTCGGGTCTTAATACCCCGTCTGATCTCACGCTGGTACTTTATGTAACCTTCCTAAGGACTAAATCACCTTTCTTGAAGCTCATGGTCTTCACTCTTTTGTTAAAATACATCACAATCCTGCTCTGGTATATTGCTACCCTTATTGCCACATGTTCTTATTTTGACCTCGTTGCTTTTTGGTTCAAACTGTTGTACCCGGAATGAGGTCAACTTATGTTCTATGGAGAGGACAACTTCAACCTCGAAGGCCAAAGAATAAGGTGTTTCTTGGTTGTTGTCCTCCTCGTGGTTCGATACGCCAAGAGGACCTCGAGAAGTTCTTCAACCCATTTTCCCTTCTTTTGTTGCAACTTCTTTTTCAACAGCTTCTTAATGGTTTTGTTAGTTACTTTAACCACACCGTTGGTTTGTCGGTGAGCTACCGATACAAACCGGAGGTCAATACCTAACCTCTGGCAATAATCTCTGAACCTCATACTGTCAAACTGTTTTCCTAGGTCGGTGATTATGACCAGCGAGGTACCGAACCTGCATACCACGTTTATCTTGATGAACTTGTTAGTTTTTTCCTCTAAAATCTATGAAATGGGGCCTTCCTCGACCCACCGGGTGAAGTAATCAATGGCGATGATAGCATGCTTTGCTTGCCCATGGGCTATAGGAAGCGGTCCGATCAGGTCAAACCCCCACATTGCTAACGGGTACAGTGAGCTGAGTTAGGACAACTGTCCAGGTAGTAGATGACTCAGGTTTGAGGTTCTTTGACACTGTTCACAAGATCGGACAATCACCATTGCATCCTAGTGGAAAGTCGGCCAATAGTATCCCATTTAAAGCACCTGATAGGCCAGATCTTCACCGTCAATGTGATTTCCACAGTCCCCAACATGGACTTCTCTTAGCGCCCAACTGGCATCATCAGGGTGTAAGCATCAGAGTAGAGGAAGGGATTTACACCTTCTGTAAAGGTGCCTGTCTTTTAAACAATATCGGATCGAATCCATCTTGATTCTCCAGGATTGGTCAGGCTCTTCTAGGAGCTTTCCTTGCTAGAGGTAAGTAACTATGGGATCCATCCAGCACGGCTGGAGCTCTATGAAGCATATTTCTCTTTTGTCGGCTATACTTGGTCGGGAGATCACCTGAAGAGGCACTCCTTTTGGTAAGGTCTGGCCTCCATTCAAGGCTATCATGACCAAGATATCTGCAGGATGATTCTGTTGTCGTGGTACTTTCTCGATCCTGAATCCTTTAAATTTGTGCTTGAGTAGCTTAACTTGTTTTAAGTATGCAATCTAGTTATCCCCTTTACCTTGATAAACTTTGGAAACCTGATTAACTATAAGCAATGAGTCACTCTTGGCTTACAGGTAGTCGGCCCCGAACTCGACGACTGCCTTCATCCTTGCTAGGAAGGCTTCATACTCTGCCTCATTATTGGTAGCCTTAAATTTGAATATGAAACAGTGGCAACACTCAGTCCCATCTGGGTCTTTTAAAACTGTTAACGGGAAATTTGGTCATGATGAGAAATTTCAACTAACACCCTCGAGACCACTACCATGGAGGTGGTGGCTGGGGTCAGTACCTTAGATACCTGACCTGTTAGGATTGAATTGAATATTCGAATGCTACTATGATGGTAAATGAGAATTTTATTATTGATCACTTATGGTATACATAAATCTCTTAAATACACTCACAATCTCTCTTGGGCATAGGAGGGTGGCAACCTCATGTCTGTCGAATAATAGATACAATAGTGGTCGTGTTCTGATAACAGAATTTAGGCTCAGTTTAATTCTCTCAATCTATGTTTTATCTGTTGATCTATGTGTACGTTGCTTCCGTCCTCGCACCTTTCTTCCCCCCACTTGCCTCTACGTTTTCTCATATTTATACCTGGTCCAAGTAATTTGAATGGCTGTATCTCTCACCATGATTCTCTGAATCTGTTCCATCCTTATCGGGTGGGATCCTCCATTTAAAAGTCGTTGACTTCAAATAAATAATGGACTCAAGACTATCGCTGGTGGAGATAAGTTTGTTTCCTCTTTGGACTCAATCTCCTGACTTACACGTATACAGAGTTTTAATGTTCGTTGGAGTGTAGATTAGATATGATCTAGTCCTATGCCTTAGTTTTGGTCCCTGAAGCTTGGACGGCCTTGTGGACACTTTCTGGGGGTAGTGTGGATTAGGCGAGTTTCTTATTTCATGTCCAGGTAGGTTACAAGTGTCCTTTAGTGAATTAGAGCATTAGCTATAGCATGATTCTGATCCACTTAAAGGCTTTCTTTTCGTATCTGGTGGGGACAACAGGCTTCTGGAAAGGTTGGTGGGCTTTTGGTTCAGGCTACGAGTTAAATTTAACCTCGGGAAGCCTTAATCTGGAATGATCTCACTTTGTTTGTCGAGCTTTACTTCGAGTGCTTCCTAAGCTCGGAGACCTTTCCTTGGTTTCATGGGTGGTTTTGGAGATCGACCCTAGAAACCGGGGTTCTAGGATAGGTGATCTCAGGAAGCCTGGATAACCATGTATCAAGCTATATCCGAGTTCCAAGGTAGGCGTGAGAGGCTCGACCTGATTATGTCGGGCTCCATTCCTAATAGTTCTGAAGCCCGAAGACATTTTTTTGCTTCCACGAGGTATCTTTATGGCTTGCCCGAGGCTCAATGAATGCTAAACTCGGGCTTTGATTTGAGCTAGGAGAGTGGAAAATTTCTCTTTGGTCCCATAGCCAAATTTTGCTATTAACAGAAGTCCCCTCTGACTTGAACACCGGTGATTGAGTTGGGCTTGGAGTCAGATTCCTTGTTTTAATTGTGAATTTTTTTTTTACCGTTACCGACTCTGGGTAGAAATCTCCTCATTAATTATTCCAGTGCCGTGGCAGAAAAAGACCGGTGTATTCCCTGAAATAATCCGGCTACATTACTGCCAATTCCTAATTCGGGGAGATCCATCCGAAGATTTTGTTGACGTCACTGCCCCTTTTAGCTTTTTTTAAACCCGGCTTCCACATCACTTTCCTCACGCTTTATTTCAAACTTTAAACTTTCAAAAACCCCACTCTTTCACTAGCTTTGACAAGCTCTTTGTTGTTTCCTTTGTTCTTTAAGCCCTTCATCTGACAATGTCGAACTCTTCTGACAGTATTGAAGCCATGGTTGAGGGCACTGGTACCCCCAATTTGGTTCCCAGGAAGCGGGTACGAGGAATTTCGAGTGACGTCTTCCCTGGTCTGTCATCACCGCCTCTCTGGTAGGAATGACTCGATCGACTCTGGCTTCTCTAATCAACCAGACAACCCTCTGAACTTAGTCGATGAAAACTCCGATAAAGAAGGCAAGGGTGTCACCGCTGGAAGAGTCAAGTCACGGTCGCTGGTCCACTTTCGGTGGAGCTTCTTCCCTATGACTTCAGGGTCATTCCCAATACTACTGTTGATCCAGACTCCCTCGATCGTATGAAATCCAAATATGGTATTCCAGACAGCGTCTCCCGTATAATCATTTACATAGATTATGACGTCTTTAACCCTCACAAGGGAGTCCTCCCTATTCATGTAGCGGCCCTCAAGAGTGGGGTAAGGCTTCCCTTTCATCTTACCCTTCGGCGAGCCCTCAATGCCCTTCAACTAGCTCGTCTCCAGTTGACGCCCGACTTCTGGAGGCACATAATTGGCTTGTAAGGTCCTCAATTTTATGATTGGCTTATTTCATGACAAACCACACCACATTGGGGATGATTGTGTAATGGGTAGCATAGGTCCTCATTGGCAAGCTTCCAAACATCTCAATGACTTCAAGAGAAAAAGGTATATTCACTTGACTCTGCCTCTTGAAGAATTTAGGTGAACACACACACCTCATGCATGCCTTGTTGATCTTGCATTTGTGTTGATATTGTTTATATGTGTGCATCTCTTCACAATCACACTTGCACTTCATTTATAGATTTAAGTGTGGTATTGTGTTGTGTTCGTACTTGCACGATGGTGTGCTTGTTTTAACGCGTTGAGGGACCATATGAGAAGGTCTTATTCTTCTCTTGGTTTGGTTATATGGAGTAAGGTGTCTAGTTTTAAAAGAGTGTATTTCAATGATTTAATGTTTTTCAAAACTGACCTTTGTATTGTATTGTGACCATATCTTTTTAAAAAATGATTAAAAATGAGTTTTCGAAATTTCTGTACAAACTAGACACCCATACCTTTCCAACGGTATATTATTTGTAATATTTTTTGACAGTTTGGATTGGTTTTGAAATCTTCAAAGTGACCACAAAATAGGGCATCTCTGTTGTTGTCCATTTCTGACATTTGGTCACTAAAATGAGCATAACTCTTTCTAAAGACATCGAAATCATGTTTTGTAAATTGAATTAGAAAGTAAATTTCCATACCTTTCCAATGGTATATTATATGAAAGGTTTGGATGTTGTTTGGTCATGTTTTAGGTCACTCGAATCTGAAGCTGTTGTGCTGTCTGGCGTGTACCGCGGCCTAGACCACTGTTGGTGCCATGCCTAGCCAGTGACCTAGGCAGCAGTAATGTCCAGCCATGCCATGCTGCATAGACCATGGTTTGGAAACTTGCCTAGGCTGTGGCACACACAACTGTCGTGCGGGACTTTGTCTCCCAAGTCCAAATCGATGCCGTTTTGTGTAGGGCTTCTTTATATATGTTCTCTTCTTCTTCCATGCCTTCTTAGAGCTCAAAGAACCCATCTTTAGAGTGAGACAACCTCCATTAGAGAGAGAAAGCTTCAAGCTTTGTTATTTGACTCTCCAAACCCCAAACTCATCTTCATCTTGCATTGAAGCATCATTCCAAGCTTGAGTTTTCATTGATCGGTAAGTAGAACCACCATTGTTGTTCATTTATTGTTCTAGCTTACCAAGACATGTCATTTATTGCTTAAATTAGCATTTCTTCATATTAATTGCATATTTATTGAAATGATGACATGTTTAGGTTTGTATTGTGATAGCTTGCATTATTAAGTCATTTATGCCTAAATAGCTAATCCATGAATGTTCATGTGTACATAATTGATGATAAGGTTGACTTTGTGCATCTAGTCTAGTTTATGAACATTTATGTGTATGCCTCATTGATTGCATTTCTTGATTGCAAAATTGCCCTTGATTATTTGTTGTGACAACTTGTGTTGGTTAAACTTTTATTGACAATTAGGTTGTTAGATTTTATCTACACATCTAATTGAGTCCTTGGGATGGGCATGTAGGCATTGTTTGATAACTACGATGTTTAATTGCATTATCTACATCTAGTTAAGCATTTTATGTTTGGTCTTACACATAATTGCATTTGAGCATAGTGTCATATATACACTTAGACCATATACTCTTCATTGAGTCAAAGTCTTGTGGCTTCGGTGTGAAGTTGCACAAGCAAGAGAAGCCTTGCAACCAAGGGTAGGTTGGCAAGCAATTGGTCGGTATCCACTGTAAAAGGCCCGAGGGGTAGAGTAGGAGGTGCTCACACCAAGAGTAGTGGATCAGGGGATATCACTAGGGATTGAACCAAGAGTGGTGAGTGGCGGTGTCCATAGCCTGAGGTTGTCGAGAGTGATAGTCCGAGTATCACTTGAGGGTGTAACCTTTTATTCATAAAGTGGATTTCTGTGACCGAGTTTGGCGAACTTAACAGCCCGTGGTTTTTTCCATTTGGAGGGTTTACACATATACATCTTGTGTTTTTTATATTTCTGCACTATACACTTGATGTTGTATGTTTGTTTTATTGGGTGAATTTTGAATATTGACTAACCAAGAAAAATTGGTAATTGACTTGATTACCCCCTACCCTCTAGGTTATAGACACACACATTCTTAGGAAATTTTTCAATTGGTATCAGAGCGGGTTCCTAGACATACTTAGGTGATCCAAGCTCTTGTTTGTGTGTCTTGCATTTGTTTGCACTTGTTTGTTGCATTTTATTTGCATTCATTCACTTCACCAAACATCATTTGTGAGAGTGAAACACTTAGAACGGGTATTGCAAGATTGACCTCTAATGTTGAGAGGAAGGATTATGACTCTAATGAGGAGATGACTCTCATGGTTGAGAGATTTAAGTGATTCACAAAATCTCAAAAGAAGGACATGACCTCAAAAGTGAAGGAGGAAAAGAAAAGGTTAAGAAAGAGTGACCCTTGCCTTGAATATGGTGGAATTGGCCACATTGCCTCCAAGTGTGGTAACTAGAAGTACAAGAATGGAGGAGTATCGCTACTCGGTGTGATAGCGAAGTTGAAGTAGTTGAAGAGTGCTCTACAGGCTCGATTGATATTAAGATCAACTAATTCGCATTTCCGATTTTCTACCATGAAGAAATCCAAGCCACTACCAAATGTGTCACTTGAAGAGTTCAAGATTGGTGACTTGGAGTTTGGAAACTGAAGTGGATCATGCTTTAGTGAAGCTAGCCTTAATGATATGACTCTCAGAAGCACAAGTGGGAGAAGCTTTGATAGCAATGACCCATGCTCCGGGAACTCTTGTGATAATGTGGTTGATTATCAAAAGTTAGTTGATTCTCTTCAAAAGTTTTTGAAGGAGAAAGATAATGATATCCTTAGATTGGAAGAGGATAATCTTCAACTAAGGATCAAGTTGAATGACTCCTTGAAGACGGACGTGATTGATGTGTCCAAGTTTGAGAAGGAGATTGAAGATTGCCACCAACGGATGAAGGCAATGAAAGATGAACTTGCCATCAAAGATAACTCCTTAAAAATTGTCAAGGAAAGAGAGATGAGGTTCCTTGAAGAATTAAAGAAGGCCAAGGTCAAACAACCTCAAGCTCAAGGCAAGAGCAAAGATTTATTCAAGCAACCTTCAACTCAAGGAAAGTCCACACAAGTCTTGGCAACTCAACCAAAGTCTAGGCAATTCAAGAAGAAAGGACAAGTTCTTGAGAAGTCAATCACCTCCTCCAACAAACCAATAATAAGGAAAGGAGGTGATCACAAGAAGCAAGACCAACCAAGGAAGCAAGATCAACCAGCTCAACCTCCTCAAGAAGCTAGACCACAAAGATGCCACCGATCGGCTCAAGTTCCAAGGAGAAGCCAACCTGTGCATCATCAAAGACAACCTCATCAACATGGCGATGCCTCGATGAGAACACAATGCAATGGTATAAATTCTTACTTTGTACCAGACACGTTCGAAAGAACTGTTCCTACTCTCAAGTATAAGAGTGTCAAAGTAATAAATTAACCGGTAAGACCGGGTCGAACCACAGGGAGGTTGTTCACTTGTCCTTGTAGAATTAATTATCTAGATTAATTACTAGGCTTGTTATAAAATGTAAATCAATTAAAATTAAAACTGGGGCTAAGGGATCCACTGTTGGTAATTCGAATATGATCCAATTATAAATATTTAGTCCAGATTAATGGGATGGAATTCCACTCCACTAACCACTCTATAATAGATGTGGGTAAAAGTACTCACTGTGCTAGACAATATCTGTCTATCTACAATGAGTCAAAACTCCACAAAGATTAGAGGGGATAAACCACTCTTTGATAAATATGGGTAAAAGTACTCACTGTGCTTGAAATTCCCTAGAAAGTGTGTATCTATAACCTAAGGAGGGGGGTGGGGGGGTGGGTAATAGGTTTTAATTCGATAGATTACCAATTTTGCGAATTAATCAATATTAACAATTTTACCCCATTCTACTTAAATGCTCAATTAAAAGACAACAAACATAGAACAATAACAACACGGAAGATATACGTGGAAACTCCAAATGGGAAAAAACCACGGGCAATTTAGAGCGCCACCCTCGATCCTCAAAATCCACTGTTGAGTAAAAGTTTACAACCTAGGTTGACCTCCCGTCTAACCCTCCAGTTACTAACCCTTTCACTCTACCCAACGGGCCTTAATAGCGATTTTAGATCACTAGCCTTGTGCACTAACCACTTAGCCACAAGCTAAAACAACAATGAAGAGATAATTGCAACCTAAGTGAATATGTAAGAATATTCAATATGCAAAAATGCTTGGTCAAGACATTCATGCTTATCTAGGATTAATAATGACAATTAAACCAAATCCTAGATATCAATGTTCTAAATGCAAAGGCAAGAAGAATTATCTAGAAGGGCAAAATCGTCCTAAATGCTAGCTATCACAAATTAATGCATCTCAACCAACAATTAACACACAAGCATGTCATAAAAGCAATTAAACAACCAAGCAAGCAATTAATATGCAATAAAGACTAAAAACCTAGGTATACATGTCTTAGAAATGAAACTATGAAGTTTAGAGCATGTAGGAGTTACCTAGTCAAGAAGAAGATGATGCTTCATGCTTGAATGATCCTAGAATGAAGCTAGATGATCATGAGATGAAGTTGGGTTGAGTAAAGATGACTTCTTGGAGCTTCTTTCTCTAAACAACAATATCTCTCACTAAAAAATAGGTTTGGAAGCTCTCAAAAAATGAGTTGGGAAGAAGAAGATGTATATATATGAAGCCTAAAGCGAAACTGTGTCGTTTTGGGTGAAAGGCAACCAAAACGCGTCAGGACCATTGTTTGTACAGCGGTCCAGGCAAGTGTCTAGACCGCGGCACAGAGAGAGGTATATCATCTGGACAACGTCGCTCTATAGGCCGCTGTGCATGCAGCGTGCACAGACCACGGTCTGGACAACATGCATCCTCTGTGAAACTCCGCTTGGGAGGCCACGATGAAGGCAGCATGTATAGACCGCGGTATACACATCGTGCATCCTCTGCCAATCACTGTTGTGCAGGCCGCGGAGAGGGCACTGCACAGAGAGTGGTCTAGACCGCGGTAAAGAGGAAAATTCCTCATTTTGAGGCACGAACATGCAATCAACACTCAAATAAAAACAATACAGAAAAAACACACAAAATGGCAATTAAGCATGCTAGCAAGATGATTAAAAAAAATGCATGAGTGTGAGTGTGTGAACTAAATCTCTTCAATGAAGTTAAGCAAGTGATTTTACCTTTGAAGCTTAAACTTGGATACGAACAATGAAGCCCTAAACTACCCTTACATATTGATCCTAAAATGTGGTTGTCAACGAAATAAGCCAATAAAAAAACCGATGAACTTACAGTGCTAGATGATATCTGTCTATCTACAGTAAGTCAAAAACTCCACAAATATTAGAGGGGAGAAAGCATAAAAATAATAAACTTACCAAAATTGGATCATATTTTCCGTACTATCAGTATCATTTTTGGCATCAGCTATGTAAAATTAGCTAGACATAATTTTACTAGAAAATAACAATTTTATTTAAACTGAGAATTTGAGAACAAAGGAGAGAGAATTTCATAAATCTAACATCAGATTTGGATTCAGAATATCAAAATTAGAGGGGAGAGACACCCTATTTATACAAAATACGGATGAAAATTGACCATCAAATGAAATTAAATGGAGCGTCCAGATTTCGCCACTTCATCAGTGAACAGTGACAGTGAACAGTGACCCATCCATGAGTGAACAGTAACGCATCCGAGAGTGAACAGTGAAAGTCAACTGTGAACAGTAAAAGTCAACTGTAAACAGTAAAAGTCAATTGTGAACAGTGAATAATCAAAATTATAAATATGCCCTTCGTGGTCTTCTTAAGGGTTTTTGATGTTCTAAACTTGAAAACGATGTTTATTTTGCCATCTGACTTCTCCATGATTTTGAATTGATCGAATTACCTATGAAATACAAAGAAAAATACACTGATTACTACACAACACATTTATTTAAGCGAATGAACGAAATTATGTCTAAATTGGGGAATTAATCATATTGGAAGTGTAAAATGATGATATTATCCCTTAGTAAACATACACTTTTCAGTGTTAATTACACCCCCAACCAGCTTATTGCTAGTCCCTAGCAATTGAAGCGAAAATAATAAAAACTCAAATTCAAATCTCTAAACTACCAAATAGACAAACTCTCCCATACCTCTTTTCTCACCCTTTGACAACCAGTCATCAATTGAGTTATCAATCAAACTTTCTTTTGCTCAATAAAGGTCAACACGATAACTACGAGATTCAATTGAACTCAAACAATATTTTCATTCCGAAATCTCACCAGGGCTTTCTTCTTAGGCAGTAATTTTTTTTAATACAACAAAATTAAAAACAAACATTCCATCTTTAATACATGAAGTGAGCTTTAGACCAATGACTCCTAACCAGTTGTCTTTAGGGCATTAAGTGTTAAAACACTCTTACGGGCTTAATTACTCGGATTGCAGATGTTTTTTTTAGTACGATTCCCTTAAGCTTTCTCTTTAACCCCGTGTAACGAGCTTTGGGTCAATGACTCCCAAACCAGTTGGTCTTAGGACATTAGGTGTTAAAGCACCCCTCGGACTTAATTGCTCGAGTTAAAGAGGCTACAGAACTATTCTTTATTTTTATCCATACTCTACCGTTTTACGCAAACACTCTATGCTTACTGAGACATGAGGCCCGGCTACTAAGTAAGAGTTTTGGTCACAACACATAAAATTATTATTATTATTATTACTATATAAATTTTTAAACAAGACCACTGCCTTCGGTTGTTACCCTTGAATGATGTTTCAGAACTCAATATCGCAAAATCTCAACTTACTGCACATAATCACGTGTCAATGTACGTGTGTGCCTAGAATAGTTCAAAAAATTTCTCAAGATGACTTAATGAGCAAAAGGATTAGTCAATGATATCACAATGGAGAGTTTATAAATTTGAATAGACAGAAGAGAGGAAAAAAATGCATCAGAACTACAAAGATGCGTCTCAGAAGTATCTTAAAGATCTCCTTATTCGGCCATCTTTACAAAAAAAAATGGTCAAAAGTTAGTTTTTTTTTGTAAAAACAAAAGTTATTGAATCAACTATCCCCTCCCCCCAACCAAAATGAGACATTGTTCCCAATGTCTTTAGAAAGAGTTAAGGTTTAGAAGATATCACCTGAACAACTTGAAAGACAACCAAATCCTGTAAAACAATAAAAGAAATACAAAATAAAGGAAAATAAAATGCATAAAAACCATGGGACAATCACAAACTGAGATTCAAATCAATTATGCGTTTCTTGTTCTCTTCATCAGTGGACTAATCAATTTTGGAGGTTGAAGGATCTGGCACATAATTGAAAGCTTGTAATTGTTCAATCAGCTCATGAGGACTTGAAGCATATATAAAGATTTTTCGGATTGAAGGTGGAATGTAATAATTTTTCTGAGCATGACCAATAAATGAAAGCAAACCATCATAAAATTTATTAACATTCAACAAATCGATGGGTTTCTCATGGATGTGTAGTTACGCCCAGGATGCCATTGTAAAGATTTCTTCTAACGTTCCAAAACCATCTGGAAAAGCTATAAACACATCAGCATGATGTAATATAGAAGTCAATCTTTCAGGCATACCTGAAACAACTAGCTCTTCACCGTTTGTCTTTCCGATGATGTTTGCTGCGGCCATAGGTTTTGGGACAATACCCAGAACTTGACTACCTCCGTCTTGTGCAGCTCGTGAAACACACCCCATTAATCCCAAGTTACCTCCTCCATACACTAGGTGTATTTTTCACCCAGTCAAAACCTTACCAAGATGAGTTGCAGCATCAACAAACTCTCTGTATTTCCCATAATTGGTGCCACCAAACACAAAAATGTTTGTGAATCGTTTAGTTGTAGGTGACGTCATTAATGCACTCTCTGAATTTTTCTTTTGAATGTTTATGAGTGCTTGAAGCAAAAAGGAAAACAAATGCTTGTATTTATAGATCCTAAAAAGGTAACACAATGATTCACTTATATGTATAGGGCGGCGTATTTGTCAATGATATTAGACCCAAATGGTTCAAAAATCAAAAGTAAACAACAATAATTACAAAAGACATTAAATGCGGAAGGAAAAAGATAATAAAAACAAAAGGATATTTATTGGTAGTTGTGATTGTGGCTCACATCTTTCTCTTGTTTTACGTCCAGAAACGGCTTCAACGCTCTCTATGGGTCGGGGATATGCTTCCCATCCAATTTTCTTATAAATTGGCAAACAGGGTTTTTTAAAGTCAAATTCCTAAGACTATATTGTGCATGTTCTTTTTGACATTGTGGCCATAATCGGTCAATTTCCATTTGCACATATCCACTAGAATGTGCATTAAGAGTCGTTAGGATATTATCCAGTGACTCCCTACGCAAACCATGCCTAATGAATAAAATTTTATCTTTCCAATTATTAGACACCATTCCTAAAGAACGACAACGTGTGTTGCAAGTTGTACGTGCACATTTGTGACAAGTAACCCCTAACTTCTTAGCTCTTCATTTTTTTGTAAGGTTACTTCTTCCAAAACCAGGCATGTAAGATATAAATGAATCAGCAGGCTCATCTGCTAGACGTACCTTAGCTTCGATCAACCAACGAATTTCAATAGGAATGTTATTTATCATCAGTAAGAGTAATCTTTCGAAACGTTCTTTGTAAATCTTTTTCAGAGCACTTTGGGGCAACGATGGAAAATGTTTACGCAGGTTTGTGAAAATTTTATCCATGCCTTGTTTTGGGGATTAGTTATTTGGGAAACTGAATTAAACCGACTTGAATTATCACGGAGTACCGTTATCTGCCACTTAACCGGGGTTATATATCAAAACACACCAAGCAAAAATTGAACCTAGAAATTAATCCTGCAAAAATTCAAAACGTAAAAGCGAACAAAAAAAATAATAATAATTGCAAACACATATAAAGTCAAAAGCAAAAGATTTGTTTACTCACCTTTGTAACAAGGGTAAAAAAGGACGGCATAGTCTTTTTAAAAATCTATATTTTCTAAGAATGGTTTCACACGTTGTCCATTTACTTTAAACACATTACCATTCCTAGGATTCTCAATGTCAAAGGCACCATATGGATACACGTGTTTCACAACAAATGGACCACTCTATTTTGATTTCAATTTACCAGGAAATAAATGAAGTTGAGAATTATAAAGCAAAACCTTTTGACCAACTTCAAATGATCTTCTTAAAATTCGTCTGTCATGAAAGGTTTTAGATTTTTCTTTAAGAATTTTTGCATTTTCATATGCATCATTTCTTAATTCTTCAAGTTCATTTTATTGCAACTTGCGCAATTCACTAGCATCATATAGGTTAGAATTGAAAGCTTTAATGGCCCAATATGCTTTTTTCTCAAGTTCAACAGGAAAGTGGCAAGGTTTTCCATAAACTAAACGATAAGGAGACATACTCGAAGATGTTTTGAATGCAGTGCGGTAAGCCCAAAGTGCATCATTTAGTCTAAGAGACCAATCTTTTCGATCAGGGTTAACCGTTTTTTACAAGATAAGTTTTATCTCCCTATTTGCTAACTCAACTTGACCACTTGTTTGAGGGTGGTATGATGTGGCAATTTTGTGTGTGACTCCATATTTCTTCATTAAAGACTCTAAAGGTTTGTTACAAAAGTGTTTACCTCCATCAATGATAATGGCTCGAGGTATTCCAAATAGACTCAAAAGATTTTCCTTTAAAAACTTAATCACTGTTTTGTGATCATTATTTCGACAAGGAATTGCCTCAACCCATTGTGACACATAATCAACGGCAACTAAAATGTACAAAAATCCAAATGACGATGGAAATGGACCCATAAAATCAATTCCCCAACAATCAAATATTTCAATGACAAGAATGGGGTTTAAAGGTATCATGTTTTGCTTGGAAATGGATCCTAACTTTTGACATTTTTCACAGGTTTTACATAATGCATGTGCGTCTTTAAACAAGGTAGGCCAATAAAATCCACACTGCAAGATTTTTGCAGCCGTTTTCTTTGATGAAAAATAACCACCACATGCTTCAGAATGACAAAATTCAATGACACTACTTACCTCACTGCCTGGAATACACCGTCGAACAATTTGATCAGGACAATACTTGAATAAGTACGGGTCATCCCAGTAAAAATGTTTTACCTCGGTCAAAAATTTCTTTGTCCTGTGCATTCCAATCGAGTGGCATTATTCCTGTTACAAGATAATTAACAATGTCAGCATACCAAGGCAAAGTTGTGATAGAGAATAAAAGTTTATTAGGAAAAGAATCATTGATGGGTGCTTTTTCTTCTGGCTCGTCATCTTTCCGTTCCAATTCTTCAAAATCTAAAGTGTCTCTTTCTTCTTCGGTAACCTGCAAACAATTATCAAGATGTGAATGCGAGCTTGACTCAGGTGAATTGATCAAGCAAATTTTAGATGAGTTAAAAGAATCCTTTTGAACATGATCTTCAACAATGGTTTCAATAATGTCTACATCTTCATCTTCATTTTCATCATCAAATGGTTCTTTAGACATGTTAAAAACATTAAGCTTAATTTCCATATTTCCAAAAGACAAGCTCATTATTCCATTCATGCAGTTAATCAAGGGATTAGCAGTAGCCAAAAATGGTCGGCCCAATATAACAGGAATTGATTTGTGCTCATTAACAACACGTTGTGTTTCCAAGACAGTAAAATCTACTGGGTAGATAAATTTATCGACTTGTACTAACATATCTTCCATTATTCCTTTTGGTATTTTAATTAACCTATCAGCAAGACAAAGTGAGGTTGAAGTCGGCTTTAACTCACCAAGTTTAAGTTGCTGATAAAATGAGTATGGGAGCAAATTTACACTAGCACCTACGTCAAGTAAAGCATGCTCAATTTTACAGTTACCAATTGTGCAAGAAATAGTGGGACAACTAGGATCTTTATATTTCAAAACATTTTTATTGGAAAGAATGGAACTTACCTGTTCAGCCATAAAGGCTTTCTTTCTTACCTGATGCTTTCTTTTCACAGTGCCCAGATCCTCTAAAACTTTGGCATAGGAAGGTACTTGTTTGATTGCGTTCAACAAAGGGATATTGAACTTTACCTGTTTGAAAATTTCAAAAATCTCTGAGGAATGCTTCAATTTCTGTAAATTTTTAAGAGCCTGAGGATATGGGAGTGTAAGTGGGGATTCAATTATTTCTTCGTCAACAGTGGTTTCATCAACCCATTCCTTACCATTGGAAAGTGACTCATCATCATTTTTACCAGATTCAAGAATAGGTTTTTTGATGACCTTACCACTACGAAGAGTGATAATTGATTTGACTTGATCTGGGCATTGGTTATTATCATAGGAACTTGACTGACTCTTGGGATTTGGTTGTGGTTGAGATGAAAACTTACTTTTTTTGTGTGTGGTGAGTGTAGAAGCAATCTTTACCAAAGTATCTTTAACATCTATCAAAGTTTGTGCAGTTTGGCTGTTAATGGATTCTTGCTTCTCAATGAATGAGTGTAAAGTGTCTTCAAGGTTTTTCCCAGATGGTGGGACATAAGGCACATAACCTTAAAAGTTTTGGAAATTCTGGTGTGTTTGTGGATGTGATAGGCCTGGTCGTTGTGAAGACTGGGCTTGATTGTTGTTCCTCCAACTAAAGTTTAGGTAATTTCTCCAACCAGGATTGTAGGTTTGTGAATATGGGTTGGAATTTGGCATGTTGAAAGTGTGCAAAACATTGGCTTGTTCATGAAGGCAATCTTTTATGGCCGGTAAAGTTAGGCAACTATGAGTGAAATGATCATCAGAATCACATACATGGCATGCAATTTCTTTTACATATATTACATGTTCACTCTTTTTAGTTTCGAAAGCTTCAACTTTCCTAGCTAGGGATGTGAATCTAGCTTGAAGGTCATGATCTTCCCTAAGATTGTAAATGCCTCTACTAGATGGAGATGTTTGTGGATTGCTCATGGACTCATAGGAACCAATAGTGTCCCAATTTTAAGCACTTTTGGTGATATGGTCAAGGTATTCAAGTGCTTCTTCAGGATTTTTGTCACTGAACTCCCCATTACACATCATTTCAATGACTTGTCTACTTTGGGGTGTGAGTCCCTCATAGAAATGTGACACTATCCTTCATGTTTTAAAACCATGATGTGGACAGACATTTAACAACTCTTTGAACCTATCCCAACATTGGTAAAGTGTTTCCCCAAGTTTTTAGGCAAATGAAGTGATTTGCCTCTTAAGAGAGTTTGTTCAATAAGGTGGGAAAAATTTCTTTAAGAAATGTTGTTGCATATCATTCCAAGTTTGGATTGATCCTGACCTAAGGTTTTGTAACCAAGTTTTAGCTTTATCTTTAAAGGAAAAAGGGAAAAACTTAAGCTTAATTATATCCATGCTAACATTTTGGTTAGTGTAAGTGTTACAGACTTCCTCAAACTCTCTAAGATGCAAATATGGATTTTCAGATTCAAGACCGTGAAAATTGGGTAAAAGTTAAATGATTCCCAATTTAAAATTAAAGTGTGTTTCATTTGGTGGGAAAGCTATGCATGAAAGTGCTCCAGTATGTGTGGGATTCATGTAGTCTCTAAGAGTTCTAGGTGGATTTGGGTTAATGTGTTGGTCATGGTTAACATAAGGCGGATGGTTTCTGTGTTGAAACACGTTGTCAAGGTTGTCTAAAAGGTTCTCGGCTTGGTTTCCTACTGGATGTCTAAGTCGATTTTCAACCATGTTGTTAGTGAATGTGGATGATTGTGATCTTCTAATTAATGAGGGTTCATGGAGGTGAAATACACAAAAATGAAGAAAATAAAAGAAAAAGTGATAAAAATAACAAGATGTAAAATTCTAGGGGTGTAAATGCAAATATGCACAAGTGTTGGGGCAAACGTGTAAATAATTATAAATCTAAGGACTAAAGTGAAAATGCGATAATTACAGGGACTGATATGCAAAAATGAAAAATAAAATGACCTATATGCAAATGCAAACTAGATCTAAGCTAAAATGCAAATAAAAGTTAGAGGACTAAAATGCAAAAATGTGATTAAAGATAACAAGTGTTTTTTTTTTTAAAGAATAAAGTTTATGATTGAGAGGAGTGATGCAAAATTAAAAACAAAATAAAAACAAAGAAGATAGAAAAAAAATTAGCAAAACAAAAATAAAATTAAAAAGAAATTACTACTACAAAGAAAAGGCGGACTTACCTCCCCGGCAGCAGCGCCAAAAATTCTTACTTTGTACCTGACATGTCCTAAAGAAGTGTTCCTACTCTCAAGTATAAGAGTGTCAAAATAATAAATTAACCGGTAAGACCGAGTCGAACTATAAGGAGGTTGTTCACTTGTCCTTGTAGAATTAATTATCTAGATTAACTACTAAGCTTGTTATAAAATGTAAATCAATTAAAATTAAAACTGGGGCTAATGGATCCACTGTTGGTAATTCGAATATGATCCAATTATAAATATTTAGTCCAGATTAATGGGATGGTATTCCACTCCACTGACCACTCTCTAATAGATGTGGATAAAAGTACTCACTGTGCTAGACAATATCTGTCTATCTATAGTGAGTAAAAACTCCACAAAGATTAAAGGGGATAAACTACTCTCTGATAAATATGGATAAAAGTACTCATTGTGCTAGACAATATCTTTTTATCTACAGTGAGTTAAAAACTCCACAAATATTAGAGGAGAGAAAGCATAAAAATAATAAACTTACCAAAATTAGATCATATTTTCTATACCAACGATATCACCTTTTGCCCTAGCTATGTAAAATTAGCCAGACATAATTTAACTAAAAAATAGCTATTTTATTTAAACTGAGAATTTGAGAATAAAAGAGAGAGAATTTCACAAATCTAACATCATATTTGGATTCAGAACATCAAAATTTGGTAGGAAAAGCCCCCTATTTATACAAAATACGGATGAAAATTGACCATCGGATGAATTTAGAATGGAGCGTCCAGATTTCACCACATCATCAGTGAACAGTGACAGTGAACAGTAACCCATCCATGAGTGAACAGTAATGCATCCGAGAGTGAATAGTTAAAGTCAACTATGAACAGTAAAAGTCAACTGTGAACAATGAATAGTCAAAATTATGAAAATGCCCTTCGTGGTCTTCTTAAGGTTTTTTGACGTTCTAAACTTGAAAACAATGTTTGTTTTGCCATCTGACTTCTCTATGATTCTGAATTGATAGAATTACCTCTAAAATACAAAGAAAAATACATTGATTACTACACAACACATTTATTTAAGCAAATAAAAAGAAATTTTGTCTAAATTGGGGAATTAATCATAATGGAAGTGTAAAATGATGATATTATCCCTTAGTAAACATACACTTTTCAGTGTTAATCAGTACCTACTTGTTATTTTTGTGGTATGATTGGTCACTTAAGACCAAATTACTTTAAATATATTAAGAGGTGTAGATTAGAGAGCATGAAAGTAAAACGGTTGAAAAAGGGGGCAAGTTTGCATGAACCTAGGGAGTTTAGAAATTTTCTTATGACCACTAAAAATGAAAAAGGGGAACCTAGGTGGGTTAGAAAGAATGAACCCACTTGTCTTAGTGCCCATGAGACACCCGTAGATGTTACTAAGTCCTTTGGACTTGGTAAGTTTATAAGGACTTATCCCTTCTATTGACTTGATTGGATTTGACCCCATTTGGGAAGCTCAAGCAAAGAGAGCAAACTTGCATGATTTGTTATGTGCAAAAAGTTGATTAATTTTATGCTCTTTTGAAAATTGCTTGAGATTCTTGGTTGCACATATAGGCTTATATATTTTTCTTTAATAAGTGTGCAACATTGCTTTGTTTGCAATCCATGTCATATTTATGTTCAAATATGTATTTTTAGACTAGGAGAATTAATTGGGAAAGTACATTTGAATGACCTATAATTTAGCTCCATGACATGTGAACTTGCTTTTTAATGACATGCTTTAAAATGATATGCATGAATTGAGTTTGATTGCTTTAATGCAAATATGTGTGAGTGCAAATGAGAGGACTAACCGATAAGGATATTGTATCCATGCAATTAATAAGGA
The DNA here is from genome assembly GCA_032871835.1 of Dipteronia dyeriana. Classification (NCBI taxonomy): domain Eukaryota; kingdom Viridiplantae; phylum Streptophyta; class Magnoliopsida; order Sapindales; family Sapindaceae; genus Dipteronia; species Dipteronia dyeriana. The sequence continues at coordinate 69,487,911 of CM065300.1, read as the reverse complement.
TTTTATATCCAAATTAGTCTTGTCTCATTTCTTAATGGTGAAACAAGACTACTATCATACGGATAATTATCCGGAAAAATCAAAAACGGTGCAATAGTCACTCGTTTCTTGGTTTGCCTTTAAGAATTGATATAGTTGCTTTATTTTCAAATTTTTGGAAACTATATCTTGTTTGCATATGAAAAAAGGGTACAAATTGGTTTGAATTCTTTTGAAAACCCTTTTGATGTTTGCTTTGCCAAATACCATTTGTTTTGGATTTGAATGCAACATGTCTTGCTTGCAAAGCATCCTTGTCACACATTTTTTCTTTAAATCAAACTCCTTGAATCTCTCTCAATTATTTAAGTTGCATAAAGTTTGTGTATATGATTATGCAATGTTCTTGTGCGAATAGCTCTCTTTGCTAAAGCAACCCGATAGGGGGAGCTCATTTGCCTATCTCATGATAAAAATGGGGAGAAGTCTTGAGAAATATTGGGGAACATTGGTTATGCTTTGGGGAGAGATCATGAGAGAGAGTAACCCATTTAGGGGGAGCATTGCACATGCATTTGTTTATATTGCTTTATTGAGTGTAATTGTTTTTTATGTTTGTTCACCTCACATGTACTTGTTCTTGGAAAGTGCTTTCTTACTATTGTGTGTAGTTATGATGATCTACGAAGAGATTAAAGACCTTGAAGACTTAGATTCTTAGGTATCTCTTTTTGTAACTTAGAATGGACTTTCATGAACAATAGATAGATTATTTTTTGTTTTGTGAGGATTTATTTGTGAGTGGTTGTTTTATCATGAAATAGCCAAAGGGGGAGATTGTAAGGACCTCAATTTTATGATTGGCTTATTTCATGACAAACCACACTACATTAGGGATGATTGTGTAATGGGTAGCTTAAGTCCTCATTGGCAAGCTTCCAAGCATCTCCATGACTTCAAGAGCAAAAGGTATATTCACTTGGCTCTACCTCTTGAAGAGTTTAGGTGCACGCACATACCTCATGCATGCCTTGTTGATCTTGCATTTGTGTTGATATTGTTAATATGTGTGCATCTCTTCACAATCACACTTGCATTTCATTTATAGATTTAAGTGTGGTATTGTGTTGTGTTCGTGCTTGCATGATGGTGTGCTTGTTTTAGCGCGTTGAGTGACCATATGAGAAGGTCTCATTCTTCTCTTGGTTTGGTTGTATGGAGTAAGGTGTCTCGTTTTAAAAGAGTGTATTTCAATGATTTAATGTTTTTTAAAACTGAACTTTGTATGGTATTGTGACCATATCTTTTTATAAAATGATTCGAAATGAGTTTTAAATATTTTTGTACAAACTAGATACCCATACCTTTCCAACGGTATATTATTCGTAATATTTTATGACCATTTGGATTGGTTTAGAAATCTCCAAAGTGACCATAAAAAATAGGGCATCTCTGTTGTTGTCCGTTTCTGACCTTTGGTCACTAAAATAACCATAACTCTTTATACAGACATCCAAATCATGTTTTGTAAATTTTAGTAGAAATTAGACTTCCATACCTTTCCAACGGTATATTATATGAAAGGTTTGGATGTTGTTTGGTCATGTTTTGGGTCGCTCGAAGCTCGAGCTGTTGTGCTGTCTGGCGTGTACCGCGGCCTAGACAGCCGTTGATGCCATGCCTAGCCAGGGACCTAGGCAGCGGTAATGTCCAGCCATGCCATGCTGCATAGACCGCGGTCTAGACACTTTCCTAGGCCATGACATGCACAACGGTCATGCAGGACTTTGTCTCCCAAGTCCAAAACGATGCCGTTTTGTGTAGGGCTTCTTTATATATGTTTTCTTCTTCTTCCTTGCCTTCTTAGGGCTCAAAGAACCCATCTTTAGAGTGAGACAACCTCCATTAGAGAGAGAAAGCTTCAAGCTTTGTTATTTGACTCTTCAAACCCCAAACTCATATTCATCTTGCATTGAAGCATCATTCCAAGCTTGAGTTTTCATTGATCGGTAAGTAGAACCACCATTGTTGTTCATTTATTGTTCTAGCTTACCAAGACATGTCATTTATTGCTTAAATTAACATTTCTTCATATTAATTGCATATTTATTGAAATGATGACATGTTTGGGTTTGTATTGTGATAGCTTGCATTATTTGGTCATTTATGCCTAAATAGCTAATCCATGAATGTTCATGTATACATAATTGATGATAAGGTTGACTTTGTGCATCTAGTCTAGTTTATGAACATTTATGTATATGCCTCATTGATTGCATTTCTTGATTGCAAAATTGCCCTTGATTATTTGTTGTGACAACTTGTGTTGGTTGGACTTTGATTGACAATTAGGTTGTTAGATTTTATCTACACATCTAATTGAGTCCTTGGGATGGGCATGTAGGCAATGTTTGATAACTACGATGTTTAATTGCATTATCTACATCTAGTTAAGCATTTTATGTTTGGTCTTACACATAATTGCATTTGAGCATAGTGTCATATATACACTTAGACCATATACTCTTCATTGAGTCAAAGTCTTGTGGCTTCGGTGTGAAGTTGCACAAGCAAGAGAAGCCTTGCAACCAAGGGTAGGTTAGGAAGCAATTGGTCGAGTTTTCACTGTAAAAGGCACAATGGGTAGAGTAGGAGGTGCTCACGGCAAGAGTAGTGGATCAGGGGATATCACTAGGGGTTGAACCAAGAGTGGTGAGTGGCGGTGTCCATAGTCTGAGATTGTCGAAAGTGAGAGTTCGAGTATCACTTGAGGGTGTAACCTTTTATTCATAAAGTGGATTTCTGTGACCGAGTTTGGTGCAATTAACAGCCCGTGGTTTTTCCCATTTGGAGGGTTTCCACGTATACATCTTGTGTTGTTTATATTTCCGCACTATACACTTGATGTTGTATGTTTGTTTTATTGGGTGAATTTTGAATATTGACTAACCAAGAAAAATTTGTAATTGACTTGATTAAAACCTATTCACTCCCCACTAGGTTATAGACACACACGTTCTTAGGGAACTTTTCATGGCTTCCTCATGCCGTGGAGGGAACAATGCGAGATAAGTAAGATAACTAGGGAGCCCGGAGTAAGGGAGCTAGCTTTCCTCTTTCAAATTAGGAGCCTGGCTGGAGCCCCCCGAGGTCAGTTCTATGCCAAGGCCAAGAACAAGATTAATTTCATCATCCTTGGAGCTTCAAGGAAGGACCCAACCCGGAAAGAGAAGTGGATAATGGCTGGCGGTGATTGGGGGAGCTTGATCTTCATAAGTGGGCACGAGTTTGCGGTTCCCACGGCTTTTAATGACAAACCATCATGGGATCGGTACTCCTTACCCGCCGAATCTGAAATGGTGTTGAAGACTATCCTCGCCAGTAACTATCTGAATTTGAAGTATCCAACTGTTGATCCCTTCAATCCCCGTAAGGTAAATCGATACCTATGGATCTCTGATGCTACCCCTTGTAAGTAATACCAAGTCATTATGCTTCATTCAGTTAGTTGGCTCACTTCTGACATCCTTCTTCTTTTCTTTTTTTAATAGCTTTTGTTGTTGCTCCAGCTTCCTACGAAGCTCAACAAGCTTGGATCCCTCCTCTTTATGCCAGATCATTCTAGAGAGTCTTCTTGGCTACCTCAGAGAAATGGGGGCCAACCATTCCAGCTGCTGCTTTGCCTACTCCAGCTTTATCTCCTACCCAAGCTAGGTCTAGAATGGTCATTCTTGCATCACGGGCTTCCAAGGCGCTAACCAAGGGAGCCTCTGCTTCCCAAGCTGCTGATCCAACCATCTCTACCCCTTCACCAGTTATCCCTACTACCGCTGCTGCTCCTTCAATCACCTTACTAGAAGCCTCACACCTTTCTTCTAAGCTTCCAACTTATTGAGCTTCTGCGGGCTCAGAGGCTGATGTTTCTGAAGCTTTTCCTACCTGCTCCCAACGCCAGCCGAGGTTGGAGGGGGAGAGGGGGTGAAGATGAAGTTTTGGAGTAGTTCATTGCATCTTGTCTGGGAGGTGGTCTCTCCAGGATAGGATCGATGCCCGTTGAGGTCTTACTTACCAAAGGGTCTTCCCTTTTGGCTAAGGTAGCTGTCATCCTTTATACTTTTTTATGATTGTGAGATTTGATTGCTCTCTAACCTTTGCTTTATACTTTACAGGCTTTCAAGTTCAATGTAGCGATGGGTCACCAGGTATCATTTCTTCGTGATCGGGTTGCCCAAGCTGAAGCCGAAACTGAAAAGGTCATGAGGCTTCTAATACAAGCTCGCTCTCTTGTAGAAGAGATGACCTCCCTCCAAAAAAAGATGGAGGCTGAACTTGGTGAGCTTCGCTGTGATCATAAGAGGATGAAGTGATCCCTTGACCAGGAAACCCTCAAGTCAGAGTGGTGGGCCAGACAGAGAGACTCCTGGAAAGTTGAAGCCAAGAAGCTGGATGTCGAGAATCAAGATACGCATGCCCAGGTTGCCAAGCTTCAGACCGAGGTGGATGCATCTTTCAGTGAAGGATACTTCTATGCTTCTTACTAGGTTGCTGAAACCTTCCCTTCCCTTCCCCATTCGACCTATCAGTTATGGCCATCTGGGATAGGGAGGATATTATGTCAAAGGCTGCAGAGATGTCTCATTCTTAAGGTCACGGGACTAGAGCTAGGAAGCAAGCGGTTGTGATAGATCCTCCTCTTTCTCCAATCTTTCCAGTCTCGGGTCCTAAGGACACCTTTAGTGGGTTTCGTGTTGGAACCCCGTTCACCGGTTACGCAGTGGAACTAGGTTTTAAATTTTTTATACAGATCATAATCTGTATCTGGGACCAGTGAACTTTGGATTGTAATTATTTTTCGAAACTAATACATACAATATGTAAACACAGAAAATTGAAATTGATATACTCAAGAAGAAAATCTTACCAAAGTTTGGAGGCTCCTTCACTTTTTGATATGCTCATGTCTGAATCAATCTTACCAACGTTTGGAAGTTCCTTCACTTTACGATGTGCTCATGTCTGAACAACTTGATCTTTCTCGCTATCTCCCGGGATTGGTAAATGAGTGTGGGCACGTTACGATCTCAGGAACTTGAATAGAGGATGTAGAGAGAATTGAAGAAACTCTTTCTTCTATGTGTTTCAAAAACACACAAAACATGAAACTATATATATATATATATTATGTTCACTACACATGCAAAATATATGCCTTGATATATATATCTTTTTCTTGGTTCACGCACAATATATGCTGCTTCTCTCTTTTGTTTTGTTTTTTTTTTTCTTTCCATATATATATATCCTTATTTGTATCCTATGCAAACACTTATATATGTACTCACACCAATTTACATCCTATGCAATCTCTTGTGTTATAATTGATAAATATCTTTTAATTATCCTTTTAAAATATATCTAATATATTAAAAAGTGATAATAAGTATTTTAAATTTAAACTTAAATTCAAATACTTAGATAAATGATTTAGTAAAATAAAATAATCCTATTATTTTATCTTTACATAAATCCATATATCAACTAACACCCTCTAATTAAATAGTTAATTAATAATTAATAATTATCAATATAATTAAATAATCTAAATATTTAATTAATTTAACTGTTAACATTCATTAATTAAATAATCTCATTATTCAATTAATTCCTGTATATATACGTGTCACTTTTGTAATACAATTAATTGGACAATCAAATTAATTTACCGTGACCCTTGTTACCTAAATTGATCAGGCTAGCACGGGGACCTAATGGACCTACAGTATTTTGAGCTCCAATAATCCTCGGAATGATTAATTAAACTCTTTAATTAATATTCCTTGATTTTTAACTTCGGTGTTATTCCACTAAAAACCCAAAGCTGTACTCTATTAACAGCAAACGCTTTTACACAGACCGATACAACTCGGTATCCATCGATATAGCTATTACACATGGTGTAATCCTCCACAGTAGTTCATAATTAGAGCTGGGTCATAATGTCAGTTATACCCCTCTAATTACATATATCCTTTAAGTACCATTGATTCTATAATGAACAATAAATCCTATTTCCATACGGAATTAGGAGAGCGCTCATATTGTCCAAGCCCCGAATCAACCATTAAGGGAACTACCGTCTACTTCTCACAAGAAAAAGTAGATTCCATTATTGTGTACAAACCTTCCTAGCCACAAGCCAAACCGTAATCCCAACATAGGGAGCATATTGATCAGGAACTGCATCTGACCTCACCCATGGTACATCAAAGACCACTATCTAACCTGACGGAGTCGATAAGACACTCAGGATTAAGATCACCCACATATAGCCATCATTAGTTGATATATATGAATCTCATCGGTAAACAGATCTTGGTGAGAGATTCATATAGATCATGGCCGAGTCCTATATGATCATATCATACAAGGTGCCTCCATTACCATATCTCATATGAATGATTCAGGATAGAATCATCGTACATTACAGAATTCCCCCAGCTATAGATTAACCACAAATAAAGTACCCAGCTTTATTTGCTATCTATGGACTCTTTAGATTGCACGTCTCTTACTGTATCCATCCGTATATGACACTCATATACATAGTTCGAGATTACATCCGGCAATCTTGGATGTTAAATATATGCACAAGTTATAAAATAAACAACACGACAAGAATGAATTGAACTTTTCCTTTTATTTATTTCATAAATCCATTTACAAATTACATCTTTAGGGCATAAACCCCAACAATCTCCCACTTGAACTAAAGCATGTGAGGCATGTCTCGTAACCCTAGACCATCTAGGTGACAAGAAAACACTTTAGCCGGTAAGGTCTTCATAAATGGATTAGGATGATTGTCTTGTAAGGCTTTCTTGGTGACGATCATATCTCCTCTATGCACTATCTCTCTAATGAGATGATACTTCTCTTTATATGTTTCCCTCTCTTATAGCTTCTTGGTTCATTGGAATTAGCCACAGCACCACTGTTATCACAATAAAGTGTGATGGGCCTATCCAGATCTGGAATAACTTCCAGATCACTCAAGAACTTATGGAGCCAAACAACCTCTTTAGCAACTATATATTCTGCTTCCATGGTGGAGTCAGCAATGCAAGATTGCTTGATACTTCTCCACACAATGGCGCCATCGCCTAGGGTAAATACTGATCCAAATGTGGATTTCAAGAATCTCTGTGTTATTGAAAATCAGAATCCGTTTATCCTAACGAGATTAAATCTTGCCCGAAATACACTAGCATGTAGTCTCTCATTCTCCGAAGATACTTGAGAATTGTCTTGACAGCAGCCCAATAATCCAATCCTGGGTTAGACTGGTATCTACTGACTACTCCCACTGCATAGCAGATGTCCGGGCTCGTGCATAACATAACATACATGAGACTACCAACTGCCGATGCATAGGGTACACGTCTCATATCCTCAACTTCTTGAGGTGTCTTAGGACACTGTTCCTTAGACAAGTGAACTCCATGCAAATTACCATTCTTTGAGTTTTACATCGAAAATCACACAAGAATCTTATTGATATATGATGCCTTAAACAATGCTATGAGTTAGTTTTTACGATTTCTTATTAGTTGGATCTCAAGAACATAACTCGTCTCTCCCAAATCTTTCATTTGGATTTGGCTAGCCAGCTAACCCTTTACATCAGACAACACTCCCATATCATTCCCAATGAGTAGGATATCATCTACATATAGGACCAAGAAAACTACTTTCTTATCAATGATGCGTTTGTAGACAAAGGCTTATCGACAGTCTGCTCGAAACCATAGGTTTTGATCACATCATCAAACCTGATGTTCCAAGATCTAGATGCTTGCTTAAGCCTATAGATAGATCTTTGCTGCTTGCAAACCTTTTGCTATTGATCTGGAGACACGAATCCCTCTGGTTGTATCATATAGATGCTCTCATCAAGATTTTCATTTAAGAATGTAGTCTTGACGTCCATTTGCCAAATTTTCATAATCGAAATAGGCAGCAATGGATAAGAGAATCCTAATAGACTTAATAATGGCTACTGGCGAGAAGGTCTCTTTATAATAGACCCCCTCTTTCAGGGTATAACCCTTAGCCACTAGTCTTGCTTTAAAGGTCTCTACCTTTCCATCTACTCCTCTCTTTCTCTTGTAGAACTACTAACACCCTATGGGTTTTACCCAATCCGGTAAGTCTACAAGATCCCAGACTGAGTTAGAGTACATGGACTCCATCTCGAGAATCATGGCTTTAAGTCATTCCTCTTTATCAAGGTCTTCCATTGCATTATTAAATGTCAATGGATCATCCACACTATCAGCAAAGACAACACCTTGTCCCTCACCTATACCTAAATAGCGTTTAGGTTGTCTCATAACTCTCTCACTATTTCTAGGTGATAGTGTATACTGATCAGGAATCATCTGACTCTCAAATGTTTATGGATCAATAACTCTTGTTGATGAAGCACTAGTCTCACCAGGCTCCAACTCATTCAATACAATCTTAGAATGAGGTTTATGGTCACTAATATAACTGTCCTTAAGAAACGTTGTATTTTTCGATACAAATACTTTGTTATTTTCGGGACTATAGAAGTGTCCACATCTGGTCTCCTTAGAGTATCTTACAAACAAGCAGACCACAGACTTGGAGTCTAGCTTTCCAGTTCTATTCTTCAGCACGTGTGCTAGACACCCCTATATACGAAAATGTCGCAAACTAGCTTTACGACCATTCCACAACTCTGAGGGAGTCTTAGGAACAGATTTGGATAGCACAACATTCAAAATGTATACCGCTGTTTGTAACGCATATCCCCATAAGGAATTTGGTAATGATGAGAAACTAATCATAGATCTCACCATTTCCATGAGGGTTCTATTTCTCCTCTCCGCTACACCATTTTGCTGAGGTGTACCGGGAGCTGTGAGTTGGGAAACTATTCTCATGCTCGACCATAAAGTCTTAAAACTCTTGGTCAAGATACTCACCTCCATAATTTGATCGTAGTGACTTGATAGTCCTACCAAATTGATTCTCAACTTCAGCTCGAAATTCTTTAAACATTTCAAATGTTTTCGACTTCCGTTGCATTAAGTAGACATAACCGTATCTTGAGTAGTCATCTATAAAGGTGACATAATACTCATAACCACCACTAGCTTTAACATTCATCGATCCGCAGACGTCTGTATGTATAAGCTCTAGCGGTTCTTTAGCTCTAAGCCCTTTTCCAGTAAAAGGTCTCTTAGTCATCTTACCTTCCAGACAAGATTCGCAGACAGGTCAGGTGCCAACCTTTAACTCACTTAAAGGTCCATTTTTTACTTGTCTGTCTATTCGGTCAAGGTTGATATGACCAAGCCTTAGATGCCAGAGATACATGTCGTTATCTGGAGAAATCTTATGTCGTTTATTTTTTGGTTTTTCAACCTTAAACATTTTGGTGTTGAGCAGTGTAGTATGTATTAACGGTCTTAACACATACAAATTGTTTTCATTAATTCCTGAACAAATATTCATACCATTCTTTCCAATAATAACAGTTTTATTATTAAAAGAAACAGATTTTTTTGTTCTAACAACTTAGAAACAGAAATCAAAATTCATGTAAAACCAGGAATATAAAATACATTGTCCAACAATATATAATTATTATAAAAACGTAATCTAATTACGCCCACTGCTCGTGCCTACATGACATCCCCTAACCCCACACGCATTGAGAAGACTTGCTCCTCTAGCTGTGTCCAAGAATCAGTCCATTGTAAAGAAGAACAAACTTAATTAGTGGCCCCCGAATCAACTATCCAGGGTGAAGAATTATCTTCTACTAAACACGACTCAAGAATAAGTAAATCATATTTACTTTTCTTGGACTTCTTCTTGCTTTGGGCTTTCTTGGGTTTGGGCTTACCCTTCGCTAGTATGCCTCTCAAACAATTCGTGCAGCATTTACAGCAGGCGCTGGAGGACATTTCTCCGTAAGCACAAACTTGAGGTCTTTAGTGAACAATATTGCATTAATGTTAAGTTTCCACTTAGTGTAGTTATCACCAATTAATTTGTCGTTTGCGAGAATTTGAAGTAATGTATAAGACATTATTGCTTAAATAAATAAAACATCCATTCAGTCATTTTTTTAAAACAAGTGCGAGTGCTTTGGCATAAATTTAAACATAATGCATGCACATGTTTAACGACCTAGAACTACCCTAAAACTAGTTACTATACAACGACAATCCAACATACCACAAAGAAGTGCCGCCTTAGGGTCGGTAAAGTCTTTGCATGTTGGACCGAGACATTCTCAATCAAATGATAATCTAGATTAACTCTTATTCCATATCATTCAACCATCGTTCATTCAGTCATGTTTTTAATTAACAAACTTAATCAAAACCTTCGTGAGTGTAACCTACCATTTCAAATCTCACAAGCTTAACTAGAGAATTGCCGCCATAGGGTCGGTCAATCTCGAAATACCCTAAAAAATCCTATCCGTTATGAAGTCCCGTGGTATTGACCTTTGTGGAAACCATCCATAGGGAGGACGAAAGCAAAGCCGTCACGAGGCTCCACTCGGATCTCACAGTATTGAACTAATGATGGAGACCGTGGGATATATATTTCATATATCCCTCTCCCACTCACTATTTTAAAATTAGGGTTTTCTATTAACTGTTAATACGCCTAGACTCTATAGGATTAAATGACTAACTTTAATCAAGTTATCTAGCGTATTAACTAAGTAGAACCAAATTCTAATTAACTAATAAATTATTAATGATTTTTAACAATTAAAAATCTAATCTATTAGTGAAAAATCTAAGCCTTTGTAAACTATTTACTAGGATTAGATTATTATGTTAGTGTTTACCAAGTTTTAACTATTAAAACTCTAACACTTTATTTGGATTATTTATTATTAGGTAATTAATCATATTAATCCTAATTACAATAAATGACCCTATTAATCTAACTTATTAAACTCTTTAATAACTAGATTAATATTAATGAGAATTACCAAGTTTTCTAACCATTAAAAACTAATCTCATTATTCATAGACAATTATGTATATTACTCATTTTAATCACATCTACAAAAAATACATAAAATATCAGGCTATGATGCATGTATGACATATCAAATATATTTGTGTAGGCACATCTAATCTAAATGACTTACATATGCATGACAATGCTTTTATCATCACATAATATAAAGCATACATGAATTGGCCGAGTACTGTGGATTATTTAACCTAAAAAAATTGGAATCTAAAATTACAAAAAATTTCCCAAGGAATTTAGGGATGACTATTTTACCCCGGGGCCCCAAACCTTCGCTCCCCCATCCCCATTTGGGGGATTTTTTTTGGAGGGAAATGGGGGGGATGAGGATGATTTTTAACCCCAAATTTAAATGGGGTTGGGGATGGGGGGACCTGTCCCCATCCCCATTTCCCCATTTCCCCTAAATATTATAATATTATATAAAAAATATATTAATATATATTTTTATTATATTTTCAATATTTTTATTATTTTTATTGTACTAACTATATATACATATTTATAAATTATAACTTAAATTACCTATCAAGCAATCAAATTATATATACATATTGATTTTCTTATTAAATTACACACCAAGCAAGCTTCATATAATTTATTAACAAATTTTACTAACTATATATACATATTAAACAACTTAACTTTCATTTCAATTTGTATGGAATGTTATTTTGTATTTGAATTTATTTGATTACGAATTTATGTGTTTCTTTAATATGTAATTTTTACTGATATAGGAAAAGTGGGAAAATGGGGGAATGGGGGACTTCAGGGAAACGGGGAAAAACGGGGAAAAATAGGGGAAATGAGGAAATGAGAATGGGGATGGAGGGACCTCCCTCCAAAATTACCCCAACCCCATTTCCCCCAAATAGGGAAATGGGGGGGAGGGTTTGGAAAATGGGGTTGGGGATGGGGGGACCTACATTCGCCCTCATTTCCCCATTGGCCATCCCTAAAGGCATTCCTTAGTCTTCTTGTGATTTCCGAGTCTTCCAGTCTCTCCAGGTCACTCCGATTATCTCATGAATCCTTCTTCGCAATTTTTCCAGGTCTTCAATATATGTTACAATTATTTTTTATTTTATTAAAAAAAAAACAGTGGAAATTAACTTTTTCTAAAACACAAAAAAAACCAATCACCCTGCACTTGGCTTTATTTATATATATATCATTGTTTGTATCCTATACAAACACTTATATATGTGCACACACCAATTTGCATCCTATGCAATCTCTTGTGTTATAATTGATATATATATTTTAATTATCCTGTTCAAATATATCTAATATATTAAAAAGTGATAATAAGTATTTTAAATTTAAACTTAAATTCAAATACTTAGATAAATGATTTAGTAAAATAAAATAATCCTATTATTTTATCTTTACCCAAATCCATATATCAACTAACACCCTCCAATTAAATAGTTAATTAATAATTCATAATTATCAATATAATTAAATAATCTAATTATTTAATTAATTTAACTATTAACATTCATTAATTAAATAATCTCATTATTCAATTAATTCCCGAATATATACTTGTCACTTTTGTAACACAATTAATTGGACAATCCAATTAATTAACCTTGACCCTTGTTGCCTAAATAGATCGGGCTAGCAAGGGGACCTAATGGACCCACAGTATTTTGAGCTCCAATAATCATCGGAATCATTAATTAAACTCTTTAATTAATATTCCTTGATTATTAACTCTGGTGTTATTCCACAAAAAACCCGAAGCTGCACTCTCTCAACTGTAGACGATTTTACACAGACCAATACAACACGTGTCCATCGATATAACTATTACATATAGTGTGATCCTCCACAATAGTTCATAATTAGAGCTGGGTCATAATGTCCGTTATACCCCTTTAATTACATATATCCTTTAAGTACCATTGATTATCTAATGGACAATAAATCCTAATTCCTTACAGAATTAGGAGAGCGCTCATATTGTTCAAGCCCCGAATCAACCCTTAAGGGAACTACCATCTACTTCTGATAAGAAGGAGTGGATTCCATTATTGTGGACAAACCTTCCCAGCCACAAGCCAATCTGTAATCCTAACATACAGAGTATATTGATCGGGAATAGCATCCGACCTTACCCATGGTATATCAAAGACCACGATCTAACCTGCAAAAGTCGATAAGACACTCAGGATTAAGATCACCCACATATAACCATCATTAATTGATATATATGAATCTCATCGATAAACGGATCTTGGTGAGAGATTCATATAGATCATGGCCCAGTCCTATATGATCACATCATACAAGGTGCCTCCATTCCCATATCTCATATGAATGATTCAGGATAGAATCATCGTACATTACGGTATGGCCCGCAGCTATAGATTAACCACAAATAAAGTACCCAGTTTTATTTTCTATCTATGGACTCTTTACATTGCACGTCTTTTACTGTATCAATCCGTATATGACACTCATATACACAGTTCGAGATTACATCCAGCATTCTTGGATGTTAAATATATGCACAAGTTATAAAATAAATAAACACGATAAGAATGAATTGAACTTTTCCTTTTATTTATTTTATAAATCAATTTACAAATTACATCTTTAGGGCATAAACCCCAACAATCTTCAGCTTGCACTAAAGCATGTGAGGCATGTCTCGTAACCCTAGACCATCTAGGTGACCTAAAAACACTTTAGCCGGTAAAGTCTTTGTAAATGGGTCAACATGATTGTCTTGTGAGGCTATCTTTGTGACGATCACATCTCCTCTCTACATTATCTCTCTAATAAGATGATACTTTCTCTCTATATGTTTCCCTCTTTTGTGGCTTCTTGGTTCTTGGGAATTAGTCACAGCACCACTGTTATCACAATAAAATGTGATGGGCCTATCCAGATCTGGAACAACTTCCAGATCACTCAAGAACTTACGGAGCCAAACAACCTCTTTAGCAGCTTCACAGACGGTTACATATTAGACTTCCTTGGTGGAGTCAGCACTGCAAGATTGCTTGATACTTCTCCACACAATGGCTCCACTACCCACAGTAAATACTGATCCAGACGTGGATTTCCTAGAATATCTGTCTGATTGAAAATCAGAATCCGTGTATCCTAAGGGGATCAAATCATGCCCTGAATACACTAGCATATAGTCTTTCATTCTCCAAAGATACTTGAGAATTATCTTGATAGCAACCCAATGATCCAATCCTGGGTTGGACTGGTATCTGCTGACTACTCCCACTACATAGCAGATGTCCGGTCTCGTGCATAACATAGCATACATAAACTACCTACTGCCGATGCATAAGGTACACGTCTCTTATCCTTAACTTCTTGAGGTGTCTTCGGACACTGTTCCTTAGACAAGTGAACTCTATGCCTAAAAGGTAAATTACCTTTCTTAGAGTTTGCATCAAAAATCGTACAAGAATCTTGTCGATATATGATGCCTGAGACAGTGCTATGAGTTTATTCTTATTATCCCTTATAAGCTGGATCCCAAGAACATAACTCGCCTCTCCCAAATCTTTCATTTGGAATTGGCTAGCCAGCCAACCCTTTACATCAGACAACACTCCCATATCATTCCCAATGAGTAGGATATCATCTACGTATAGGACCAAGAAAAGTACTTTCTTATCAATGATGCGCTTGTAGACACAAGGCTCATCGTCGTTCTGCTCGAAGCCATAGGTTTTGATCACATCATCAAACCTAATGTTCCAAGATCTAGATGCTTAATTAAGTCAATAGATGGACCTTTGCATCTTGCAAACCTTTTGCTCTTGATCTAGAGACACGAATCCATCTGGTTGCATCATAAAGATGCTCTCATCAAGATTGCCATTCAAGAATGCAGTATTAACGTCCATTTGCCAAATTTTGTAATCGAAATAGGCAACAATGGATAAAAGAATCCTAATAGACTTAAACATAGCTACTAGTAAAAAGGTCTCTTCATAATCGACCCCCTCTTTCTGGGAATAACCCTTGGCCATTAGCCTTGCCTTGAAGGTCTCTACCTTCCCGTTTACTCCTCTCTTTCTATTGTAGATCAACTTACACCCTATGGGTTTTACTCAATTCTGTAAGTCTATAAGATCCCAGACTGAGTTAGAGTACATGGACTCCATCTCGAGATTCATGGCTTTAAGCCATTTCTCTTTATCAGGATCTTTCATTTCATTCTTAAATGTCAATGGATTATCCACACAATCAGTAGAGACAACACCTTATCCCTCACCTATACCTAAATAGCGTTTAGGTTGTCTCATAACCCTCTCACTACGTCTAGGTGATAGTGTATCCTGATCAGGAACCATCTGACTCTCAAATGTTTGTGGATCAACAACTCTTGTTGATGAAGCACTAGTCTCACAAGGCTCCAACTCATTCAATACAATCTTAGAACGAGGTTTATGGTCACTAATATAACTATCCTCAAGAAATGTTGCATTTGTCGATACAAATATTTTGTTATCTTCGGGACTATAGAAGTGTCCACCTCTGGTCTTCTTAGAGTATCCTTCAAATAGGCAGACCACAGAATTGGAGTCTAGCTTTCCACTTCTATTCTTTAGAACGTGTGCTGGACACCTCCATATTCGGAAATGTCGTAAACTAGCTTTACGACCATTCCACAACTCTATGGGAGTCTTAGGAACAGATTTTCATGGCACTACATTCAAAATGTATGCCGATGTTTGTAACATATATCCCCCAAACGAATTTGGTAATGATGAGAAACTAATCATAGATCTCACCATTTCCATCAGGGTTCTATTTCTCCTCTTTCGCTACACCATTTTACTGAGGTGTACAAAGAGCTGTGAGTTGGTAAACTATCCCATGCTTGACCATGAAGCCTTCAAACTCTTGATCAAGGTACTCACTTGCACGATCCGTTCGTAGTAACTTGATAGTCTTACCTAATTGATTCTAAACTTCAGCTCAGAATTATTTGAACATTACAAATGTTTCTGACTTCCATTGCATTAGGTAGTCGTATCCGTATATTGAGTAGCCATCTATAAAGATGACATAATACTTATAACCACCCATAGCTTTAACATTCATCTGTCCGTAGACGTCTGTATGTATAAGTTCTAGCAGTTCTTTAGCTCTAAGTCCTTTTCCGATAAAAGGTCTCTTAGTCATCTTACCTTCCAGACAAGATTCACAGACAGGTAAGGTACTCACTTAAAGGTCCGTTTTTCACTAGTCTATCTATCCAGTCAAGGTTTATATGACCAAGCCTTAGATGCTATAGATACGTGTCATTATCTGGAGAAATCTTATGTCGTTTAGTTTTTTGTTTTTCAACCCTAAACATTTCGGTGTTGAGCAGTGTAGTATGTATTAACTGTCTTAACACATAAAATTTGTTTTCATTAATTCCTGAACAAATATTCAGACCATTCTTTCCAATAATAACAGGCTTATTATTAAAAGAAACGGAATATTTTTTGTTATAACAACTTAGAAACGAAAATCAAATTCCGTGTAAATCCAGGAATATAAAATACATTGTCCAACAATATATAATTATTACAAAAACGTAATCTCATCACGCTCACTGCTTGTGCCGACACGACATCCCTTGACCCTACACGTATTGAGTAGGCTTGCTCCTCTAGCTTTGTCCAAGAATCAGTTCATTGTAAAGAAGAACAAACATGGTTAGTGGCCCCTGAATCAACTATCTAGGGTGAAGAATCATCTTCCACTAAACATGACTCAAGAATAAGTAAATCACATTTACCTTTCTTGGACTTCTTCTTGCTTTGGGCTTTCTTGGATTTGGGCTTACCCTTCGATTTCCCAATAGACCTCTTCCTCTTCTTATTATTTGAGGAACATGGTTCAGCAACATTTGCCTCACCGGTCTTGCCCTTGTTGTCCTTAGTCAATGACTCCTAGGTAGTGAGCTCACTGAGCAACTGTGTGAGATTGAACCTTAACTTGTTCATCTCTTATTTACTATAAAACTAATTGAAACTCTTCGAAAGAGTCATCAGTATGATGCTCACTTGACTGGGTTCGTCAATGGATCCGCCATTGACTTCTGCCTTGTTGAAGTAGGATATCATGCTCAGGACATGTTCCCGAACTGACGTACATTCCTTCATACGAGCGAGCATAGCGGAACGAACAACGTCGTGTCACTTTTGCTTGGAGGGCTGCCAGAATGTAGCTTGCAATGACTCCATGATTTCGATTGCTGAAGTCATTGTTTCATGCTTTATGACAAGCACATCTGTCATTGAAGCCAACAGATATGTTTGGGCCTTCTCATCAGTTGAGACCTATCACTCGTATGCCTCACGAATAGTTCGTGTGGCATTGGCAGCAGGCGTTGGAGGACACTCCTCCGTAAGCACAAACTTGAGGCCTTTGGTGACCAATATTGCATTAATGGTAAGTTTTCACTTAGTGTACTTATCACAAATTAATTTTTCATTTGCGAGAATTTGAAGTAATGTAGAAGACATTATTGCTGAAATAAATAAAACATTCATTGAGTCATTTATTTAAAACAAGTGCAAGGGCTTTGTCATAAATTTAAACATAATACATGCACATGTTTAATGAACTAGAACTACCCTAAAACTAGTTACTATACCACGACAATCCAACATACCACAAAGAAGTGTTGTTTAAGGGTTGGTCAAGTCTTTGCATGTTAGACCGAGACATTCTCAATCAAATGAAAATCTAGAATAACTCTTATTCCATATCATTCAACCATCGTTCATTCAGTCAGGTTTTTAATTAACAAACTTAATCAAAACCTTTGTGAGTATAACCCACCATTTCAGATCTCACGAGCTTAACTCGAGAATTGCCGCCTTAGGATCGGTCAATCTCGAAAAACCCTCAGAAATCTTATCCGCTATGATGTCAACCTTGGTATTGACCTTTATGGAAACCCTCCTTAAGGAGGACGAAAGCAAAGCCGTCACGAGTCCACACTCGAATCTCACGGTGTTGAACTAATGATGGAGACCGCGGGATATATATGTTATATATCCCTCTCCCACTCACTATTTTAAATTAGGGTTTTCTATTAACCGTTAATGAACCTAGACTCTACAGTATTAAATGACTAACTTTAATCAAGTTATCTAGCGCATTAACTAATTAGAACCAAATTCTAATTAACTAATAAATTATTAATGATTTTTAACAATTAAAAATTTAATCTATTAGTGAATAATCTAAGCCTTTGTAAATTATTTACTAGGGTTAGATTATTATGTTAGTGTTTACCAAGTTTTAACTATTAAAACCCAAACACTTTATTTGGATAATTTATTATTAGGTAATTAATCATATTAATCCTATTTACAATAAATGACCCTATTAATCTAACTTATTAAACTCTTTAATAACTAGAGTAATATTAATGAGAATTACCAAGTTTTCTAACCATTAAAAACTAATCGCATTATTCATAGCCAATTATGTATATTACTCATTTTAATCACATTAAAATAAATACATAAAATATCAGGCTATGATGCATGTATGACATATCAATTATATTTGTGTAGGCACATCTAATCTAAATGACTTACGTATGCATGCCAATGCTTTTATCATCACATAATATAAAGCATACATGAATTGACCGAGTACTGTGGATTATTCAACCTAAAAAAATTGGAATCTAAAATTACAAAAAATTTCCCGAGGCATTCCTTGGTCTTCTTGTAATTTTCAGGTCTTACAGTCTCTTCAGGTCACTCTGATTCATCTCATGAATCCTTCTTCGTGATTTTTCCAGGTCTTCAATATAGGTTACAATTTTTTTTTAAAATACAATAACAGTAAATATATATATATAAACAAAAAAAATAAATAATACAACCCATAAACCCTAAATCCACAGTACCATATAATTAATGATCAATCATGTTTTCGTAAATTTAAAAAAAAAATATACATACAAAAACAGCATACAATCAATTTAAATCGTGTCTACACAATCATACATACAGGAGCATCGAAAACAATTTCATGTTCCTAAAATAAAATTGGCTCTGATACCAATTCTTGGAACCCTGTTCACCGGTTACGCAACGGAACTTGGTTTCAAAATTTTTATACAGATCATATCTGTATCTGGGACCAGTGAACTTGGGATCGTAATAATTTTTCAAAACTAATACATACAATATGTAAACATAGGAAATTGTAATCAATAAAATCAGAAGAAGAACATACCAACGTTTGGAGGCTCATTCACTTTACGATGTGCTCCTGTCTGAATCACTCTTACCAACGTTTGGAAGCTCCTTCACTTTATGGTATGCTTCTGTCTGAACCACTCGATCTTCCTCGCTATCTCCCGGAACTGGTAACTGCGTATGAGTGTGTCACGGTCTCAGGAACTTGAATGGAGGATGTAGAGAAATACTTGAAGAAACTCTTTCTTCTCAATTTGGTGTATTGATTTCACACACATATAAATTGCATCTCATGAATATTGTTGGGGTTATGCCATAAAGATGTAATTTGTAAATGGATTTATGAAATAAATAAAAGGAAAAGTTCAATTCATTCTTATTGTGTTGTTTATTTTATAACTTGTTCATATATTTAACATCCCAGATTACCGGATGTAATCTCGAACTGTGTATATGAGTGTCATATACGGATAGATACAGTAAAAGACGTGCAATCTAAAGAGTCCATAGATAGCAAATAAAGTTGGGTACTTTATTTGTGGTTAATCTATAGCTGCGGTCCATTATGTAATGTACAATGATTCTATCTTGAATCATTCATATGAGATATGGGAATGGAGGCACCTTGTATGATGTGATCATATAGGACTGGGCCATGATCTATATGAATCTCTCACGAAGATCCGTTTACCGATGAGATTCATATATATCAATTAATTATGGCTATATATGGGTGATCTTAATCATGAGTGTCTTATCGACTCTTGTAGGTTAGATCGTGGTATTTGATATACCATGGGTGAGGTCGGATGCTATTCCCGATCAATATACTCTGTATGTTGGGATTACGGTTTGGCTTGTGGCTGGGTAGGTTTGTAAACAACAGTGGAATCCACTCCTTTTTGTGAGAAGTAGATGGTAGTTCCCTTAAGGGTTGATTCAAGGCTTGAACAATATGAACGCACTTCTAATTTCGTAAGGAATTAGGATTTATTGTTCATTAGAGAATCAATGGTACTTAAAGGATATATGTAATTAGAGGGGTATAACGGACATTATGACCCAGCTCTAATTATGAACTATTGTGGAGGATAACACCATATGTAATAGCTATATCGATGGATACCGAGTTGTATCGGTCTGTGTAAAAGCGTCTACAGTTTAAAGAGTGCAGCTTCGGGTTTTTAGTGGAATAACATCGGAGTTAATAATCAAGGAATATTAATTAAAGAGTTTAATTAATGATTCCGAGGATTGTTGGAGCTCAAAATACTGTGGGTCCATTAGGTCCCCTTGCTAGCCCGATCGATTTAGGTAACAAGGGTCACGGTCAATTAATTGTGTGTTACAAAAGTGACATGTCTATATTCAGAAATTAATTGAATAATGAGGTTCTTTAATTAATGAATGTTAATAGTTAAATTAATTAAATAATTAGATTATTTAATTATATTGATAATTATGAATTATTAATTAATTATGAATTATTAATTAACTATTAATTGGAGGGTGTTAGTTGATATATGGATTTAGGTAAAGATAAAATAATAGGATTATTTTATTTTACTAAATCATTTATCTAAGTATTTGAATTTAAGTTTAAATTTAAAATACTTATTATCACTTTTTAATATATTAGATATATTAGAAAAGGATAATTAAAAGATATATATATCAATTATAACACGAGAGATTGCATATGATGCAAATTGGTGTGTGCACATATATAAGTGTTTGTATAGGATACAAACAAGGATTAGCAACCATATATACATGGAGGATTAGCAACCAGTAACAACTGGGATATTAGAGTTTAAGTAGGTGAGCTTTCCATTCTCGAGCCCCTCTAAGGGGTTATAGTTTGATCGAGGAATCAGGAGAGCTATCTAGCTATTTCCTAGTCTCGAGATTGGGATGACAATTGTGCTCTTAAACTCGAATCCTTCTTGGGGGTCATAGCCTAACCAAGGCATTATGAGGGCTATCTATCTATTTCCTGATCCTGTGATCTGGGTGGCAGCTATGCTCTTACACTCAGATCCGTCTTGGGGGTTGTAGCTTGACCATGGCATCAGAAGGGCTATCTAGCTATATCCTGGTCTCGAGATCTGGATGGCAACTATGCTCTTACACTCAGATCCTTCTTTGAGGTAGTAGCTCGACCAAGGCATCAGGAGGGCTATCTAGCTATATCTTGGTCTCGAGATCTGGATAGAAACTATGCTCTTACACTTAGATCCTTCATGGGGGTGGTAGTCTGACCAAGGCATCAGGAGGGCTATCTAGCTATATCTTGGTCTCGAGATCTGTATGGCAACTATGCTTTTACACTTAGAACCTTATTGGGGGTAGTAGCCCAACCAAGGCATCAAGGATAGTGAGGGGGCTTCCCCGGCTAATCCCCCGTCTTCGAGACGTTTATGTCTGACTTACCCATGTAGACCCTAGTCGGTTTATGGAGTAATCATGGTGGAATATAATTGAAGATGGAGAAAGCAGACTTTATTGATAAAAAATAGCATACATTATTAATGAGGATTTCATTAAAACCTAAAAGGAGGTAGCCTGTTCTCGAGTTTCCTACTTAGGGGTAAAATTTCCTCAGGTGATCTGCGTTTCAGGTGTGGTCGATCTGGTGTCCATCCATGTCTTCGAGCTTGTGTGCCTCATTTCGGACCACTACCTTTATTAAGTAAGGTCCTTCCCAGTTGGGTCCTAGGACCCCATCTGACCTCTTCCTGGTATTCCTTAGAACTAGGTCCCCTTCCTTAAAGTTTCGAGCTTTAACCCCCCTGTTAAAGTACCTAGCGATCCTGCTATGGTAAATCGCTACCTTCTTAGCTACCCGGTCTTGTTTCTCTTCCAAGAGATCTAGGCTAGCTCGGAACTTATCCTCATTGCTTCTTTATTCGAAATATTGAACTCTGAAGAAGGTTAGTTTGTGCTCGATGGAATGATCTGTTTCAACCCCAAAGGTCAAATAATAGGGTGTCTCTCTGGTGGTTGTTCTTCTTATAGTACGGTAAGCCTAGAGGACCTCAGGAAGCTCCTCGGCCCATCTACCCTTTCTCAGCTGTAACTTCTTTTTCAACAGCTTCTTGATAGTCTTATTGGTGGATTCCACTAACCCGTTAGTCTGAGGGTGGGCTACTAAAGAAAATCTAAGGTCGATTCCCAAGCCTTGGCAAAAGTCCTTGAATCGGCCATTATCAAACTGCTTACCGAGGTCAGCTATAATGATAAGAGGGGTCTTAAACCTGTAAACTACGTTCTTTTTTATAAACCTTATAGTATTCTCTTCTGATATCTGGGATAGTGGTCCAGCTTTGACCCACCTCGTGAAATAGGCGATCCCCACAATATCATGCTTGGCTTGTCCATGAGCGGTAGGTAGTGATCCCATCAGGTCGACTCCCCACATAGCAAAGAGTAAGATGAGCTGAGAGATGAAAGTCGCTCTGATAGGAGGCAGCTTAAGTTAGAGGTCTTATGGCATGGTACACAGGATTGCATAAAGCTCTTCGTATCTTGATGGATAGTTGGCCAGTAATACCCCATGCAGAGTACCTGATATGCCAGCGCTTTCCTACCATTGTGGTTTCCGTATTCTCCAGAGTGAACCTCTCTTAACGTCTATTTGGCATCATCATGATGCAAGCAATGAAGCAGGGGAAAGAACCTACCCCTCCTGTAGAGGTGTTCATCCACCAAACAGTATCGAACTTAGAGCCTCTTGATATTTTTAGCTTGGTCAAGCTTTCTGGGAAGCCTTCCTTCTTGGAGATTAACTACTATTGGGTCTATCCAGCATCGCTGTCAATCCAAGCCATAAATCTCCTTGCCCGCTACTATACTCGGTTGGGAGATCGCTTGGAGAGGAACTCCCTATGGCAAGGCTTGGCCACCATTGACAGCTATATTGGCAAGAACGTCAGCTCGACGATTCTGTTGTCGAGGGACCTACTCGATCTTAAATCCCTTAAACTTATTTTTAGGCAGCTGAACTAGCTTCAAATATGCAATCATGTTATCCCCTTTTGCCTGGTAATCCCATGAAACCTAATTGACTATGAGTAATGAGTCACTCTTGACTTGCAAGTAATCGACCCTGAGCTCGACCATTGCCGTTATCCTGGCTAGGAGGTCTTCATACTCTGCCTCATTGTTAGTGGCCTTAAATTCGAATCTTAAATGGTGGCAAAATTCAGTTCCCTTCGGGTCTATTAGAACTATGCTTGCTCCACCTCCGGCTTGCCTGGACGCTCCATCAGTGTAGATGATCCATGATTTGTAACCTTTCAACCAGCTGTCAGACTGAGGAGTCTTCTCAGGAGCTATATCTATCGATGCGGAGGTCGCTCGGCCCAGAGGAACAGATAGATCTGCCACAAAGTTTGCTAAACCTTGGGTTTTAATTGTGGTTCTGGGCTTATACCTTAAATCAAACTGAGTAAGCTCCAACGCCCACAAAACCAGTCTTTCAGAAAAATCTGGCCTTTGTAAGAATTGATGAGGGGATTTGTTTATCCCTACTGCTATTGAGTGAGCTTGAGAGTAGGGGACGGAGCGTCCTTATCGAGGTCACCAAGGCATAAGCGAGCTTCTCCGAAAGGGTATAATTCTTCTCTGGTTTGGATAGAGCATGACTCACGTAGTAGATAGGCCGCTGGACCCTATCTTCATATTTCTTGACCAAGGCCCCACTTACTGCAGTCTCTGAAACGGATAAGTAGATTTGCATCACTTCTCCAAGACTTGGCTTGACTAGTAACTAAGAGCTTGGCATATATTTCTTTAAGGCTTGAAAAGCTTGCTTACTCTCCCTGTCCCATTTTATGTTCTTTCCCCGCTTGATGGCATTAAAGAATTGGAGACATTTATCGGTAGACCGAAAAATGAATCTGCTGAGCGCTGTTATCTGCCCAGTCAAGACTTGAACCTATTTAAGCGATATGGGGGATTCTAGGTCCAGGATAGCCTTGATCTTTTTTGGGTTAGCCTTTATTCCTCTCTCATGAACCATGAAGCCTAGAAACTTCCCCGCAGTCACCTCAAAGGTGCATTTGAAGGAGTTCAATCTCATCTGGTTTTCCATTAGGATCATGAAAGTTTCGTGAAGGTCATCCTGATAGCTTTCAGCAGTTGATAACTTGGTGTTCAATTTGTCGATGTATACCTCTATTGATCTTCCAATTTCTGACTTGAACAGCCGATTGACCAACCGTTGATATGTAGCTCTCGTATTCTCAAGCCCGAATGACATCACCTTCTAGCAATACAAACTCCGCCCGGTGATAAAGCTGGTCTTTTCTTAGTCGGTGGGGTGTATCATAATCTGGTTATATCATGAGAATGCATCCATGAAGCCCAGAAGCTTGTTTCCAGATGTGGAGTCAACCAACTGATCGATTTTTGGTAGAGGGAAAGTGTCTTTCGGACATGCCCGGTTGGGGTCAATGTAATCAACGCACATGGGCCACTTCCATTTGCCTTCTTGACCAAGACCACGTTGACGATCCATTCGAGGTAACGTGCCTCTCTGATGAAGCTCGCTTTGGTCAATTTGTTCACTTCTTTCTAAACCGTAACATTTCTTTCGGTGTTAAAGTGACGCTTTTTTTGTTTGACGAACTTGAAGGTTTGATCCACTGCCAATCGATGAGCAGCCAAAGACATCGGGATCCCGGGCCTCTCGTTGTTACTCAAAGTGAAGGTGTCATTGAATTCTCTATGGAGCCCGATCTAACCCTACTTCACTCCCGGTTCAAGGGTGGCTCCGACTTTGATGACCTTCGAGGAATCGCCCACCCGGATGGGAATCTCTTATAGCTTATCCACTGGATGACCGCTGGCCCATTCCCTCATCTGCTCCTCTTCGTCTGGCACCACGATGTCATCTTCTGGGTGATTTATAGGTTTTACATCCTCCAAGATTAATCCAGGTGTTTCCCCATCCTGGATCGTTGTTACCTGTGCAAGTTGTTTTGCTAGAGCTGTTAGGTTGGCAGACACTGCGTAACTGTCAGGATTTTGCTCGATAGCAAGAGTGTAATATTGTAATTAACAATCTTTTCATATGAATAAAGTGATTTATAGCTTAACAAATCTTATAGCATTTATAGTTTAATTATTATAATTGTCAAAAGTAAATAATCATAAGGTCAAAAGACTATGAGAAAAGAAGAATTGTTCATACATCTAGATATGTATGAGGTAGACACAATTCCTTAGTTAGTCTTGAATAATATTCACAACTTAAGATAGGAGGTTGGGCACCTTTATCTTGTCAAAGTTGTAGATTCTTTTGCTAGCATTTGAGTAGGATCAAATGTTTTATGATGAGTCTAAAATCATCAAACTGTGGTGTCTTTGGGCAAAAGAATCTAGTGCACTGGGTGCATTGAATATGATCAAAATGAAATACTTTATCTAGAACCGTCAATGGATAAAAGTTTTCATTTGAAGACAATCGGAGAGTCTATCTCAATCCTGAGATAAATGATGGACTTATGGTTGCAAGTGTTATCATTTGAGCTATCAATGAGTACGATTATATAAAATAATCTATCCTTGATAGTTTGGTGGTATTCATTTGTTAATCGATAGAGGATTTCATTTATAGATATGGACATCATGGCTCCATTTATTGAATGAGAGTAGAATACCATCATATGGATGTTTTGAGGTATTGGATATTAAATCTTAACGTTAAGTTTTCAATAGTGTCTATTGAAACATGGCTTCTGGACAAGTCAAAATATCCAAGTTCAAAATGTGGTCATTTGAGTAAATATGGTAACTTGGAGAGCTATAGGCAGTCTATTCTCCAATAAGGTTGTCTAGGGTATGAATGTGTAAATATCAACTTATTCTATCTTTATTTAAGAGTTCAATTTTAGTTCTTTAGTGGAATGAACTAAAATCAAATAGATCGAACCTAAGTGAATCACTTGTTGATTGTGATTAGGTTGTGTCTATTGGAGCTTAATTTAGATAGCCTGCCAAGATTCTCAATCCACACGAACTTGCATGGATCACTTAATATATTCTACCGAACCAATAGGGGTCCATCTAGAATTGTAATAAGGCATGAGAACTTGTTTCTTTTTGTAAGAATAGGTCTAGTTCACATGTGGACTTTTTATTAAGGTCCAATGGATTTAATAAAATAAGAAAAATAATATATGGCCCTTGTATATATGGTATGGGCGGCAAAGGCTATTAAGAATAGCTTAAATATATTATTTTTATTTTATTATTTAATTAAATGGAAATTAATTAATTAATTAATTATTTAATTAAATGTAAAAATCTTTTTCCTAGTAGGAGATGGTCTCGTAAAACTATACTATTATTGGTAGTATAGTTAATGTTAAAGACTATAATTGATAAGTAGATAAATAAAAGGAATTATTTATCTAATAAAATTAGGAAGTCTTTAATATTGTTACAAATACACTATTGAGTTGGATTAGGAGTCTTGGTGTAGGAAAGAATTCTTTTTGGAAAAAGATTCTTGGTCACCAAGTAAAACTACTTAGTGGTAGAATTCTTCTTTGAAAAGGATTCATAACCACAAAGTTAATCTACCTAAGGATAGGATTATTGTCCATCAAGTAATCCTTCTTAGGAAAGAATAAACTCTCTTAATCTACATCAAAGAGGTAAAATTCAGTCAACACATATGGTTATAGGAGATGTTAGATTTCCTTTTAGATAAGGACACTTAACTACCAAATAAATCCACATAAGGAAATGATTCTTGCCAACCAAGTAAATCCTTCTTAGGAGTGGATTTATGATCCTATATATATGTGCATGAGAAATTCGGCCAGCCCAAAAAAAGGCAATTAGAGGTGAATTTCTGCCAGACCTATTTTTCTTAGTGAAGAATTCGGCCATCATAGGAATTTTGAGGGAGAAAAATCTGATTTTACTCTAGACAAAATTCGATCATCTCTAAACAATGGTGTGTGAATTCGGCCAAGTAGAGAAAAAAGGGGAACATTTTTGTTTTCGATTGTATACTAATATCCTTTACATCAAAAGGGTTTTGTTTACAACATCGAATCAAGGTTCACGTGAGTTTTAATCAAATTGATTGATAATTCACAAGTGACCGGATGTTCTTGGATTTTTCTCTTGGAGGTTATTTGTATCTAACAAAGAAAAGATTTTGCTTTGTCTCCATCCTCATGTATACAATAAAAAGTAAGGGAGCCCACATTCCAAGGTGATTCACGTTCTTGATTGGATTGGAAGATCTTACGGAATCGATTCGGCGTTTGTTCAATCATCACGATAAAAAGGTACGATACTTTTATATATGTCAATTAATCTAGGGTTAAGGTTCTCCTTTCATAAAGGGAATTTTTTTTATTTATACGCAAACTCTAATATCTTTTTAATTTCTTTTTTATCACGCTTCCGTTGCTTTTTGAACCTGGTTTTTCCCTACAATAACATCTCCTGGCTGCTTGCTGGTCACCCCGTACCTCTCCGACTTTGTCTCCTACTGGGAACTTCAGGACGTTGTGGTAAATGGACAGGATCCCCTTCAAGGATGACAGGAAAGGTCTCCCCAGTATCACATTGTAGGACGATGGGGTATCTACAACCACGAAGTCCATCATAACAATTTACTGGAGGGGTGATGTTCCTACAATTACTGGGAGGATCTTTGATCCCTTAGGTATGATTGAGTCCCTGGTGAATCCATACAGCGAGATGGTGCAGCTATTGTAACACCATTATTTCAAATTTAATTTTTCCAAGGTATCTTTGAAGAGAATGTCGACGTTGCTGCCTGTGTCAAGAATCACGCGATGGACCATACAGTTGGCAATCTGTACTGTGACAACCATGAGGTCATCGTGAGGCTACACAGTGTTATAGACATCCGCCTATGTGAAAATGATCTGTGACAACTTGGAGGGGTTGGTCGAGCTCTGGTCGACCTTAAAGATACCTAGTTTTTCATCTACACAAGGGATCTTCCTCGTGTGATTTTTCCTTGAATTACTAGAGGTACCAGCCAGAGTGGGCCCTCCGCTGATGGTATGTATCACCGAGATTTGTTGTATCAGATCCGCTTGTTCCCATTTTCTCTTCTCAGTATGCTCACAGATCTCGGGTTGTACTTCCCTTCCAGTCTGAATATTGTCCCTGACCTGCTCCAAGAACTCTATCAAACATCCTTCTCTTATCAGAGCCTCGATTTGATTGCGCAAGTTATAACACTCTGAAGTATTGTGTCCCACATATTCATATAAGTTACAGTACTTATATCGATTTCTCTTATCAACCGGAGCTTTCATAGGTGCAGGCTTATGTAGTAGTCCTCTATCCCCAATGGTGAGATAAATTGTTTCACGAGATACGTTTAAGGGGATGTAATGATCATACCCTCTCTCGTTTCTAGATATAGGGGCTACAATCCTGAGAGAAAGAGGTGAAGCTCGTGGTGGAGTTCTCTTTGCTAGATACCTCTCTAGCTTGGGTTGAAAAATGGGGAAACAGTAAGTCAACTTATTAGGGGGTTTGTTCTGGTTTTTCTGAGCTGGCTCTGGCTTGGGTGCTTCCTTCTTCTGTCGCTTTACTGTTCTTGTATCGTCATGTTTCGTTTTGATCCTAAGCTCTTCGTTGATTTTGACTTGCTCTAGAGCCTGGTCATAGGCCTCCTGTTAGGTCTTCAGAGGTCGCTTGACAATGGATAGGAAAAGATTGCTTGCCCACAAGTTCCTTCTCAAATTGGCCAGAATTTCTTTCTCAACGAAGACCCTATCTGGATGACTTCCTTATAGAAGCGTTCAACATATGTCCGGAGCGTCTCATTTCGGTCATGAATCACATACTGTATATGTATGGGGTCCTTCGCATGTTGTTTGTCCCCCTAGAACTGAGAGCAAAAATCGGTTAATAGCTTTGCAAACTAATCTATGCTACCAACAGACAACTTTCTGAACCAAGTCTTGGCGTAATCAATCAGGGTGGTAGGAAACATCTTGCATATGGCAGCTCTGGTGGTATTTTGGACTTCCATTTGCTGGAAAAGCTCTCTAGCTAGCTCAAGGGGTCTTCCGTTCCACATAATTTATCAGTCGGCATCTTGAATTTTGGTAGAAGCTCCACCTCCCGGATCCTTCTGGTAAAAGGAGCGTTCATCTCGCTTAACAGATCTTTCTTGTCCTCCTTGTGCTTTCCCGCATTCATCAGCTGGACCTCTTTCTGCAGTCTTGTAAGTTGATTTCTCAAGCGCTTGTTTCCAGGTTTCTTTGAGTTGACCTTGGATTCCTCTCTATCGGATTCCTCAGATGAGCTGGCAACCTCCACCAGGCTTTTCCGGTAACCTTTCTCTCTAGACAGAGCTTCTCTCCCTGCGGCCATCGGGAAAAGAACATCTTGTTGTTCCCACGGTAAGGCATCTGCTACAGATTTAACTCGCCTGAGTTGGTAATGTGATTGTTTACCCTGAATTGAGGGCATTGGCTCTAATGTATCCCGGATTGATGGTTAAGCCCGGCCCCCTCACGGGCGGGCTCCGGAGAAGGAAGTCCTAGGTGATAGAAGGCAAGTGTTCTGGTTTCGGGCCTGCTCGGCTCCCTTTATGTGTTGGGGTTTGCTGGTAGGACCGTGATGCCCTCATCGAGCAGAAAAAGGCGGATATTTTCTACAAGGGCCGCCGCCTATTGATCGAACAAGCCTTGGCATAACATAAGAGGACCAGAAGCCCGCGCAAGGGTTCGCTGAACCGGAATTTTGATACGGTGCCTAGATTTTTTTCCTTTATTTGGGTCCTTTCATGTTGATGCTGCTAAAGGCTGTTCCAAAGCCTCGGGTTGTCCCTGTGAAGAGCGGAACCTCATAATGACTGCAAAACAGTAAATTTTTAACTGTAAAAATAAATGTGTGGTTTGTTCCCACAGACGGCGCGAGAAAGTGTTAATGGGAAATTTGCTCAATGAGAAATTCCAACTAACACCTTCGAGACCACTACCACGGAGGTGGTAGCCGGGGTCAGTACCTTAGATACCTTACCTGTTAGGATAGAAATGAATATTTGAATCCTACTATGATGGCAAATGAGAATTTTATTATTGATCACTTATGGTATACAGAAATCACTCAAATACACTCACAATCTCTTTAGGGCATAGGAGGGTGGCAACCTCGTGCCTGTCGAATAGTAAATACAATGGTCACCGTGTTTTGATAACAGAATTTAGGCTAGGCATAATTCTCTCAATCTCGGTTCTATCTGTTGGTCTATATGTGTGTTGCTTTCGTCCTCGCACCTCTCTTCCCTCTACCTACCTCTACATTTTCTTGTACGTATACATGGTCCAAGTAATTTGAACATGTGTATTTCTCGCCATGATTCTCTGAATCTGTTCCCTCCTTATCGGACAGGATCCTCCATTTAAAAATCGTTGAGTTCGAATAAATAACGGACTCAAGAATATTGTTGGTGGAGATAAGTTTGTTTCCTCTTTGGACTCAATCTCTTGACTTACACGTATGTAGAGTTTTAATGTTCGTTAGAGTGTAGATATGATCTAGTCCTATGCCTTAGTTCTGGTCCCTGAAGCTTGGGATGACCTTGTGGGTACTTTCGGGGGGAAGTGTGGATTAGGCAAGTTTCTTCTTTCATGTCCAGGTAGGTTACAAATGTCCCTTAGCGAGTTGGAGCATTAGCTATAGCACGAATCTGATCCACTTAAAGACTCTCTTTTCGTATCTGGTGGGGACAACGGGCTTTTGGAAAGGTTGGTGGGCTTCTGGTTCAAGCTACAAGTTAAATTTGACATCGGGAAGCCTTGATCATGAATGAGCTAACTTTTTTTATCGGGCTTTACTTCGAGTGCTTCCTGTGCTCGAAGACCTTTCCTTGCTTCATGAGGTGGTTTTGGAGCTCGACCCCAAGAACCGGGGTTCCAGGATAGGTGATCTTAAGAATCCCGGATAACCATGTATCCGGCTATATCCCAATTCCAAGGTAGGCATGAGGAGCTCGACCTAATCGTGTCGGGCTCCATTCCTAACAATTCTGAAGCCCGAAGGCCCCTCCTTGCCTCAGTGTAGTATCTTTATGGCTCGTTCGTGGTTTAATGAATGGTAAACTCGGGCGTAGATTTGACCTAGGAGAGTGGAAAATTTGTCTTTGGTCCCCTAGTCAAATTTTGCTATTAATAAAAACTATACCAGCTCCTCCCCTAACTTGCCATAACACTCCATCCGTGTAGAGGATCCAGGACTGCAACCTACCAGCCAGCCATCAAACTCCGGAATCTTCTCAGAAGCTATATTGTCGCTGTAGAGGTTGGTTATCCTAGGGGAACTGAGAACTCTGCCACGAAGTCCGCCTAAGCCTCGGCTTTAATATGGTCCTGGGTTTGTATCGTAAATCAAACTGGGTGAGTTCTAGATCCCATAAAATCAACCTACCAGATACGTCTGGCCTTTGTAAAAATTGGCGGAGAGGTTGATCTGTCACTACTGCTATTGAGTGTGCTTGAAAGTAGGGACGGAGCTTCCTCCTCGAATTCACCAGAGCATAGACGAGCTTTTCCAGAAGAGTATAATTTTTCTCTGGCTTGGTTAGGGTGTGACTTTCGTAGTAGATAGGTCGATGGACCCTATCTCCATATTCCTTGAACAAGGCCCCACTCACTGCAATTTTTGAAATGACCAAGTAGATTTGTTGATCCTCTCAAAGACTTGGCTTGACTAACAATGGTGGGCTCGCCAGATATTACTTCAAGGCTTGAAAGGCTTGCTCGCTCTCCTGGTCCTATTTCATGTTTCTTCCCTAATTGATAGCTTTGAAAAAAGGGAGACATTTATCTATAGAGCGAGAAATGAATCTGTTGAGCGCTGTTATCTGTCCGGTCAGGATTTGTACCTGCTTGAGTGATGTAATGGATTCTAGGTCCAAGATAGCTTTGATTTACTCTGGGTTAGCCTCTATGCCTCTCTCATGAACCATGAAGCGTAGAAACTTCCCCGCTGTTACCCCAAAAGCACATTTAGAGGGGTTCAATCTCATCTGGTTTTCCTTTAGGAAAATGAAAGTTCTTCAAAGGTCGTCGTGATATCTTTCTACGGTTGGTTACTTGGTGATCATGTCATCGATGTATACCTCTATCGATCTTCCAATCTCGGGCTTGAACAATCGATTGACCAACCGCTAATACGTAGCTCCTGCATTCTTAAGCCTAAATGGCATCGCCTTGTAACAGTATAAACTCTGCCCGGTAATGAAACTGGTTTTGTCCTGGTCGGTAGGGTGCATAATAATATGGTTGTACCCTGAGAATGCATCCATGAAGCTTAGGAGCTTGTTCTCTGACGTGGAGTCAACCAACTGATCGATCTTTGGTAAAGGAAAACTGTCTTTTGGACATGTGGTTGAGATCAGTGTAATCAACACACATACGCCACTTCCCATTCGCCTTCGTGACCATGACCACGTTGGCGATCCATTCAGGATAGCGCGCTTCTCTGATGAAGCTTGCTTTGAATAATTTATTCACTTCCTCTCAAACGTATTACTTCTTTCGGTTTTAAAATGACGCCTTTTCTACTTGACAACCTTGACTGTCGGATCCACTGCTAATCTATGAGCAGCTAATGACATTGAGATCATGGGCATCTCATCGTGATTCCAAGCGAAGATGTCGTTGAATTCTTTAAGGCTCCTAATTAATCCCTCCTTCACTTTCGGCTCAAGGGTAGCTCTGACCTTAAGTCCTTCAAAGGATCGTCCATCTGGATGGGAATCTCTTCTAGCTTGTCCACAGGATGCCCGCTTGCCCATTCCTTACTCTATTTTTCTACATCTGGCATCACGGAGTCAACCTCTGGGTGATCTACGTGTTTTTCATCTTCCCAGACCATCCTCGGTGTTACCGCATCCTGGATCGTTGTAACCTGTGCAAATTGTTTTGCTAGAGCTGTCGAGTTAGCGAATATGCATAATACTTCCTGACTGCTTATTGGTCATAACATATCTCCCCCACCTTATCTCCTACCGAAAACTTTAGGACGTTGTGGTAAATGGACAGGGCCCCCTTCAAAGATGAAAAGAAAGGTCTTCCTAGTATCGCATTGTAGGCCGAGAAGGTTTCTACCACCACGAAGTCAGTCATAACATTTTGCTAGAGAGGTGCTATTCAAGCGATTACTGGGAGGATCTTTTATCCCAAAAGTATGATCAAGTCCCCAGTGAATCCATATAGCGGGGTAGTGCAACTATTGTAACACCATTGTTTCAAATTCAGCTTCTCCAAGGTGTTTTTAAAGAGGATGTCAATGTTGTTGCCTGTGTCAACAAGCACGCAGTGAACCATGCAGTTAGCAATTTGTACTGTGACCACCATGGGATCGTCATGGGGTTGCACGGTATTGTAGATGTCCGCCTGTGAAAATAATCTGTGTTACCTGGGAGAGGTCAGTTGGGCTCTAGTCTACCTTGAAGATACCTTTCCCTTCATCTATATGGGGAATCTTCCTCGCATGATTTTGTCTGGAATTTTTGGAGGTTCCAGTCAAAGTGGGCCCTCCGTTGATGGTATGTATCACCTGGATTTACTATTTCAGATCCACCTGCTCCCCCTTTCTCTTCTCGGCATGCTCGTGGATCTCTGCATGCACTTCCCTTCCAGTCTTAATATTATCCTTGACCTGTTGCAAGAACTCTATCAAACATCCACCCCTTATCAGGGTATCTATTTGATTACGCAGGTTGTAACACTTGAAGTGTTGTGACCCACGTCTTCATGGAAGTCGCAATACTTGTACATGTTCCTTCTATAGACAAGGGGCTTTCATCGGTGTGGGCTTCTATAGTAGTTGTAGGGAAAAACAGGTTCAAAATGCAACGGAAGCGTGATAAAAATGAAATTAGGGTTTGCGTATATTAAAAAAAATTCCCTTTATGCAACGAGAACCTTAACCCTAGATTAATTGACATATATAAAAGTATCGTACCTTTTATTCTTGACGATTGAACAAGTGCCGAATTTATTTCGCAAGAACTTCCAATCCAATCAAGAACTTGAATCACCTTGGAGTGTGGGCTCCTTTTCTTTAAATTGTATTCCTAAGGATGGAGACAAAGCAAAAATCTTTTCTTTGTTAGTTACAAATATCCTCAAAGAGAAAAATCCAAGAATGTCCGGTCACTTGTGAATTATAAATCAATTTGATTGAAACTCATGTGAACCTTGATTCGATGTTGTACATAAAACCCTTTTGATTTAAAGGATATTAGTATACTATCGAATACAAAAACGTTCCCCTTTTTTCTCTACTTGGCCGAATTCCCACACTAATGCTTAGAGATGATCAAATTTTGTCTAGAGTGAAATCAGATTTTTCTCCCTCAAAATTCCTATGATGACCAAAAAATTCACCTTTAGTTGCATTATCATGACTGAAATTCTCTTGCATATATATATAGGATGATAAATCCTTTCTTAAGAAGGATTTGCTTGGTTGTCAAGAATCAATTCCTTAGGTGGATTTATTTGGTAGTTAAGAGTCTTTATCTAAAAGGAAATCTAACTTCTCCTATAACCATATGTTGTTGGCCGAATTTTACTCTTTGATTTAGATTAGGAGAGTTTATTCTTTCCTAAGAAGGATTACTTGATGGACAAGAATCCTATCCTTAGGTAGAGTAACTTGGTGGTTATGAATCCTTTTCAAAGAAGAATTCTACCACTAAGTAGTTTTACTTGGTGACCAAGAATTCTTTTCCAATAAGAATTCTTTCCTACACCAAGACTCCTAATCTAACTCAATAATGTATTTGTAACCATATTAAAGACTTCCTAATTTGATTAGATAAATAATTCCTTTTATTTATCTACTTATCAAATATAGTCTTTAACATTAACTATACTACCAACAATAGTATAGTTTTAGGAGATCATCTCCTACTAGGAATTTTTTTTTGACTTTTAATTAAATAAATAAATAATTAATTAATTAATTAATTAACAAATTAATTAATTTCTATTTAATTAAAGAATAAAATAAAAATAATATATTTATGCTATTCTTAATAGCCTTTGCCGCCCATACAATATATGTAAGGGCCATATATTATCTTTCTTATTTTATTAAATCCATTGGACCTTAAAAAAAAGTCCACATATGAACTAGACCTATTCTTACAAAATGAAACAAGTTCACATGCCTTATTACAATTCTAGATGGACCCCTATTGGTCCGGTAGAATATATCAAGTGATCCATGCAAGTTCGTGTACATTGGGGATCTTGACGGGCTATCTAAATTTAAACTCCAATAGACACAACCCAATCACAATCAACAAATGATTCATACATATCTAGATGTATGAACAATTCTTCTTTTCTCATAGTCTTTTGACCTTATGATTATTTACTTTTGACAATTATAATAATTAAACTATAAATGCTATAAGATTTGTTAAACTAGAAATCACTTTATTCATATGAAAAGATTGTTAATTACAATATTACACTCTTGCTAACGAGCATAATTCTAACAGTAGCCTCTTTCCCTAAATAGCGAGATAGATCGTTTCACGTGATGCATTCAAAAGGGTGAATGATCATACCCTTTCTCATCTCGCGTTACATGTGCTACTCTCTTGGGAGGAGGTGAAACCTGCAGAAGGGTCCGCCTTACTGGATACCTTTCTTACTTTGGTTAAGAAACAGGGAAGCGGTATGTCGACCGATTGGGTGGTTTATTCTGATTTTTCTGAGCTGACTCTGGTCTAGGAGTTTCCTTCTTCTGACGCTTCACCGTTCTCATATCGTCATGTTCCATCTTGACATTGAGCTGCTGATCGACTTCTATTTGCTCTAGAGCCTTTTCATAGGCTTCTTGGTATGTATCTGGAGGCCGCTTGGCAAAGGACTGA
Organism: Dipteronia dyeriana; assembly: GCA_032871835.1. Classification (NCBI taxonomy): domain Eukaryota; kingdom Viridiplantae; phylum Streptophyta; class Magnoliopsida; order Sapindales; family Sapindaceae; genus Dipteronia; species Dipteronia dyeriana. The sequence continues at coordinate 69,451,725 of CM065300.1, read as the reverse complement.
AAAAGCTTGTCCGCCCACAGGTTCAGCCTGAAATTTGTGAGGATTTCTTTCTCAATGAAGACGCTCATCTCGATGACTTCCTTGTGGAGTTGTTCCATATAAGCCTGGAGGGTTTCCCTCCTCTCTTGGATCATGTACTGTAGATGGATGAGATTCTTCAATCAGGGTTTGACTCTCTAGAATTTCAAGCAGAAATCAGTTGACAGCTTTGTGAAAGAATCCACACTGCTAGCGAGTAGCTTTCTGAACCAGGACTTAGCTTAATCTATTAATGTAGTAGGGAACATCCAGCATATGGCGGCCCTGGTCATGTTTTGGATTTCCATCTGTGTGATGAAACTCTCTAAGTGGCTCAAAGGATCCTCCGTGATGAAGAACTTGTCTGATGGCATCTTAAACTTTGGTAGGAGGTCCGTCTTCTGAATCTTTCTGGTAAAATGGCGTTTATCTCACTTATGGGGTCCTTTTTGACCTCCTAATCCTTCCCTCTTTTCAACTGTTGTATCTCCTTCTACATCTTGGCCAGTTGGTCCCTCACGCGCTTATTTCCATGCTTTTTGGAATAGATCTCCTAGCTTCCGTTGTCAGATCCCCCGACGAACTGGATATCTCCACTTTGTCATCTTTCGGGGTGGGCTCCGCTTGTTCAGTTTGCCGACTATCATCGGTCGATGGTGGCTGTAAGGTGCCCTCGATGGAGCATCAACTGCCGACTTGACCCCGTTTGGGTTGATAATTGGTCAACCTGTCTAGGACTGGGGGCATGGGCTCTATCCTATCCCGGATAGAAGTCGTAGGTCCTATTCTATTATGGGTAGGAACCGGTGGAAGGGGTCCCAGCCGGTCAAAGACAGGTTGCCTTACAGCGGATCTGCTCGCCGCTCCTTGAGTACCAAGATCTGCCAGCTGATGAGCAATTCCTTTTATGGCTGAATGAACGCGGACATTCTCCACGATGGCCACAGCATGTTAGTTTATCATAGTTTGGTTCACGGTCTGTGGGTTTGAGCCCGCTCCATGTCTGGCTGACACGAAGCTGGCTTGTGATGCTTGGATTTTCTTTCCTTCTTCTGTTCCTTCTTGGTCAAGGGGGTATACTGATGTCTCGAGGTTTTGGGTTGTCCTTAGGAGGACGAAACCTCATAATTACTGTAAAACAATAAACTTGTAAATATAAAAATAGTGGTGTGGGTTTGTTCCCACAGACGACGCCAGAAAGTGTTAACTGAAAATCTGTTCATGGTGAGAAATTTCGGTTAACACCCTCGAGACCACTACCACGGAGGTGGTTGCCGGAGGTTGATACCTTAAGTACCATGATTAATTATGCAATGGTGAGGTATTTAACATAGGGGTCAATGTGATGAGAAGAAGATTAATGCCATTTTATTATAAATCATATATGTCGTACAGAAGCTCTAGAACACTCTCAATCTCACTAAGATACAGTAGGATAGAAACCTCGTGCCGGTCGAATAGTAGAATACCACGACGGCTGTGTTCTGACTAAAGAATTTTGGCCTTGAATTCACTCTTATTCACCCTCTTGTTTTCTTCTATTAGTTGTCGATTCCCCCTCTCTTAATGCATACTTGGGCGTATTTATACACAGTCCAAATAGGTTAAATTTGTGATTCTCCCCCCATGATTCTCTGAATCCAATCCCCCCTTATCGGGCAGGATCTTCTATTTTGAATGTTGTTGACTTTGATCTAATGACGGAATTGAGAATATTCTTGGAGACAAGGTTGTTTCCTCTTTGGACTCAAATACTTGCCATGCACGTACGCTGTGATTCAACGCTCGATGGAGGATAGACATGATCCTGTATGTCTTCATGGCGTGATTTGTCATGGAGGTCATTAAGTATAAGTGTTAACTGTTTTATAGAGCATGGCAGGTCCATACCACGTTCTTGGTTCTAGGAGCTTGGTCGGACCCCTCTACGTTTTTTGGAACTAAGGATGGTTTCCTAGGCATCCTCCGGTGGTACCGGTACTCTGGTAGGCTCCCTTCTTTCTGCCTGGAAGGATTTGAAACTTCCTTTAGCGAGGTGGAGCAACTATGCAGTGTGAGTGTGGGGCTTAATGGATCACTTTCTCTGTTCGGAGAGAATGGTAGGCTTCTGGGAAGGTTACGGGGTCATCCCAAGCTTGGGGAGCCTAGTTTGTCATGCATTGGACCTTATCTGAATTCTCTGTTTGGTGTAAGGAGCTTGAGTCGATCGTGTCAGGATCCACCACGGATGCTTCCTAAGCTTGATGACCTTTCCTCACTTACGAGAAGGCTCCATGGCTCCACCCCAAGATCCAGGGTTCAAAGATGGGTAATCTCGGGCCTGGACCAGAGCTAGGAGAGTGGAAAAATTCTCTTTGGTTCCTAGCCAAATTTGGCTATTAACAATAGTCTTGAGTTGAATTTGGCCAAGGACCAACAAATTCAACCACTGTAACATGAAGTAGTTTGAAGGCATGACAGATCCAGACGACCACATAGCGCAATACAAGCAACAAATGTTCAATGCGGCAATCCCACACAATATCAAAGAAGTGTGCATGTGCAAGGTGTTCGGGGTACAACCTCAGCAGCCTCGCTTTACAATGGTATACGAATTTACCTAACAAATTAATTTCTTCTTTTGCGCAGCTCATGGACACCTTCGTGGAGCAATCACAAGCAATAAAAACTCGAGAAGTAGTCGAACGACCTCTACATAATAATCTAGAGAAGTAGTGAAAACTTGAAAGCGTATGTCGGACGTTTCAATAGAGAAAAGGTACAGATCCCCCACTGCAACCAATCTACCACAAGGAAATGACTCTGATTTGACTCAGACCTCTAGAATGAGCTCACCAAGTATCTGTACAAGATAATGGAGGACGTGTTGGCAAAAGCATAGGCCTATATCAACTTGGAAGAAGACAAAGTAAATTATGTCATGAAGGTCAACAACGACAACAGGTGCAACAACCATGTCTATCGCATATCAACTGATAAAAGAATTGAACCTTACCCAACAGGGTATCGATGTGACAACACCCGCTGTAACTGTTTTAACGATGTGAGGTCGTATAACTACTATCCGCCAAGAACTAGTCTATCATAACCCCCAATACCGTAGTACAATCTCAACATCGAACTGGTCGATCTGATAGCAGTAGTGAAAGAGATAGGGAGAATAGTCAAGTGGCTAAAAAAGATGAATACCCCACCAGAATATCAAGACGCCCACTTTTGTTAGGAATTCCACTGATAGAAGATTGCATCGTCCAAAAAATGGAAGTGGCAAAACTCTTAAAGCGAGGACATCTATTAGAATACCTGATCGATTAATGAAATGAGACTGTCGCACGATGAGAAGAAAAACAACAAAAAATTTTAAAGGATGAACCATCAACACCTTCCTAGTAAGAAAGAGTGGTCAACTACATTACATGTGGATCATAGGTTAGTGGTTTGAGCTACTCAGGTGTGAAGAGGCACACCCAACAAGTGTCGAACATAGAGATTCAGCCTAACAGAGACTATCCCTCGTAAATTGACGAAACAATCACCTTCAAGTCGTCAAACATATCAGATTTGTTTTCTCTTCACCACAATGCCCTTGTTATTTCATTATTTATATATAACTGTTTAACTAAGTGAATTTTAATTGATAATGGTAGCTCCTGCAACATTTTATTTAACAGGGCTCTCTGTGAAATATAGATCGACGACTCAAAAATCAGTTGTCGAATGACCATGTTAACAGGGTTCAGCGGTGAATAGAAAAGTACATTAGGTGAAATCGTACTACCAGTGTATGCCGAAAGAGTCAACCTGTATATCAACTTCCTGGTTCTCGACTGTCAATCTCAATATAACACCATTCTTGGCAGGCCCTAGATACACGAGATGAAGGCAATCTCCTCGACCTACCATCTGATGACCAATTTCCCTACCAAGTGAGGAGTACTAGAAATCAAAGGTGAAAAAACAGCCGCTAGAGAGTGCTACCAAATGTATCTAAGAAAAAGAAAGAACAATTATAGCAACTACATGAATCAGTGGTCGAAGAACTCATTGAAGTGTCGATTTACCTGAACATAGTTTTAAAGCAGCGACACAATAGCTTCGCTTGGTCGCTCTCAGATATGGTTAGAATCGACCCACAGGTAATTGTTCATCAATTGCAGGTAGACCGCAATCATACACCTGTAAAAAAAATGAGGAAATTTACACCATAAAGAAACAAGATAATCAACAAAGATGTGTAGAAATTGATAGACATCACATCGATCAAGGAAGTTAAATACCTCGACTGGTTGGTGAACGTCATGGTCAGATAAAAAAAGAAACGGAAATGGCGTGTTTGCATCGACTTCCCAGACCTCAACAAAGCCTGACACAAATATCCATTCCCAGTTTCACACATCGACATGTTAGTCGATGCCACCGTAGAACACGAACTACTTAGCTTTATGTATGCCTTATCTTGCTACAACCAGATCCTGATTCATCTGAACGACATGACAACTTTCATCACCAAAAGAGGTATTTTCTTTTTTAAAGCTATGCCTTTGGGTTAAACAATACAGGTGCGACATACCAGTGGGTAGTCAACAAAATGTTCGCTGACATGCTTGGATTGACCATGGAAGTCTACATCAACAATATACTGGTCAAGTCTCTCATTGTAAAGCAACACATAGAATATCTAAAACAGTCGTTCGATGTACTTGACAAATACGGTATGAAAATTAATCCCACTAAATGTTCTTTTGGAGTCTCTTCTAGTAAATTTTTAGGTTACCTAGTGACCCAAAGAGGAATCGAAGCCAACCCAAACAAAATCCGGTCAATCAAAGCGCCTGAATCACCTAAATGCACCAAAGACGTCCAGAACTTACAAATCGACTAGTAGTCCTGAACAGGTTTATCTCCAAGTCGTCTGAATGATACCAGCCAATTTTTAACATATAAAAGAAAAATAGGGTGTTCGAATGGAATCAAGAGTGTTAAAAAGCTTTAAAAGACTTGAAGGAATATCTGGCCTCGCCTCCACTGTTGTCGAAACAAAAAGACAGACAATACTCTACGTATATCTGGCAGTATCCGACACAGCCGTAAGTGTTATGCTAGTCAGAGACAAGGAAGATTCACAAAACTCGATGTATTACGTAAGCAAAGCACTACTCGACATAGAAACCAGGTATAGTAAACTCGAAAGTTGGCCTTAGCACTTTTCGTAGCCGTATGGAAGTTAAGGATATACTTCCAGTGCCATCCAATCAAGGTACTCACATATTTCCCCCAAAAAAATAAATTGCATAAGCAAGAACTTTCAGGTCGACTCACCAAATGGGAGGTCGAGATCAGCGAACACGATATCTCTTTCCAGCCCAGAACAACAATGAAATCATAGGTATTCACTGACTTCATAGCAGATTTCACTCTTAACAAATATTTACAGGTCGAATAGGAATTAGTGACTCTCGCAAAAGATGCGACAAACCAAGAATGGACCCTATCGGTCAATGATTCAAGTAATATAAAGGTAAGTCGACTTGGGCTTGTGCGAAAATCCTCTCGAGGGAAAAATCTAGAACAGTCGATCCATTTCAACTTTTATACAATAAATAACAAAGCAGATTACGAAGCATTGATCACTGGATTCGACCTAGCAAGAATCTTGGGCATAAAAAGCATATGAGTACAAAGGAACTCATAACTAGTTGTACAACAGATGAACGGGACATATGAAGCCAAGGATAAAAGAATGGCAGCATATTTGGCCAAAGCCAAGCATCTGGAGTCGATGTTTGACAATTTTTCAATAATGCAGTTACTAAGGACAAAAAATGCTAGAACTGATGCTCTATCCAGCCTAAGATCGACTACTCAGACTAAAGGTCAGAAATCTATACCCATCGTGCATCTACCGTTGCCCGAGATACATGACAAAGAATATGTAGTGTCAATTGACAACGGTTTAAGTTGGATGGATCCAATAAAAGACTACCTATAAGCCGACATCTTACTAGGTGATAGAGCCAAAGCAAGAAATATCAATGCCAAGTCAGCTCTATTCTACATCTTGTACGGTAAGCTATATAAAAATTCTTTTTCAGGTCCATATTTAAGATGCCTAAGGCCTCATGAAGCGAATGACATCCTCAAGAGCCTTCACTATGAAGAATACGGGAACCACTCGGGTGTAAAAATCCTATCAAATAGGGCAATCACAGCCGGATACTACTGGCCAACAATACAGTCCAACTCTTAAAAACACATGAAAACCTACGACAAGTGCCAAGGATTCGCAAAAGTGTCTCACCTTCCCATAGGTATAATAAACTCAATTTTTGCTCATTGGCCCTATTGAAATGGGGTATGGATATTGTAGGAAAACTTCTAAAAGCACTAGGAGAGGTCATCTACATTTAGTTCTGATAAACTACTACACCGAATAAGTCGAAGCTGGAGCTTTTCAACACATAAGAGACATAGAGGTATGAAATTTTATCTGGAGATAAATAACTTACAGGTTTGGAATACCCAAGGAGATAGTGACCGACAATGGCTCGCAATTCATTTCATTCGACTTAAAAAAAAAATGTGATAGATATGATATCAAGTTGAGTTTTTCAACACTCCGCTACCCCTAAGCAAATGGACAAATGAAGTCGACTAACAAAACTATTATAAACATGTTGAAGAAAAGACTTAAAACTGAAAAAATTATATTGGCTGACAAACTCCCCATGATTCTCTGGTCATACACAACCTTACTTTATCGATCAATAGGAGAGACACCTTTCTCGCTTCTCTACAGAGCAGAAGCAGTGATACCAATAGAAACTTGACTTGCAATAGCTAGAAGTGACCGCCCTGATGAAAAACAAAAAAATCTAGAGCTTGCATTCGAACCAGCCCAGCTTGATGAACGTCGAGAGTAGGATGCGCTAAGAATACAAGCTTACCAACAATAGGTCGCTTGATACTGCAACACAAATGTAAAAATCAGAAATTTCAAAGTTGGTGACTGGTATTATGAAGGGTCTTCCAAAATACTATGGAACAGGAAACAAGAAAATTAGGTTCAACATGGGAAGGACCCTATCAAATAACATACGTAAAAAGATGATGAGCGTACAAATTACGAGACCTTAATGGTTTAGAGATACACTATAGCTAGAACATTCTACACTTAAAACAATATCATTTCTAATCTCTACTAATTTATTATCTTTCCTGACTACTTTGTTACTTTCATATATGCCTACAATACTAACAAATCGATCGATAATTGCTATAATGACACCTTAGTTACAACTAAGTTCACAATTGAGCTCACAAAAAACAATTTTTCAAAGTTATAAACCACTTACATCGAAGCGTTGTCGACCTCGACAAGAAACAAATCAAATTATCATCTACAAATCAACTATCAAAAGGCTCAAGCCATGATTCCAAAGGATCCAAATGATATCCTGCAATCAAGGATTCGCGACTATAACTCCCAATATCTGCATTTGACTCAACACACTAGAAGTTGGGGGAGTAACACTGGGGACAATCCTATATCATCATACCCATATATGTAGTTATTTTTAAATGTAATGGTCTTGTCGTCCTCTATCGATTTACATATGTTCGCGATACCCATAATATAATGGTCATGTCAACCCATATTGATTTATACATGTACGCGAATATTTATAAACATAATGGTCGTGTCAACCTCTATTGAATTACGCATCTATACGGTTATTTATAAATGTAATGGTCATATCGACCTCTATCAATTTATGCATGTATGCGATTACTTGTAATTTCAACAGTCATATCGACTTCCATCGATTTACGCATGTACATGATTCCTTAATTTTTATGGTCGAGTCGACCTGAACTAAATTGCGTGCGTACACAAGATATTTTAAATGAAATTGTCCAACTTAATATTCGCAAACATTGTCGACTTATGTTTAGTTTCATGGACCTTAATTTTCATTGAGTCAAGACAACACAAAATAGCATGATTACATGTTCACAAGCAAGAACTGGTTGAGTAAACCTCAATTTATTTAAACAAAAAAGTATCAATTTACAAACCATCTAGAATATCATGTATATACAAACAAATAAAATGTTTTTGAAGAAAGTTAAGGCTAGTCCTGCGTCGAGCAATCGACAGGAGTGTCTAGATCTGGCACCGTGGTCAATCCCTTTATCTCCAATAGCAGATGGAGAATTCTCAGTGTCATGGCGCTCGACCTCCTTCCATTATACAATTTTGGTAAGGGGGGCCAACTTTGAATGCTCTCCTATAAGATATTTCTTGAATATATCGACTTTGGCAGCAGACATGGCCTTAACTAAGATGTTTTTAAGCTTATTGTTCAAACCGACTATATATCGATCCTTCTTATTTAGGTCTCTATTAGCTCTCTCTAGTTGTCAACCCCTTTCTGTAATAGCATCTCTTAATTTGGCCAACTCATTTTCATGGGCCGAGGCTTTCTTCTCAATCTCTTGCTTAGCCTTATCAACATCGTTATGCTCCTATCTGAGTGTGTCGTTTGCTCTCTAGAGCTTTGCACACCTTTCTCGACTAGCCGTAAGTTTGTTCTTCTAAAACAAATGGGATTGTAGAGACTAAAAATGACACTCATTGTCAGTATTCAACACGACAATAATAAAATGCATGATATAATCATACAATATACCTAAAAAGCAGTGAGGATACCAGCATCGACAACTTCCTTAACCTTCTTTCTATTCATGTATTCTTTGTTGAAAAAAGAGATCGTTCGACTTCTTCAAGAAACTACTCGGCTTTTTGAAAAAAGATACCCCTTGATGGAACGAGACCAAGGTTAAATTCGGTCTTTGTTGTACGACATCAACAACCGCCTCCTTCGAGCTATCGACGATTTGTTTTCCCTTGTCTCTCCTATTTGTCATCCTCCTTTTCTTTTTTACCCTTTGAGGGTCCATCTCTAGGGACGACTCGATTGGTGGATCATCGATAGGGACAACGAACTTGTCTGTCAATGTCTTTCCCTCTACATTCCTCTTCTAAGTGAATGTACCCGCCCTCTTCTTCACTATGGCCTCTTTTTGCCACTTTAAAGCCTCTTTCGAGTTAGGCATGTTAAACTTCATATTTGAAATCGACTTAGTTGCGAAACAACGTTTAGCGTTAGTAACAAGGGTTAAAATTTTTTTACCATAAAGAATCTCAAACCCTATTTTAATCTAGGAAAACAATGTTAGGTCGATAAATGTTAATATTTGAGACCCCTAATTCCTATATTTTATATTATGTTCTTAGGTGAAATTGAATATTTTAATATTTTTATTGAGATTGTATAGAAGATAGTTCTTTGAGTAAATTTGAAGAGAAAAAGGTGATTTAAAAGATTAGAGGAGTTAAAATGTAATTGTCGTAAGAAGGGGGTAAAGCGTAATTAGCCAAGCAATCTGCTTTCACATGTAGAGCGCTCACACAACATTCTCACAGCGCCCTTTTGATTATTTATGGACCACTGTCACTTGTGCTCTACATTATGACAGTGGTCGCACAACACTCCAACATCAATGCTTCAATGTTGTCATAACAATAAAGAGTTTAGCTACACTTCATAACTAGGGCTAACTTGAAGCACTAGTCATGATTTTGATTTCATTGACATATTGTTTTAGTGGAGTATTATTTTCTTAAATGATTAATTCAATTTCTCCATAAGAATTTCCATTCTTTTATTATGTTTCTTTGATTGATCACCTTAGGAGCATGATTTTAGGATTTATGTTGCAAGGATACAAGTCGGACACCATATGAATCTATCCTTGGTTGTAGAAATTAATTGAAATAAGACTTAATTAAGGGAACTTGTTTCGTAAATTGCCTAGAATAGATACCATGTTTTAGGGTTTATGTGATGTTCATATTCTCTTCATTATTAATGAATTCCAATTATTGAACCTTAGTAGACACCATGATAGGGTATAATTTGGAATATAAGTATTTATGTAGACACCATACAATTTACATGCCAACTAAGAGAGAATCATGTGGCTTGAGTGAGACACCATCACCTTATCTTGAACATCTACATCATGTTTGATTTCCTTAACTCCATTAATGTCTATGAATCGGATTAATGTTTAGTGGTGGATAGGAGGCTTTAGCTAGCTTTTCCTTATTGGTTTTTCTAAATAATTTTTCTGCTGCATTCTTAATTTTGGTTTAATTTAAATAATCAACTCAAAAACCCTCAATTGTGTGTGTGAATTGTGTTTATTTAAATTGTCTTTGAGTCGTAGATTGTCTTAATATAGTGTCTTTAAAATCTTAACTTCTGTAAGTAATTCATTCGTCGTGGGAACGACCCTCGTTTGCCTATTGTACTATCATTTATGATTTGTGCACTTGTAAGGTTTGATAATATTTTTGTTTGATATTTTACAACCAACAAACGACACCGTATCTTTCATGAGAGGATAAGGTGTTCGTGGCACATTTCACGTAAAGTGAAGCCAAACGGTACTAGGCCTAAGGTTACCTTTCTGCATCAACACTTTCCAACTTTTCTCTTTAGTAGGGATTGCAAACACTCTTTTTGTACGATCGAAATCATCATCGCATTTAGGTTTACTATCTCCGTTTGCTAACTCTACAAGGATAAAACCTAGTCAAAACTTGGAAAAACTAAAACCGGACTAAACGACACTAAAGATAAACACTCAACATATCGATTCCAAACCATATGATAAATGTACTTTTGCTCCCAAAGGCCCATCAATCAAAGGACCATTAGCAAAAAAGAATGTGTCTTTCCACCTCCGGTCAATTTTTTATGAGTTCTATGATAAGTTGCATCGCATTAGACCTCAAGATCAACGTGAATCGATCTTTCTCATGCACATGTTGTTTCAAATAGTAGCTATGTAAAAGCGAGCCTAACCCAAACTTCAACTCATATTTCTCGCACAAGATGGTTAAATTTAAAGAACCTAGCACATGTAAAGACTATTTATTATCAAAAATCAATCAATATGAAGCACAAATAGTCCTAAATCAAAAGCTAGCATAACACAACTCCCATACCTATGAAAACATAGAATTTAGAAAACTCTAACTCAACCTGAGAGAATCTAATCATGTTTAATAGAGTATAAAACTCTAATCAAAGTATACACAATAAACATACATATATATAAGAAGAAAACCCAAGGTAATTGAAAACTTTAAAGAACAAAACTCGAGAAATTTTTCAATACCTTAAGACAAATGTGCAATCCCGTTTTTTTACAAAGAACCACCAGAAAACTTATTAAATGACCTCAAACCTTCTTGAATATGTTAGATAATTGATAGATGAACAATTTACAACTTGAATCACTTGAATCAGAAATCAAATGAGAAAGTTATGGTATTTGGAAGGTGAGAAAGTTTGAGAGAAAATTCTGCACAACTTGTTTTTCAATTTTTCTTCTTAAACCAAATGAGAGAGGGAAAGTGTTTATAAATGAGAGGGAGAGAGTGTAAATTTGGAGGAACAAAGGCCACAAGCCACCTCACATCCCCGAGGAGGTGTGTGGCCATCTCGGGGGCAGGAAGCCCTCCTCTCCGAAATGGCCACGTGACTCCTCGGGGATGGGTGGCAAGTGGCCTTTGACCGCTTGCTTCCTCCCTCGTGCACCTTCGTGTTCTTCGACTGTTCTCAGGCCTCCAAACTCTGAATTAGAATTTTTATTTTTATTTTTTTTTTACAAATTGAGACTCTCACACACAGATGGACGACCATGAAACTTAGACCAGAAATTATGAATTCGGCTCGATACACAAAGACGAAGACAATACATGGTATGAGACTGATTTCGTAACTTATTACTCAGAACTTGAAATCATATGAATGAGTAGCTAAAATGACCAGAACTCAATAAGGAATAATATAAGAACAAATTCCAATCAAAAGTCTATAAAACATAAACAAACAAACACATGGACACACAAGAATGTCATATCCTAGATATAATCCTAGAACATGCAATTTACGAAATTTGTCAATTTAAGTCTAATGCATGAGCATTCAATATCAAGTATGTAAATATGCAATACAAATTGGGCATAATGATGCAGGGACACATATGAATGCAATGTGTGTGTGTGTGTACCTAAGCCTTGTAAGAGAAATGAGGTATGAGTATACCTTTTTTGAGCAATGTAGTAGACTTCTCTTTGAAAACTTAATCTTGCTTGATAAGTTGCCAGATCTTCTTTGAATCTTGAATCATTATCAATTTAAGACAACTAATCAATACAAGTGAAACATTATTTGATATGGAATTATTGCCAACAAAACTTCGAAAACCTAACACTTTAGCAGCACGTAGTATGACGTGATCAGGGATACCATATAACATCCTTAAACTATCCATGTCGTCGTTAGTGAGCACACTTCTTGGGTTTTCACCAACTAGAATACCAAATGGACTACCAGAGCATGATGGTTCCTCAACTTCTACATATTCTGGGTGAACGATTTCTATGTCATAACACGTATGACCCCTGTCTCTAGTATCCCCAATTTGTCTATTACTACTTTTGTTAAGTTGCCTACGGTTATCTATCATTTGGCATTATAAGATTCAACTTCGACATCTTCCTCGATTTCAGCTCCCGTACCACTAGGGGTCCAGGTAAATATTGGGCTCGAAGTCTTACTCTTATTCGACGTGAGGCCTTCAAATGAAAACAAATACAGAAAATGTAAGAGTCAAGCACTAACCAAAATCTGAAATCGAGGCCTAAGATCTAAAGCAAGGGTTTCAACAAACCAAAACATAAAATCAATATAAAAAATATAAGATTAGAATCTAGAATTTCTATAAGTCGTAAAGACACATGGGTGATCGAATTTGACAAAACCCTAAGTCGATCGACTACGGATCTAGAACTACGATGACTTGGTGATGAACGAAACAATTCGAATCATGCAAAACACGACCTAGGTGGATCTAATCCATCACTAAATCAATTTTGCAAACCCAAAATGAAGAAGAATGAACGACAACACGAGAACATAAAATGGTATTTCTAGACTAAATCTTGAACACTACTTTGTTGGTTTTCTATATGTAGAAAAATTAATTCTTACTCAAGTAAAATCAAAGGATTTTTTTTTTTTTGCTTACCAAGAAGTTTGAGTTCGAAGATTACGTTGTGAAAATTGACTAAGAGGTTTGTAAACGTTTGGAAGATTTCAAGCGATCTTTATTTTCGAAGAATACAAAGAGATGGAATGAAAAACTTAGTGGAGAAGTTTTGGTTATTTAAACTCACATTTTAACTCAAGTTGCCACGTGTTAAAACCACTATGGATATCAGCCAACTAAGGTAACTGAACAGAAGTTAATTTGAAATTCAAACTTTACGATAAATGCACCCAAAACATGAAATCATGCTTAAACAAGGGGCCACTTCAGCCGTAGAAGTTGAAATGCTTCAATCCCTTCAATTGAGCTTTTCAAAGCTCATGATGTCATTGACACCTAGTCGTAACTAAAGTACATATCACTCGTTTTACTTAACATGTTGCCGAACTCACATCCGACTCAACTGAAATTTACACTCTCTAATTTCAAAGACTTCCTCTTTAGAGAGTGAGGGACAAACTGTGGTAGCCAAAAATGGTCTTTGGGCCTAATACTAATCCCATTTACAATCTTGATTCAGATTTGGCCCAGAACCAACAAATTCGGGTCGACCTGTCCAGCCTTAATAGATTCATTATTTGACTCGCTCATTCCTGCACTTAAACTTAACAATTGGTATCATGGATAACACACGATTCAGTTTGAATTGGTAAATCAAATGTGCAATCCCTCAATATTCAGTCTGGATTTCAGGGTTTTCCCTCGACTGCACTCCAACGTGTTGATAGGTCTAGATGATCTATAAATAGACTCTTTGTTCATGAAAAAAGGATTCGAAAAGTTTCTACTTCTCTCTCAAGCTCTTGGCGTGCTGAAATTCTGCTACACACCAACTCTTATCGCTAAAATATTTTTTCTTTACCATAACCTTAATCACTTTCAGTCGTTTCGCCTAACCTAAGCGCACCCAAGGCTCAAAATTGGCTACCAACTTATTTCCTTTAATATTTTTTTTTTGTTTTTTTTTTGTTTGTTTTCATCTCTTTTACAAGTATGATATCTCTGATTCGACAGGCTAGACCATGTTGCTTAGGCCTAACCTAAATCCGATCTGACCCATATCAATTGTAGTTCAAATCCTATAATGCATATTTTACAAGCATCTGTAAGGAGTTTTCTTCCCGGGTTGTAGAAGTAGTTATCTTCCGTTATGAGAGTAAATATCCGGAGAACATATAAATTGTTTGTAAATTCCCTTAACCTATAGTGTAAAATATACCTAGAAGGGGGGGGGGGGGGGGGGTGAATTGGTATATGCTCAAATTTTAATCTTCTTTAAAAACACAAGCAATCTTATACAACACTTAGCATAATATCCAAAATGATATATGACAAAACAAGTGTTCAAGCAACACAAATCAACTAAGTGAAGAAATTAAAGATGCTAAAAATCAACACAAGATATTTATGTGGTAAAACCTCCTAAGAGGAAACATCCACGGGTTGATACCACAACCACCGACAAAAGCAAATCCACTATTTCAAATAAGAGTTACACACTCAAGCAATCAACACATGTTCTCCAAGCTATCACTCATACTCTATCCTTGAACCTAGTGATCTACTAAGCCGACTTCCTATCCAATACCTTCTGTCTCTAGGAAGATTCCTTGCTCACCTTTCCGGATCCTCCTAACCCTAAGCAAGACTTCTTGCTCAACTATCTAAGTCCTCCAAACTCTAGTTGAAACTTCCTTGCCCAACAATCTGAGGTCTCACACCTCTTGTCGAGACTTCCACTTGCTTAGCTATCTAAGTCCTCCCGACTCTAGCTAAGACTTCAAATTGCTCAAATCAAAGAATCACTCTAAGATATGAGATTTCCTACCTCTTCACAAGGCTTCTAAGTGATCATGAATGCAAAACACAAACAAGCACTCAACATAGAAAATGATGATCAACAAATTCTATGGACATGTAACTAGATAGCTAGATTATGCTTTCAAGGAACAATCACAAATGTATCTTGGCAACCTAATCATGTTATCAACTAAGAATCAAATCAATGAAATGAATATACCAATTGATGTAGACCTAGTTCTTAGAAAATGAAATTAAATCTAGAAATAATCAATCAAGCATAAGAACAAAAGATTTCTAGAAACAATTTCATGTTTATTAAGTGTAGCACAAATCAATCAAATTATCTCAAATCTAGCTAAACCTGAAAATCAAATCAACAAACCACAAAATGATATCAAAATCATCTTAGTCATGCTTCTTAATCAAAAGCGATCAATCAATAAGAATATCTAAGAAGAAAACTAAGAAGAATATGATTTTACCAACAAAGATGAAAATCACGAACTGAAGATCTGATCACAAAGTAAAATCTAGACATAATTTGGTTCTGTAATGCTTGGAGTTTGTAGATCTATTCAAGACACTCGAAATCGGTTTTTGAATTAAGTGATTTGGAGTTGAAATGAAGAAGTTATCACAAAATTAAAAATCAAAATGTTGAGAGAAAAATTCTACACTTGTTCTTCAAATTCGTTTTTCTCAACTAATTAATGAATGAGAGGGAAGGAGAGGTTTTTAAGAGAGAATAACCAAATGACCAAATTGCCCCCATTCTTTAGTGCCTCCCTGAGATGGCCCGTGGGCATCTCGGGGCAGAGCACCTTTGGGGCCGAGATGGCCACGTGCCATCTCGAGATGGTGCAAGGTGATGGCTTGAGCCATCGCACATCTTCCCTTGCGCTCCTCTAGAGTTCTTCCACCGTTCTTTGGCCTTTGAACTCCGAATTTGAATCCGTTTGAAGATTACGAACCAGGAATCCCTCATATACATGGACATATAAGATAATCAATCCAAAAAATAAGAATTCGACTCGATATATGAAGATGAAGACAATATATGCAACATGAGTTGAAAGTGTAGTATCTTTTGACTTAGAACTCGAAATCAATAGTATGAGTAACCGAAATGACCGGAACTCAATCATGAATAATCTAAGACTAAAATCAAGTTCAATATACATGTTATACAAATATATAAACATACAAACACATTTCACACAAGAATGTAAACTACATTGAGATAGTCTCTAATCATGCATTTGTCCAAAACATGTTACTTTCATACCAATGCATGAGCATTCAACTTCAAGTGTGTGAATGTGTTATACCAAATGATGTGATACGATGTAGGGACACAAATGTATGAATTATGTTTGTGTGCGCCTATGCCTTGCAAGAGGAGGAAGAATCTTGATACCTTAGCATCCAAGTAAGGATATATCCTCTTGAAGATGAACTTTGCATGTGAAGTCGCTTTCCATCATTGAAGTCCGATCTAATCATGAACCATCTAAGCAACTAAGCAATACAAACAAAGAGTATTTTGTTATGGAATCAAGCCAACAAAAATCTAAAATCTGTCATTATTTGATATCGACGGGTCCCGACAGTCCTATTATAATATTCTTGTAATACTTAAAAAAAATTATACCAAAAAAACAATTATTTTTATTAAAGAACGTGAGACATTAATATGGTTAATAATTATATATATATATATATATATATATATATATATATTATTGTTAATATTCGCTGGTGACCGAGTCAATTTCTTTTCATTCACTCATAAAGATAAATCAAATCCTCATTAGCAATGATGTTCAACATTAATTGAAAAAGAATTACACAAAAATTAAGTATGAATCAACATCATATGAGTTATTGATGACGTATTGAATGTCTTGATTTATTTACTTATTTTTCTTGTTAACAACCAAATAAAAATAGATTATAAATAATTAAACAGAAATTTTAAATTTCTTACATCATTGAAGCCTATGGGATATTACCAAGATGGAACATCGAAGAATATGATGGAACCCTAGCCTCCGCTGAGAAAAGTAAATGAACCCTAGTCGCCGCAGCTCATCGTTCGTCAATCAGCGACTTCGTCTGCATCACCAACAGTTGAAAGCCAGTTGTCAGACCTTAGCCACTGCAGATCCGAGATTGATCGAAGACCCAGTTCTGTCTCATGATCAATTTTTTTCACCGACATGACTCAGTTCTGTCACTGACTTTGCCCGATGAACGTCAGTCGTCAGACCGCCGTAGATCCAAGATCGATCGAAGACCGTGATCCGTCGCACAATCCAGATATGTCACTGACTTTGCTAGCACCCCGTCGATCTACTGTCACGTCATTTGGTCGCCGCTGCCACCTGTTTGTCTTGTCGCTGCTGCCATCTGCTCACCTAGCCAGTTCCCGTTCTCATTCTCTTTACTGGGAAGAAATATGATTTATAAATCTTGAATAATTTTTTATTTATTTTTATTGTTGTTTAAACTTACGACCGTTATGGAGGTATCAGATCTATTTCCAGAACTTGAATTGCGAACTAGAGCCCCTTCAATCCAAAAAGACTTTCACACGAATGGACTTTTGAATCCCAAACCAGTAATGAAATCCTATGCTCAAGCAATCTCATCTGCCATTGCTCCAGTGTCTTCGGCTCCAAAGAAAAAAGGTGATTATGTTGCAATTAAAGTCAACCCAAAAGTTTATGAAGAACGGTTGAAACTTTGCAGTTACTCTCTTATTGGTCGAGTCATTTTGTCAAAGGGAGAGGAACCATGGAAGGTATTGGCTCTTAAAGAAAAACTTCAATCTTTTTGGAAATTGAACTCTCAATGGAGTCTTATCTCTATTGGGTGGGGATTCTTCCAGATTCTTTTGAATTATGAGGAAGATAAAGCCAAAGTTTGAGGCATCGGACCTCTGCATTTGAAACCTGGAACTTTAAGGCTTCAGCCATGGACTCAGGATTTTTATCCCAACACACAGTGCACAACGAATGCCCAAATATGGGTGAGGTTTTATGATCTACCTTAGGAGTTTTGGCACCCCTAAATCCTTTCAGACATGGCACATGGGATCGAAATTCCTCTAAAATTTGACAGAGCTACCCTAAAGGGTGATTATGGCCATTTCGTTCATATGCTGATTGATGTTGACCTTTCCAAGCCTTTTTCTGATTCCATTATGATAGAGGTAGGGGATGATTGTTTGTTTCAGACTCTTTTCTTTGAGAATGTACCAAGTTTTTGCTCAGTTTGTTGCTCTATTGTTCATTTGGCCGCTTCATGTCTCCATTCGACTAGATTTATAGGGAATATCACCGCCAAGCCAAATGATAAGATTCCAGAAAGAGGAAGATCCAAATTAGACAAGAGTATAAAACACAAGTCAAGAGATGTCCCGACCTCTCGAGTCTTTGAGACTATCAAATCGAGTATTGATGTCATTGTGACTAAACCCGTTACCTCTTTACAAACAAGGCAACTTTAGATTCGACAGCCTCTTCTAGTTCTCTTAGGCCAATCATTCCCAATGGACATGGGGAGGCCTTAAAAAATGATGCTTATTTGGATGATTCCACAGACCCATTACACTGTGCATGTTGATATAGATCCCACGTCATATCCTGTTATTTCTGATATAGAGGCCTTAATTGATCCTCCCAAGGTAGAACCATATTTGCACAATCTTGAGGGTGAAGCTAGCTCTGATACTGATAGTGAATGCACCGAATGTGACTTCAGCCACCCCATATCTATAGACATCACAGGTGTTCAAGGAGGAGTATCTTGGGCAGATCAATCGGAAGATTCAGGTTGAAAGGAGGTTACCGCCAAAAAAAGGTAAGAAAAATAAGAAACAGGTTTCCAATGTGGTTTCACCCAAAACTAAGGCTGTTAAAAATAAATTAGTACATAAATGATTGTCCTTTATTGGAATGGTAGAGGTATTGCAAACAGCGATACTCAACGTACTTTGAAAGATTTTTGTTCTCATCATAGATCAAATTTTGTTTACCTTGTTGAACCATTGTGTGCATTTGATTATATTTCTCCTACTTTTTGGCGCTCTGTGGGGTTACACTTTATTGGCTCTAATGCCAGAAGTACTCATAGTATATGGATTTTTGGGTCTACTGCCTTTCAGAATGCTACTATTGTCCTATCTCACTCTCAACATGTTACGATTTCTGCTACTTTTTATAGGAATGTACATTAGATCTCTTTTATTTATGCTAGTGTGAACTACATCACTCGTAGATCTCTTTGGAGCTCTCTTATTGATATTGTTGGTTCGGACATTCCATGGCTTGTTATTAGGGATTTTAACTCGGTTCTAGGAGCTCATGAGATTACTGGTAACATTTCCACTATTTCTTGTGATGATTTTTATGCTGCTTTAACGGTTTGTGATATTGTTGACATTGAAACGAAAGGAGTTTTTCATACCCGGATCGGTCGAGGCAGGCGAGGTATGGTTCTTTCTCGTTTAGACAGAGTTGTATGTTCCCACTCATTTCTGACTTCTTGGTCTCAAATCGCCTGTGTTACCCTGCCTAGATCTCATTCAGATCATCACCCGTTATTTGTTTCTTATTCTGCAAGTGCATCGTTAGGTCCACGGCCCTTCTGGTTCTAAGGTATGTGGGTTTCTCATCCCTCATTTCTTAATTTGGTTAGATCGGTTTGGTCATCCTCTTTCACTCGGAGTGGCACTGGATTGTTGTTCAGAAATTGAAGCTTTTGAAAAATGTTTTAAGAAAGTGGAATTGGGAGATGTTTGGGGATATTACAATGAATGTCACTAAGGCTAATGAGAAGGTGATTCTTATTCAGGACAGGATTAGTTCCGAAGGTTTTCCAGATGATCTTTTTCATCTTGAGACCACTGCTTTAGTTGATCTGGATAGTGATTTAAAACAACAAGAATTTTTTCTGAAAAAAAAAAGTAGAATCAGGTGGCTTGTTGAGGGTGATCGGAATTCTAAATTTTTTCACTCTCTATTGAAACATAGAAGGGGAAACAAGACTCTTTCCTCCATTCAAATTGGTGAAAATATTTCTAATGATCTTGTGGATATTGGCGAGCATGTTTCCTTTTTTTATCAGCATCTATTTTTAGATCCTGTCAATAATAGTTCAGACCTCTCTATAATTAGAGATCATGTGCCTTCATTGGTTACTATTAATGAAAATACTTCGATTCTTCGGGTTCCCTCTTTTGATGAAGTTTGGAATACAGTTTTTGCCATGGATCCTTTGAGTGCTCCTGGTTCTGATGGTTTCTCGGGCAGATTTTATTCTCATTGTTGGAAATTGTGGGCCATGATGTGGTTTTGGTCTTTCAATAATTTTTTCACTATGGTCGAGTCTTTCCGGGTTTGAATTCTAATTTCTTGGTCCTTATTCCAAAGACTCTGAACTCTCTTTTGGTCGAACAGTTTCGCCCGATTGCTCTAGGTAATTTTCTGTTTAAGGTTATCACTAAGATTATTGCTGATCGCTTGGCCAAAATTTGATCCCGTATTATATCTCCATATCAATTTGGTTTCATTAGGGGTCGTCAAATCAGAGACTGTATTTCTGGTGCTTTTGAATATTTTAATGTGTTAAATAACTGTAGTCGCGGTGGGCACTTGGCTTTAACAATAGACATTCGAAAGGCTTTTGACTCCATCAGTTGGCATTTTATCTTCTAAGTCCTTTAGTGTTTTGGCTTCTCTGAGAGTTTTATTGGTTAGGTTGCATCTATTTTTAGTTCTGCTAGGATCTCAGTTCTTATTAATGGATCCCCTCAAGGTTATTTTCCCTGTTCGTGTGGAGTTCGGTAAGGTGATCCTCTTTCCCCTCTTATTTTTTGTTTGGCAAAAGATATTTTGAGCAGATACCTTACGCATCTTGTAGACTCGGGCTCTATGACTTCTATCTCTTCTCAAGTTGGGATTCGTACCCCTTCGCATTTTCTATATGCTGATGATGTTATTCTCTTATGTTGGGCTTCTCCTCAGAATTTACAAGTAATTTAAATGCTTATGCACTTTATGGTTCTCTCTCGGGTCAGTAAGTTAATTGGGAAATATCTTCTATTTTTTTGGCAAAGGCATATCTGGGCCTCATATTGCTAACTTTCTTTCAATGTCTGGGATACGAAAGGGTGAAGATTTGATGACGTATCTAGGGGTCCCTCTTTTCATTGGGGCGCCTAAGCGTCAGTGGCTGATCCCATGGGCTGATAAAATTAAAAGTAAATTGGAATCATGGAAGAGTTTCTCTCTTTCAATGGCAGGTAGGTTATGTCTTATTGATTTATGGATTACAGGTTCCTACCTGCATTACTTTCAAGTTTATCGTTGGCATTCATCTCTTTTAAAAGATTTAAATGCTGCTATTCGGAATTTTTTTTGACTGGTTCGATTGACAGTCGTAAATCTGTCCAAGTTGCTTGGAAATCTTGTTGTAGGCCTAAGGATGGTGGTTGTCTTGGTGTTAAAGACCTTGGTATTCTTAACAAGGTCATGCTTAAGAAATTCACTTGGAGGATGTTGATTGAGGAGTCCTTCGTTTTCACATATCTTCCGGGCTCAATTTTTTACCCAGGATCACAAACCTAGAACATGGTATGTTGCTTCTTCTGTTTGGCCAGGTCTAAAATTGCATTATACTCCCCTGATGATTGAGTCTAGATGGTTGGTTGGCCATCATTCTAAGGTCCGTTTTTGATCAGATAACTAGTTGGGATATCCTTTGATTGACCTGATTGAGGATAGGTCTTCGTTACAACCTCCGATGGATTCTGTTGTGGGTGATATTTACTCAGATGTTGTGGGTTGGAATATTCCTACTTCTTTTAAAGCTTCTTACCCAGATGTTGCTTATGAGATTGAGAATGTGGTGGTTAACACTGATCTAGACTCGATAGTTTGGACATGTTCCTTAGATGGTTTTGTTTCCTATTAATCTGCTTATACCTCTCTTTCTGAGGTTAGGAGTTCTATGTTTTGAGGTAAGCAGATCTGAGCGTCTTTCATTCCTCCTTCTCTCTCTGTCCTCATTTGGCGGCTGTTTCATGGCAAGATTCCCGTAGACATTGCATTGCGTGCCAGAGGTTATATCCTCCCATATCGTTGTCGGTTTTGCTATCCTGTAGAGGAGGACTTAAGGCATCTTTTTCTTAACTGTCCTTTTGTTCATGGATTGTGGGATGTTGTATCCTCTACTTTTGGCCTTAAACTTAAGTTAGATGGTACTTGTTTGGACCTTTGGCAGGAGGCAATGAGAGTTGTATTTAGCACTCATCTGAAAACTCTTTGGCGGGTTTCTATCATCATGGTTTTCTGGGTGGTGTGGTTCTTCCGGAATAAAGTTACTTTTGAGGATGGCAAGATTGTCTTTGTTGATGCACTTTCACTACTTTGGCGTTCTGTTCGTGAGGCAGACTCTCTTCAGTCTGGCACTAAGAAGAATTCAATGGATAAGCTTCAGATTCTTCAACGGCTTCATGTCTCTGGTCGCCCTCCAAAGGTTCCTCGTATTTTAAAGGTTAATTGGCGTCCTCCCCCTTCAAGTTGTCTTAAGGTTAACATGGACGGGGCTGCTTTTGGTAGTCCTGATCTTGCTGGTTGTGTAGGGATTTTTTGCACATGCAAGGGTTTCGTTAAAGGTTGTTTTGTTATTCCTCATAGTGTCTGCTTTGCTTTTGAGGCTGAATTGGTTGCTACCGTTTACGCTATTAATTATGCTTGGACTTTTGGCTGGCGTCGGTTATGGTTGGAGAGCGATTCTACTTTTGTAGTGGATATCCTTCGATCAAGGTCTCGTAAGGTTCATTGGCGCCGGCGCACCGCTTGGGATAGGTGTTTGAGTTTAATCTCTCAAATGGATTTTACTGTGACTCATATTTATCGAGAAGGTAATCTAGCTGCTGATAGTTTAGCTTCCAGGAGCCCCAATATCGTCTCTCCTACATGGTGGTGGAATGCTCCGAATTTTTGCAACCCTTTAATTTTCAATGATTTTTGTAGCAGACCTTCTTTTAGGTCATGTTGATCTGTTTTCTTCTTTAGTTTTCTGTTATGTTTTGTTCTTTTTTCTTTTTTCTTTAATAAAATGTTGGGTTTGCACCTCTAACAATCTTATAAAAATAAATAAATAAATAATCAAATAAAAACAGAAATGAGTAGAAAATCGAATTATGAGAAGTTAATCAAAAGGAGTTGGTCTCCCACTTTGACTTATGGATAGAAGTTGGATGCATATTTTTTTTTTAGTGTTACAGGGCTTGTTGGATGATTTGTGCAGATTAGAGGATGTCAAAATTTAATAAAATTCGAGACTCGGGTTGAAAGGTGAGTGACACCTAACTTTTTATGAGGCTTGACCATCTTTCATATTTTGCACGGGACCACGACTATTCTCACTCATAAACTAATTTTTATCAATATTATTTATTTTTAGTGAGTTACTAACATTACAAATTCACAAACATTCAAGTATTACAACTACAAGAGAGTTATCCAAATTTCTAGCACTTTTGATGATGATTTTGTTGATCATAGTAGATTTAATAACTTGAGTTTTAATATTATATAATATATTATTTTGAATTATATTTAAAATTATTATTATTATTAATTGTATTATGATCATTACTGGTATAATTATTGAAATGTACTATTTTTAATTTTTTTTAATTATCACTATTTTCATGATTATTAGTATAAATATAGCTATAATGCTATTTTGTCTAAATTTCACTTCCAAATTTGTTGTCCAAATATTGTGATTTAATTGTAATACATTCATTTAAATTACATGATTTAAATGAATGAATTACAATGTTGACACATTATTTGGATACCAAATTTGAACAATTACAATGTTGCCACATTATTTGGACACCAAATTTAAATAAAATAGCATTACTACAAACGTAAAGGCCGAAAACTTCAATAATTTAGGATTATTATTAAAAACTAGCCACCATTTTTCATGTGACTGTAAGTCCACATGATAATAAGTATGAAGATTTGATTTTCTGATGTATATATACATTGATACACAGCTAAACAGACCGAACACATGCCATATATAATTTGTTTGGTACATTACACAACAACCCTTCTTCAGAGCACAACAAATTTAAAACATAATTCCTAAGCACTCTATAAAGCTTGAAAGTTAGTGCTGCAATTCTTCCTTCACTTGCACAAACTTATTGCAGCAATGGCCAGAGAGAAAGCTAGCCATTACATCACTTGCATTACAATTTGTTTTACTGTATTTCTTCTTCAATTTGGCTTCGCTTCGGCAGCTCATGTCGTGACAGAGCTGCCTGGTTTTGATGGTGAACTCCCCTTCTATCTTGAAACTGGGTAATTGAGCTCTCTATATTTTTGGATGTGATTTTGTACATAAAAAGGTTTTCGATGACATCTTAGGCTAATGCAATAATATATATATATATAATGTATGTAGATATATAGGTGTCGGTGAATTGAACGAGTCGCAGCTATTTTACTATTTTGTGGAATCACAGAGGAGCCCTGCATATGACCCTATTATGCTTTGGCTCACCGGTGGGCCTGGTTGCTCTGTTCTCTCTGCGTTCTTCTATGAAAGTGGTCTGTTTCTTTGAGCACAATAGCTTCTGCATTTTGAATTATTTGATTTTCATTAATAATTTACATTTTTTTCTTTTCCATTTCAATTAATTTTGCAGGTCCAGTAGCTTTTGATTATGGTAATTATAATGGAAGTTTACCATCACTCCACCTAACTCCTTATACATGGACAAAGGTACAAAATTTTCACACTTATTTAAGGATTTCTAGTTTCAGAATTAAATATCATATTTTTTTTTGTCCAGGGCATCAATATTATATATGTAGATGCACCAGTGGGCACTGGATTCTCTTATTCTACAACCCAAGAAAATTATTACTTTAATGACACCAAATCTGCAGCACAGACTTATGAGTTTCTAAAAAAGGTACCGGTACCAAGATAGTAAACAAACATCAATTTCATGGTTCAATCAAATTTACTCTTAATAGTTTGTAAATTGTCGTTGTGCAGTGGCTAATAGAGCACCCCCGGTTCTTAAATAATCAACTCTTCATCGGCGGTGACTCTTACTCTGGCATTCCTCTTCCTATGATTGTTCAACTTGTTCTTGATGGCAACCAAATTGGACTTGAGCCAACTATGAACTTGAAAGTAATTAATCGTTATAGTCCTACAACTTTGATTTGACAATTCTTTCAAACTTGTCTTGATTTCTTTTTCTAAATGTTGTGTTTTTGTTTCTATACTTAAATACTTTTATTGGATTATTTTCTATCATCCTAAGCTTCCGAGTTTGACATTTTTATCTGTAACTGATAGGGATACATGCTTGGGAACCCGAAGACTGATTCATTTTTTGACGTCAATTCACTTGTACCTTTTGCCCATCGACTCACACTCATATCTACTGAACTCTATAATGTATTAAACTACACTACATCCATCTCTAAGTAAGCAAATGCTAGTAAGTGTTGTATTATTTAACTCTAAAACATGTAATATTGTGGTTTTGCAGTCACTTAAAGAATATTGCGGAGGAGATTATGTTAACATAAATGCAAGCAATACAGAATGTGTTACATCCATGAATACATACAATGAGGTAATTAGAGTGCCAAAGTTCGTCACTTTACAATCCATTTAATATAGCCATGCGTCAGTACTATCACTTTTACAGGAATATTTAATCATCTTTAATTTCATTTCAGATGATACTTCAAATAAATACTATGAATGTTTTGGAGCCCTATTGCCAAGTCTCAAAACCTACAAAAATTGAAGGAAGAAGATCACTCGTAGATTTAGACCCTACAGATATTCCTCTGACAGAAGTCAAAAATGGGAGTGCATTCTGGTGCCGAGTAATTCTACTGATTTGAACTTAAACTTTCAAAATCTTATGACGTGACAAGTTAAAGTAAATGCTGATATTAACAAAAACTCGTAATTTGAAAGCCACAAGTGATGATAAATGGTGTTGTTATCAACCATAAGTCAAACCAAGTTCCGATACCATATTAGTAACTATCGAACCTAAAAACGTAAGATAATAGAAAATAGTTTAAGAATAGTATTTAATCACTCTAATATGAGTAATTTGTTTCAGGATTATAATTATGTGCTATCTGGGGTATGGGCCAATGACAGAAGAGTTAGAGATGCTCTTCAAGTTAGAGAGAACACAACAGGAGTGTGGAAGAGGTGCAATAGCACCCTTGCCTATACAAAGACTGTTTTAAGCAGTGTGCCTTTTCAACAGAATCTCACCAAGACCAGCCTTCGAGCTCTCATATACAGGTCACCTAATTAACACCTCCAACTTTCTTTGCAATTTTTTTTTTTTTTTTTCAAGATGATACTGTTTATTTTAGCCAAATCATCAATTCTGAAATTTGGGAAAATGTTCTTCAGTGGGGATCACGATTTCTCCGTCCCACACATTGGAACTCAAAATTGGATTCATACTCTTAATTTGACTACAAATGAATATTGGCGACCTTGGTTTGTTGACGGTCAAGTCACCGGGTACGTGTGCTCTTAGGACACCAAATTTTTTACACTTGATGGCTTTGAATTGAATGCTAATTGAAAACCAATCTCATGATGCAGATACACTGAGAAGTTTATGAGTAGTAGTGGTGACTTTACATTGATATATGCAACAGTAAAGGCAAGAACAACTCATCAACTTTAGCTACATTTGTTGTTGATATATAATTCATAAGTAACTTAACAGTTTCTATGGTTTTGATTGTCACAGGGGGCAGGTCATGTTGCTCCAGAGTACAAGCCCAAGGAATGTTATCAGATGATAGATCGCTTCTTCGCTTATTTCCCTCTATGATCAGTCATGAGTTTCATAATTTCTCATTGAATTTTGCATCATCACTGTTTTTCTGTTGAAAATTCTGGACTTATGGCATACGGTCTCTAAGGGGGAAAAATGGACTCCTGTAGGAAAAGAATCTATTTTGTTAGAAGTTTAAACCATGGATTAAGTTATACTTTGACATAAAATCTCTCTAATTTAATACTAGCTAGATACATTAATTATTTCTTTTATATATCCTGCCGGGCTCGTAGCTGCTACCAACTTTGGTCAAAGAAATAAATTAATAATTGTGATTAAAATATAATGTAATAAATTTCTAAGATTTCTTTGTAAGAAATTAAGAATATGTAATCTCACTCATTCCTAGACATGATCGCGGTTCAGTTTCAACCGTGGAACCGAACCATCTTTTCTTTTAAAAAATTATTACAAAAAATGACAGTTTATTTATTAAAACAAAATGTTGAAAAGTGAAAAGACACAGAAGAAAATTGTGCCGTGACACATAACCCCTGTCTAGATAAGCATGTTTTTCTATGCCTTATCCTCCTTTATAGGTTAGATCTCTCTTCATTGCTCTGATTTCTCTAATGTGGGATGTGGGTTTGAATACAACTATAGTTATAAACAATCATTCTATGATCGAGATTAAGTAAGAAGAATATGTGAATGATATTTGATGATATATATATATATTATTTTTGTTCTAGATGAAAAAGATGGTAATGGAATTGAAGCTTGGGTGACAACGGAAGAGGAAGAGATGGCATATTTGATTTTTCTCTTTTAACAAAAAAATTACTTAATTTCAATAGATCTCAATAGACCTCCTAACTTTCTCCATGTTTTCCATATTTGAAGAAGAATTTGAGACTTAAGATAATATCATTATGTTATATGAATGAACGGAAAGGGTGATTCAGTCTCACATCTCACATCGAATAAATAAGATAAATGAAAAGAAACATAATATATATAAAAAGGAGAAGAAGACAAAGGAAAACATATTTACTTGAACATGGATACTGTACGATGTCCTTTCTAACATTTTATTTCTTAATAAATAAAATGTTATTTTTGTAATGAGAAAAAAAAAATACCCATCAAGAAGGTTTTGGTTCCGGTTCCTTCAAAACCGGAACAAAATCTAACCGGGGTCATATCCACTTATTCCTCCATATATTAATAATTATTATAAGGTTGACTATATGTTTCTTGAAATATAAATTTTCTGATGCTTGTCTTTTATTAATTTTTCTAGACATTTAAGTCTAGTAGGATCTTATCTTTAATTTTTTTGTAATGTACTCAAAAGTTTTGGGATCGAATTCTCATACTATAACAAGAAATTATTTAGTGTCATTGATGTTTTGGTAATTGTTTTGCATATAATAGGCTCCAGTGTTGTTGAATTATCGTCAAACAACTTCGTTGCTGGGAAAATATTAGGGGTGGGCATTAAGTTGCGATTCGAACCGAAAAAAGGGTATTCGATTCGATTCGATTCGTAAGGGTAATTCGGTTTAAACTAGTTTAAAAGTTGAAAATCAAATTTTTTTTCGGTTCAAACCGATTTGATTTTCTCAAAACCGGATTGAACCGAATAAACCAAGTGTATAAGTAAAAACAAAATCTAATATATTTAATATATTTAAGGGTAATATGTTTTTAACTAATTTTTCTTTTTAATATATTTTTAAGTTATGTTTGATTTGGGTTTTTTGGTTATTCTAATGTCCAAAATTAGCATCCAACAACCCATTAATGTTAAAAAAAATTCAAAAAACCCATTAAGTTAGCCGGCCCATTAGGCCCAAAACCAAATTGAATCGAACCGAATCGAATCGATTAAAATAGGTTCAATTCAATTCGGTTCCCATTTCTTATTAGGTTTAAACCGGTTCAATTTCGGATAAATCGAAATATTTTAGGTTTAATTGGGTTTGACCTAAAATCGAATTGAATCGAACCATAGTCACCCCTAGAAAATATTGGTGATGTTGTCAACGAATCTTTAATTGGTGAAATGTATACTGTACAATGAATCTTAATTGATTAAATGAGTAAAATGCATGCTTAGAAATTAAATAAACTAATACACATTGAATTTTTTTTTGATAAAATTGGACTGACCAAGAGGGAAAAAGCATCACAAGCGATCATATGTTGAAAAACCCCAAGACAGTATCTATCAATAATATAAAAATAATAAAATGAAAAGTAACAAATGCTAGATTAACACAAAAACAAAGGGAAACAATCCTAATAAAAACATTGGCACGCAGGCCATAAAAACAAAAAACATCAAGAAAAACGAAAAGACTCTCTACCCATACAATCATTGTCAACCAATAAAGAGCAGAAAGACGGGGAGTTTACCCACCACGAATCGATCTCTAACCCCAAAACATGCTTAGAAAGATCGTCTGCAACCTGATTCCCCTCCTTAAAGATATGAGAAACCTGAAACTCCATTTTTGATATCTGATAGATACAGCATTGCCAAGCCTGTCGAATCCGCCAAGGAACCTGTTCAGAGCGAGAGGAGAGCAGTTGAACCATATAAGAAGAATCACTCTCAAGCCAGATCCGATGCCACCCATTCTGCCAAGCAAAATTAATAGCTATCGAAGCTGCAAGAAGTTCCGCCTCAAATGCAAACACATGATCAAGAGGAACAGCAAAACAACCCTTTACAAAAGCTATACAATTTCAGAAAATACCCCCACAACCCCCAGCACCTGGAGAACTCAGGGCAACACCATCAGTTTTAACTTTGGTCCAACCAGGAGCCGGAGGCGACCAAATCACACTCCTGATAACAGGGGCCCTAGCCAGACGATCACGAAGATCAAAAGTATGAAGAATCAAAAGATCATCTACACAATTATGCATACACCCAATCTCTAACCGATTAGCGTCAGACACCACAAGCCAAACAAAAGACAAAACAGATCTGAAATCCATAGTCTTACTCTTAAAAATCCACTGGTTACGGGCAAGCCACACACTCCAAACCACAACATGAATAGTTGTCTTCCATAAAACACGCACCTGATCGCTAAACAAAACTGACATGGCCTGAGAGAAGAACGAACTCCACGTATCGGTAGAAATACGTCGCTGAAAAGCTGAGAAAACCGCCTCACAAAGAGCAACCGCTAAGGGGCATTGAATGAAAAGATGATCAGACGACTCACTGCTAACCCCACAAACACTGCATCGGGAAGCTAAGTGAAACCCAGCCCCGACATAAGCGATCCTCTGTAGGAAGCCGATTCAACAAAAGAAGCCATGTCAAAGTTGACCGGGATGGAGGGATAAAACGACACCAAACATCTCTCCACCAAGGGACTTGCGGAGAGTCACGAATCATACAAGAATAAGCCGACTTGCAAGAAACTTGCCCATCCAGAGAATGAGCCCACACCAAAGAATCTGTAACTGGAGAGATAGCAACGCTATCGATCCGAGAACATAGATCTGGAAAACAGACTCGAAAACTATAGTCAAGAACCCACTTACCCTCATAAATAAAATCAGAAACCCTTGCCTTGAGAAGGGTAGCCAAGTAATCAGGAATTCCCAGAAGCTAAAGAATGGGAACCCCCAACCAATTATCGTGCTAAAAATCTCGCTGAGAATTCTCTCCAATGAGCCAAATGCCCTCTTTGAGAAGATCTGAATAGTTAGAGTGGAAAGAAGGCCAAATCGACGAAGTGACATACCCCCCATGAGATTTCCGAAGCTGCGTGAGATACCGCTCCCTCAGAAACAAAAAAGTAAAAACCTTAGAGGTCATAAACTTCCAGGTGAGCTTCCTTAAAAGAGAATCATTCAGTAACCCCATATCCTTCAAACCAAGACCACCTTGAGAGTAAGGCTTACAACAACGACCCCAAGCAACCCAAATCAGTTTAGTCTCCTCACAAGAACCTGTCCATAACAAATTTCTCAACTTACGATTAACCATCCGTAGCAAAGAAGAAGGCCATTTGTAAATCATGAATGAATGCACAAAGGATCCCATAATGACCGACTTGATCAGAGTAGCATGACCGGCCAAAGAAAGGGCTTTCCCCTTCCAATTAGCAAACTTAGATAGGATTTTATCCGCTATAAGCTGTAACACGGACTTCTTGGGCTTTTCTCGAAATAACGGTACCCCCAAGTATGAGAAAGGCAACCGACCAATCTGTATACCAACCAAGAACTGTAATCTACCAATCCGGGAAGGGGAAACAGAAGATCCAAAATAGATAGATGACTTACCTCAATTAACTAGCTGACCTGAAATGTTACCATAAACCTCAAAAGCACTCATGATATTCTTCAGATTCCGAACCGTGCCTATGTAAAAAATCGGAACATCATCTGCATAAAACAAATGAGTAGGAGCAGAAAATCCCCTCGGAGAAGAAATAGGCAATAAATGAGAAAAATCCACCATCCTCGACAACAGTCTACTAAGGAAATCCTCCGCAATACCAAACAAGAGAGGGGATAGAGGGTCACCCTGACGAACCCCTCTAGAACAATGAAAATAACCCTCTGGGGACCCATTAATCAACACCGAAAGCCTCGAAGATCTTAGGATGCAGTCAATCCAATCCATAAAAATTGGAGAAAACCCAAAAGCTTGAAACACTCTATGAAGAAAAGACCAATCCAAAGTATCGAAAGCTTTACGGATATCTATCTTCATGGCCAAATTACCTTCATAACACTTCTTATACAACAAATTCACACAGTCAGAAGCTAAAGCGATACAATCCTCAATGTGACGGTCCCGAATAAACCCAAACTGATAAGGAGAGACTATCCTATCTGTAATCTAAGCTAACCGATCTGCCAAAATTTTGAAAGAGATTTTGAACAAGAAGTTACTAAGCACAATCGGACGAAACTAATCTATCGAAATCAAATCCTTCTGCTTCGGAAGAAGAACAATGAAACTGGAGTTCAATCCTGGAAAAATAACCCTTGTACGGAAAAAGTCCTGAACCGCAAGAACCACGTCACTACCCACCACATCCCAACAAAGCTGATAGAACCTTCCAGAGACACCGTCTGGCCCAGGAGCAGAGGCTGCATCCATAGTAAAAACCACATCATGGATATCGTCCGTCGAAGGAATGCTAATCAGAAAAGCATTTTCCACATCAGTCACCAAAGAAGGAATCACATCCTCCACCACCGAGAAATCTGTCTCAACCCGAGAAGAATCCGAAGAAAATAGATTAGAATAAAACTCGATGATATGATCCCTGATAATCAAACAGTCATCACTAAAATCCCCATTAATCGAAAGAGAAAACAAAACGTTCTGGTACTGACTACGTCTAACAGAGGCATGAAAGAATGATGAATTACGGTCACCATCTTGTAGCCACTTCACTCTTGACCGATCATGATAAAAGCACTATTGTCTGTGTAACAACCCATCAAGCTCATGATGAACTCGAGACTCGGCCAAGAAAAGCTTCTCTGAAAAACCCATATTAGACATCTGAAGCTGAATAGACTGAAGCTCTACTGATTTGCTAGAAATCTTAGAATTTAGATCCCCGAAAACCTCCCAATTCCAAGTCTTTAGTGCATTCTTTAACCTCTTCAACTTGTTGATAACCACCTAAGGAGCATTACCCACATAAGAGGAACTCCAAATACGACGAACTAAAGGCATAAAATCTGGGTGATCCAACCACATGCTCTGGAACCGGAAAGGCCTAGGACTAAAGTTCACAATATCCGACAACTGAATCACCAACGGACAATGATCCAATAATCTACGAGGGAGAGCCATATAAGAAATGTCCCGCCAACAGAAAATACAACCCTCAGAAACCAAAGCTCTATCTAACCTTCTCTCAACTCTAGTACAAGGATAACAACCTCGAGCCCAAGTAAAATGAGCACCCTGGGATCGAACACCAACCAAATCACAATCCTCAATAACAGACTTGAAATCCTCACAGGAGCTACAAGCTGGAACATGAAGGCCTAAAGACTTATGAGCTCCCAAAACCGCGTTAAAATCACCTATAACCAACCTAGAGGAAGAAACCAAGCTGACCATGTCCCGAAAAGACTGCCAAAGCGATCTTCGGACAACCGTCGATGTACTCGCATAAACAAAAGTGAAATAATGCAACCAAAAGTTAACCGTGATTAAAACAGTAAGCTGCTGCTCATGAAACAGGACAATCTAAGCATCAGAAAAAGAATCACAAGAAAATACCCAAATCGTCAGTAAAAGACCACCCCTATCATTCAAGCCCACTAAATGAAGACTGAGAGAAGACCAGAAACAATAAGAGATAGAAGTAAAAGCTACAATAGGCTCAACAATACAGACCAAAGAAGGTCGGTGTAAAAGACACAAATCTCTAAGAACACACCTCATAGACTCATTCTCAATACCATGACAATTCAAGAAAAGGACCCTAATAATTGGAAATTCCAGAAGAACTCTTCATCTTGGACTTTAGCTTCGTCAGCCTACATGTAATCATCGTCGTCCTCTAAGAAATATTGCTATCATCTAATTCTTCCACCTCAGTTTGAGAAGCCCATGAAGAGCCAGCAATGAGACGGAGCTCAGCCTGGGAGTTAGAGGCCGAAAGTCTAGAACTCTAGGTAGAAGCAATAACCAAAAAGTAAATCTGAGAAGATCCCGAACATTCATTCCTAACCCCATGAGTAGCATGCAGAATCGACGGACGCTGAAGTGAGAAAGGTCCTACAGTAGTAGGAACCGTCTGAACCAATAAATCTATGACGGAAAGAGACTGGTTCGGAGCAGTGGAATGACCATCAAAAACCAGACCCGAAGTAGAAGAGGACTCCAATATCATCTCAGATCCCGAAAAGGAAGAAGTCTGACCCACTAACAAATCCAAACTCAAATCAGACCTAATATCCACAGGAGAGTCATGAACCACCAAGACAATAGAAACCAGGACTACTGTTGAGAACCTAGGAACTATCGGGATTACATTAACACTCTTAGACTGCTGATCATGAGAAACTGTTAATGATGTAGAATCAGATAAAATAGCTGAAACAACCGGATCTGAAGAAGCTAACAAAACATCATTAAGAGAATCATCGTTTCACCCCCCTTGTTGGGGCTGACCAACCTATGCAGCCACCACTGAAATAGTAAGACCCACCAAAAAAGTTAAACTTGGTGAAGCAACTACACAAGTAGAAGAACCCATACTCAAAACCGGATCTGAACCTGTAGAAGAATGAACCACTATAGAATCCAGAGACCCTAAATCCTTCTGAATGGCGGCAAAGACATTAGAAACCGAAACTTCCGTCCGAGTACTAGAAATAGGACGATAAACTAGTTTAGAGCACGGTTTTGGAGAATCTGAAACCCCTCATCAACAACAATCGTGGATGGACCATCTCTAGCTGAATCAGGCTTACAAGAGTTAACAGAAATCACTTTGCCGGATTTGTTTCAACCACAAGCGGTGGGCAAATGACCAATAAATGAACAAGTAGAGCAGAAAGCTGGAAGATTCTCGTATTCCACTGAAATAAAAGAACTATAAGAATCATCTCTCTCAAGAAGGAAAGAAGATGGAGGCACATTAGACACATCAATATCCACCAGAACACGTGTAAAATATCCAAAATCACTTCCACAGTAGCCATATCCAGTCGTAAAGGCACTCCGATCCCTTTAGCTAAATCAGAGACAATCTTCGAATGCCAATATTCCCATGAAAGATCATTAAAACGGACCCAAACCTGAGCATTTGAAGACTATTGTAATGCCGGATTAAAATGTGGAATCCAAGGCTGAAGCCTTAAAACACCTGATTTAAGACTAAAAGACCCCAAACTCTAAATCATATTCTTGTCAACATCTGAATTCAACATAATTTGAAAGTACCCCTTACCTAAAGAAATCAACCTCCAAGCAGAGTTCAGCTTCCAAACAGACTGTAACTTGGCTTTAAGATCAACCAACTTCCAAGGCTTCTCACGATTAGAAAGGATAACCCGGCCAATGAGAGAATACTTACAAGCTTCCAATCTAGATTTATAAGCAAAGGGATCCACCCGAACAGCCATATAACCACCCTTTTTTGAAAGAATCGAAGGACCATAAATATAATCCCCTGGAATCGGGGCAATCTTAAAAAGATTCGTAAAAGAAGAACCCCTAATAGATGATGTAGGCAAGAAGCTACCAACAGGCGGATCCACCCCGCCAACAACAACTTTACCTCTAGCACACACCTCACCAGATATAAGAGGAACAACCTGAGAAGAGGAATTCACTCCACTCACCAAGTACTGTAGCGAATCACTGTCGCAGAAAATACTGTAGCTAATCACTGTAGCATCTAATGAAAACACTGTAGCAATGACGGAACACTGTAGCGAATCACCGTAGTATGTAATGGAAACACTGTATCATTGACAAAACACTGAGCAGCGACCAATATTCACTGTATTTAGGGATCCCTCATCTATCAAAAAAACAAACCAAAATAGAAAATCTTGAAACGAATGTAACTCAGTGCAACAAACCCCAAATTACAAGTTTCTTGATTCTAAATTGCATAAAAAATCACGATATACAATCTTAAAGAAGAAAAAATGAACAGAATCAAACCGGAAGAGGGCCAAAAAAGTAAAACGACAGTGTAACCCTAAAATAAAAGACAAACCAGTGCAGAAACTTAAAATGGACGTAACTCTATGCAGAAAACTCTAAATCATCAGATTCTCGATTCCATGTTGCATAAAATTTTATGATCTACAACTTTAATGAAGAACATAAGATCAAAATCTGATCAGAGAAGGCTCGAAATCACAAAACAGCGCCCAAAACGTCTTAGAAAAAAACCTTAAGAAAATTCACTTATAATTAAATAAATTTATTTATCAATTAATTAATAATAGTAATTTATCAATTAATTGAGGGAGAACTTTAAAAGTAACCAAAAAATTAGTGTGTTTATTGTTTTTACCAATCTTTCCACATTTGGGATAAAATTGCCCTTCAGTGATAATGAATTGAAAAAACAAAAAATAAATTGAAAATGAATTAGTAAAGAATTGAAATAAAAAACAAATACAAAACACAATCCCCAAAACCAATAGTTGTGAGAGACTTGTGAGAGACTCTGTTACCAAACTGACGAGTTGTGAGAGACCACACCGGACGACGACGACCACTATGACTCGATGACGATGAGGAGGCGAGTAGGACATGCAGACGGCGACGACGACGGTGAGAGAGACCAGGGCCAACGACGAAACGTGAGAGATGAGTTGCTACGAGAGCCGACGACTTCGCGAGACCTGCTCCGCTGCCGACGACCACCACGAGGTGCCACCGACGATGATGTGGCGACGGAGATGACACCGTCAAGTCAACAACAGTAAGCACCTCCCCTTGACAATTGATTTTAGGGTTTCAACTGAAGATTGGGTCTTTGGTTGATTGATTTCGAAATTGATTTTCATTTAAACATTATCAAATTGATTTTGTTAAGTTGTTAACAAATCGATTTTGTTCACTTGTAATAGATTTTGAAATTTGAGGAGGGATTTTAAGAAATTGATTTTGTTCACATGTGATTGATTTTGAAATTGTTTTGAACTTGTGATTTCCATAGATACATTGAAAAATCTAGAAGCTTTAGAGTGTTTTTTATATTTGGTATTTAGCGTGATTTGCATGTTTAAATTTTTAGCATGATTTGTGGGTATTTAGCTTCAACATATGTTTCATCATATGTTAGAGAAAATAGAAAATAAAAAATAGCTTGAAAGTTGATTGACACTCACAACAATGTCTTGAAAGATGGTGTGTTGAATTGATGTGTGTAATTGTTGTGAACCGGTGTGTTTAATTGGGTATTACCGGGTGTGTTTAATTGGGTATGAATGGTGTGTTTAATTGAGTAGGACTAGTGTGTTTAATTGGGTATGAATGGTGTGTTTAATTTGGTATGACTGGTGTGTTTAATTAGTTGGGGTTTATGCCCTAAAGATTTAATTTGTAAATGGATTTATGAAATAAATAAAAGAAAAAGTTCAACTCATTCTAGTTGTGTTGTTTATTTTATAACTTTTGCATATATTTAACATCCAAGATTGCCGGATGTAATCTCGAACTGTGTATATGAGTGTCATATATAGATAGATACAATAAGAGACATGCAATCTAAAGAGTCCATAGATAGCAAATAAAGCCGGGTACTTTATTTGTGGTTAATCTATAGTTGCGGTCCATTATGTAATGTATGGTGATTCTATCCTGAATCATTCATATGAAGATATGAGAATGGAGGCACCTTGTATGATGTGATCATATAGGACTGGGCCATGATCTATATGAATCTCTCACCAAGATCCGTTTACAGATGAGATTCATATATATCAACAAATGATGACTATATGTGGGTGATCTTAATTTAGAGTGTCTTATCGACTCCTTCAGGTTAGATCGTGGTCTTTGATATACCATGGGTGAGGTCGGATGTAGTTCCCGATCAATATGCCCCGTATGTTGGGATTACGGTTTGGCCTGTGGCTGGGAAGGTTTGTACATAATAGTGGAATCCACTCAATATTGTGACAAGTAAACGGTAGCTCCCTTAAGGGTTGATTCAGGGCTTGGATAATATGAGTGCTCTCCTAATTCTGTGAGGAAATAGGATTTATTGTCCATTAGAGAATCAACGGTACTTAAAGGATATATGTAATTAGAGGGGTATAACAGACATTATGACCCAGCTCTAATTATGAACTATTATGGAGGAATACACCATATATAATAGTTATATCGATGGACACCGAGTAGCATCAATCTATGTAAAATCATCTACAGTTGAGAGAGTGCAGTTTCAGGTTTTTAGTGGAATAACACCGGAGTTAATAATCAAGGAATATTAATTAAAGAGTTTAATTAATTATTTGGAGGATTATTGGAGCTCAAAATACTGTGGGTCCATTAGGTCCCCTTGCTAGCCCGATCGATTTAGGTAACAAGGGTCACGGTTAATTAATTGGATTGTCCAATTAATTGTGTTACAAAAGTGACACGTGTTTGTTCGGGAATTAATTGAATAATGAGATTATTTAATTAATGAATGTTAATAGTTAAATTGATTAAATAATTAGATTATTTAATTATATTGATAATTATTAATTATTAATTAACTATTAATTGGAGGGTGTTAGTTGATATACGGATATAGGTGAAGATAAAATAATAGGATTATTTTATTTTTACTAAATCATTTATCTAAGTATTTGAATTATAGTTTAAATTTAAAATACTTATTATAACTTTTAATATATTAGATATATTTGAAAATGATAATTAAAAGATATATATCAATTAATAACAAAAGAGATTGTATTGGATGCAAATTGGTGTATGCATGAAACAATAGTCAAAAGAAGGATTTGCATAGGATGCAAATACTTGATACACACATAAATATATATATATATATATATATATATATATATATATATATATATATGTATAAAAGAAGCAAGCAGATAATATGTATGAAGCAAAAAAACTAACTGTGAAGCAAGGCGATATATATGTGTGAAGCAAGGCATGAATATATATGTGTGAAGCAAGCCGTGAATATATATATATATATATATATATATATATATATTGGTGAA
Source organism: Dipteronia dyeriana (assembly GCA_032871835.1). Lineage (NCBI taxonomy): Eukaryota > Viridiplantae > Streptophyta > Magnoliopsida > Sapindales > Sapindaceae > Dipteronia > Dipteronia dyeriana. The sequence continues at coordinate 69,413,117 of CM065300.1, read as the reverse complement.
GCAAGGCAAGAATATATATTTGGGAAAGAAAAAAAAACAGGCGTGATAAATATAAATATATATTGTTTCATGTTTTGTATGTTTTTGAAACACATAGAAGAAAGAGTTTCTTCAATTCTCACTACATCCTCCATTCAAGTTCCTGAGACCGTGAAGCGCCCACACATAGTTACGAATCCCGGGAGATAGCGAGGAAGATCGAGTGGTTCAGACAGGAGCACATCGTATAGTGAATGAGTCTCCGAACATTGGTAAGAGTGGTTCAGACAGGAGCATATCATAAAGTGTAGGAGCCTCCAAACATTGGTAAGATTTTCTTTTACTGATTATCTTGATTACAATTTCCTGTGTTTACATATTGTATGTATTAGTTCCGAAAAATAATTTCAATCCCAAGTTCACTGGTCACAGATACAGATTATGCTTTGTATTAAAAAATTTAAAACCTAGTTCCGCTGTGTAACCGGTGAACGGGGTTCCAACATAATTTAGTATGACTGATCTGTTTAATTGGGTATAACCGGTGTGTAGGGATGCACGTTTGGGGAATGGGGATGGATATAGGCCCCCCCCATCCCTATCCCCACTTCCTAGACCCTTCCCCCATCCCCCCCCCCCCCCCCCCAATTTCCCCATTTGGGGAAAATGGGGATGGGGATGTTTGGGGGGAGGTCCCCCAATCCCCATCCCTAATTCCCCATTTTCCCCGTTTTCCCCTGTTTTCTCGTATCCCCCGTTACCTCATTTTCTCATTTCCCTAATTAACTAAAAATTATAAATTAAATTAAAAAAACAAACATTTCATTACAAATAAAAAATATCAATGCATTACAAATTCAACATAAAATGTTTCAAATAATTCAAATATATATTATAATTATATTTATATACTTTTGGGGGGAATGGAGAAATGGGGATCTCCATCCCCAACCCCATTTCAATTTAATTGTGGGGGAAATGGGGAAATAGGGATGGGGAGGGGTCCCCCTATCCCCATCCCCATTTTAATTTGGGGATGAAACTCATCCCCGTCCCCCCCCCCCCCCATTTCTCATTTTTCCCTATAAAAAAAAATCCCTAAATGGGGATGGGGGTGCGGGGATTTGGGGTCCCGGGGATAAATGTGCATCCCTACAGGTGTGTTCAATTGGGTAGGACTCGTGCGTTTAATTGGGTATGACCGGTGTGTTTAATTTGGTATGACTAGTGTGTTTAATTTGGTATGACCGGTGTGTTTAATTTGGTATGACCGGTGTGTTTAATTTGGTAGGACTAGTGTATTTAATTTTATATGACTGGTGTATTTAATTTGGTATGGCTGGTGTGTTTAATTTAGTACGACTGATGTGTTTAATTGGGTATGACCGATGGTTTAATTGGGTAGGACTGGTGTGTTTAATTGGAATATGTGAGTTTACTTAATTGAACCCAAGTTATTTGTATTTTGCAGATGGAAAACATGGATTATGACCAGTTTCTGTAGGTGCAAAGGAACAAATGAAATCAAGAAGTTTTAATCAACGTTGGTTGAAGGTTGAAGAACATAGGTACTATAAAGGATATATTACGCAAGAAGGGAAGCAAGATGAATTCATGACGAGTTGTTTCAAATAATTCAGTAATTTCCCTACAAACTGGTTGTTCTCAGCTTAGATTGCAAATATAAATGATGGTTTGATTTTGATTTATATATTTTTTAATTCCGTATTTTGTTATGATGTTTGTTTTCCATTCTACTGTGGCTTCATTTTTGTTCCTGTTTTGGTCACTTTTTTTTTTTTTTCTTTGTTGTTGTTCAACTTCCTAATTGCTTTTTGTTTTGTTGTGCTTCTGAATGACTAGTTGCTTTGTGCCTCATTTGCTTGGTCTTCTGAGCAGGGTGTTTTTCCCCTAATTGTTTTGCTATGTTTTAGTCTTGCTTTGTTTAGTATTCATTAAATGAAAACCCTTGTTAGGTAACAGACCAAGATGAGGATTAAGACATTAGCTTAGAGGCAATGTTCAAGCTAAATTGAACAGTGAACTGAAAACAGAAGATAAATGTGAGATAATGACTGAAACTCACTTTAAATTCCATTATCCAAACTGATTTTCTTAGTTATTCAGTTTTCTCATTTGAATAATTTCTTCTATACCGTAAAAATTAATTTCTTCGAATTTCCACACGAATTATATTTTAAGTCAAGCTGAGAAATCTGACTATTTTTATATGCAACTTCAGGTGCCATCGAAGGGAAGGAAGTTAGAGAAGGTTAGGAGAAAGAGGAACAACAGGGGATTTAGAGTTTAAATTAAATTTAGTATTTAATTACGCAGCCGATGGACGCCCTTTTTTGAGACGCAGTTTTATTACCTCTAATGTTATGAATGAATTAGTGTTTTATTTTAAGTATCTTTAGGGTGATAACGCCCTTTTCAAAGAGTAAGTGTTGTGTTACGGTTATGCTTTTTGAATCGAGTCAATTTTATTATTATGAGGATGGACGAAACCTAATTTAAAAAACTTGTATGAGAAATGAACGAGTTATAAAATCCCCTCTTGAGAGTGGTATATTTGCTCAAAATTTGAATGTAAAAAATATTCTATTGTGACAAGAATTCCTTGTTCAAAATATTTTGTATGTACCAATTGAAATTTTTATGAGATGTGTTGTAAAACCTATTTCCTTTCTACAGAGCATCATGTAATTTTGCTAAAATTTTACTAACGGTATACTTTGAATTTAGTTTCTTTGAAAAACGAAAAAGAAAATATATTATGTTGGTTTAAAAATGCTCATTTAAAGTATACATAAATTTGCAAGCTGTTATCATGTGACAGAAAATAATTACCAAATGTATTGGAAAAATGTGTGAAAACTTGGATGAGTCACAACCCTGATATCAATTAGGAAAAATTGTCCTAAAAACACTTCTTTTTGACATTTAATTAAGCATCTCATATTACATGGCAGTAATTTATAAAATCAATTTCATGGCATCACCATAATTTACATCATCTAAAACATTCAAAGTTTGTGGAATAGAACTTTGACAATGTTTGTTTCACCACCCTCATACACGTTCTTCATCCTTTTCCCACCAGAATTGATTATCAATTTCATTGGGTCCACTCCTATATGTCAACAAAAAAAAATCTCACAATTAGATTGCAATATATTAATCCCGCTGTACATTAAACACGGTGTGTGTATTAAAACTGCTGTGTTTAATTAATGAGTTAGATAAATAGCTAGTGTGTTTAATCTCCGAGATTAAACACACTAGTTAGAGATTAAACCAGTCACACATTAAACAAGGTACAACTAAATTAAACACACTAATACAATCAATTAAACACATCAGACTAACCCAATTAAATACATTATGGAAAATCAACTAAACACAATGGCAACCCAAATTAAGCACAACATGGTAACCCAATTTAAACACCATAAAAAATCAATTAAACACACTTGGACAACCCTATTAGAAATATCTGAGCAACCCAATTGATTTACACTAGGCAACACCATGTGTAAATCAATTAAACACTCCATGGAAAATCAATTAAACATACCGGGGCTGTCCAATTAAACACACAATGGTAACCAAAATTAACAAAGCAGGTGTAACCCAATTAAACATACCAGGACAAGCAAATTAAACACACTATAACAAATCAATTAAACACATCAGGGTAGTCCAATTAAACACACCAGGTGTAACCCAATTTAACACACCATGTGTAACCCAATTAAACACACTAGCGTAACACCATGTGTAAATCAATTAAACACACCGGTGCACCACCAGGTATAAATCAATTAAACACACCATGGAAAACCATTTAAATACACTAGTACAACCTAATTAAACACATTGCTTCATCAATTAAACATAAACCTATTTCGAACCCAATAAAACACATCAATTCAACTCAATTAAATACAAACCTATTTCGAAGACAATTAAACACACTGGTCCATGTGGATGTAGTTTGGATAAGAAATTAAACAAAATATGTGGCATCAGCAACTAAACACACCAGTTCAAACAATTAAACTCACCATGTGGCAGCAATTAAACATAACGGATGGCTGCAATGAAACATAACATGTGGCACCAACAATTAAACACACTAGTTCCAAATAAACACAGCAATTCAACCCAATTAAACACACTTATTTCGAACTCAATTAAACACATACCTACTTCCAACCCAATTAAACACGCTAATACTATCAAATTAAACACACAACTATTTTCCTACCCAATTAAACATATATACTTCTAACCCAATTAAACATATCAGTTGTCCAGTACAACCTAATTAAACACAAACTTATTTCCAACTCAATTAAACAATGTATGAAAGTCAAACAAATACAAAGCAATCATAGATGGACAATATTAATGAAATAGTCACAATGTATACAAAAAAAAATTATCATCAACAAAAACACAAAATAAAAAAAAATTATACAAAACAAATATAAACTCAATCAAACAAAGCATGAAAACCTACAAATATAAAGCAGTCATAGATGGACAACCACTTGATGAATTAATGTCATCAAGAATATACACTTCGAAAACGTTTATTAAACTCCGAAAATCATCGACCTCTGATCAACATTGAATAAATATCAGGTTGTACAATAATCGATCTCATAAAAAACTTGCAAGGATCACCCATCAAATAACAACTCTAATAAACTCCATATATGTGTAAAGTACCAAATCTCAATAGTTCACAACTATAACTTCAGACAAAACGGAGACATCTATATATAAAAATAATAATAAAGAAACCCTTTAATCAATAATGTGATTATAATAACAACAAAAATAATAAAACCCTAACCTAATCTCCATATCGATTATTAATCTCCGTTCATGATTTCAAAAACATGTAAACCAAATCAACCCCATCTCTAATGATTCAAAATAAAACAAAAACAAAAACAAAAACAAAATAACAAAAACACAGAAGCATTGATCATAAATGGAGGCTGAGATCAACATTCATAAATGGAGGCTTATATCAACATTCATTTGGCCATTGATCATAATAGGTACGAATTTGAAGAATTCTAACCCTAACACTTAAAAACCACAAATCAGAGGGTTTATAAAGGGATTTCATTCAAAATAAATGTATAACTCTGTTAAGAACACATGCAATCTTCAATTTGAATCAACAAATTCCATTTCGCCCAAAAATCCAAACCTAACCTTAACACTAGCCGATTTTAGGTCTAAAAGAGAAAAAATGAGATATTTTGTAACAAATTAAAGCATAAAATGGATTGAAATAAGATTACACACCTTATGTAGTTGATTATTGAAGATTTACGAGAGTATCAAGTTTTTTGTTGTGTGAGAAACGGATTTGTTTCCGTCTTTGGCATGAGATAAAGGAGAGAGAGAAGAGAGAGAAGAGAGAGTTCAGACTTTAGAGAAATAAGAGAGAGAACAGAGAAACAATAGTGTTAGCGTGAGAAATGAGGGGAAAAATAAAAAAGTAAAAGCAAAATAGAGAAGTGAGGGGCAATTTTGTCTCTACAGTGTTTTTTATGGGTAAAAACAATAAATTTATTAAATCTGGATAAAAACAATAAACCATCTAAATTTTTGACTAAAAAGAGATATTCCTCATATATATATATATATATATATATATATATATATATAAAGTTTGTTTAAAAATTATAAAACTTACAAGTATATATATACATATAAAACTAGTAAATAACAATACTATTATTACTTTTTTATATAATTGTGTAATCTGTTAAACAGATATACACCCAACCTTTAAAAAAAATAAAAAATTAAAAAAATGAACTTCAAGACATTCCGTCTTTTACATAGGAATACAAAAACCAAGGTTTTAAGGATCGGCGGAGGTTTTATCTTAAGATTGTTAGAAATTTTGATTGGTTTTCAGTAATTCCTTTACAAAAATTTCAAATCCGTTTCGATACAAAACATCAACGAAATATCCGGATTACAAATTTGGTAAAATGAATCCTAGAATCGAGTTTCGTGTTTCACACAGTGTCCTTAAAACAAATTCACCGTCAACACCGTATGTGTTTGGCATTTATCTCTCAGAATAAAACGATTCACAGTGGTTCTCTATTAACACTACCACTATCAGCGATCTCAAATCGTGATTTGAACTTACCACATAAGAATATAAAAATGAAGAACAGGAGCAAGAAGTTGCAAGGTATATAATTTTTTTTATCTCTGTGTGTTTTCCGTATCATTCAAAGAATACGAGACAATCAATATATAAGTCAATCCTTATAGGGAGCATTCAAAGAGGAAATCAAGAGACATAATTGGAAATAATTCTCATTAATCATGGCAATTTTAAAAGTCAAAACCGTTTTGATTTCAAAAATTTAATGTTTTAATTAATCCGAAATTAATCAAAATCAATTACCATTAAATGGTAAATTTTGAAATTCAAAACTTAAATTTTGATAATTACAGAATTAATTTTGACATTAAATGCCATTCATATACATATACTTAATTAAGCATTTATTTTCCCATCAATATGGAACTTATTATTATTTCCAAATCCAACAGGTGTATTCCGAGTATCAATTTTTCATTCACTAATTTACCATTTTTCCAATAATAAAATGTTAATTTTTTTTATTTATTTTTTTAAATAAAAAATTGTTGAACCTGGACCATCGATTTCAGTCTGGTTTGAATCGACGAACCGGTTTTTTCGGTTCAGTTCTCCGGTTCGAACCGAACTGACATCATGTTTAACTTGAGTAGCCACGGTCGAGGCAAAGGCTTCAAGTAACATGAAACTCACCTCTTTCACCTAGGAAAGATCTTACTCCATCTTGAAAAAGAATTTACAGGTCCTCCTTCGCCGATGGACAAGATCTCTTCACTAGAGAAGTTGTATCCTTTGTTGAGGTCTTCACCGATGATTCCTTTTCCATTTAGAAAAAAAATATCCTCTTTACGCGGTTGGGTACACAATTAAGGGGGGTGTATTGGTTCAAGATTTTATTAGACAATTTGGGGAAGTAAAAGTCTAGTGGTATTGGATTGAGACTTTTTAACAAGTTAGATAAGTCTGGTGGTATTCGATCAAGACTTTTAAGATTTTTTTTAAAAGTCCATATTGTCTTGTGGTATTGGATCTAAACTTTCAAGAGACAACAAATTGTCTGGTGGTATTGGATTGAGATCAAGATTTTTAGGATTTCATGACAAAATAGATTTTCCAGACTTTTTAGTGATATTTATAAATAACTTGAACCCAAAATTGTCTTGTCATCTCTCTCAATACTTTCTAGACTTTTTTCTCACACTCAAAATCATCTTTAGCTTTCTCAACCTCTACTCCCCCATCAAATTTTCATTATAAATTTTCAGTTTCCTCAACTTCCATACCTCATCAGATCTTCCATACCTCATCAAATCTTCCATACCCCGTCAGATCTTCAAAATTGTCTTGTCATCTCCCTCAATACTTTCTAGACTTTTCTCTCACACTCAAAATCATCTTTAGCTTTCTCAACCTTTACACCTCTATCAAATTTTCAGTTTCCTCAACTTCCATACCTCATTAGATCTTCCATACCCCATCAGATCTTCAACTTGGAAGAGTTGTGGTCCACAGATGGGTGATTGGTGACAGGAGATTGGAGATAGGAGGGTGGAGTAGTGCATCAATTTTACTTTATTTTAAAAAAAAACTTAAATTTCATAGAACAGATGTTGAATAATGATTCCTAATCATGACATCTTTATTATTGTTCATGCTTCTTTAATAGGTGTAAATAATGGTTTATATATATAAATTGTAATGACTAGTGTGGATAAAGATATAGTTGTATTACTAATATATACAATGGTTCTTTAGTAAGGACGTCATGAAATTATAAGTCAAGGGCGTTCAATCACAACCACACATTCATATTGGGTGTGGCTATTCATTAACGTGTGGAGAAAATTGAATACTACAATCGACTATTGAAAATCCATATTTATAAAAGTCCAAAAAGTCTTGAAATAAAGTCAAGATTATCCTAATAATCTATAAATAAAGTCCAAAAACTCTTTCAGAATTCTAAAAGTCTAGTCTATATAATCCTAATAATCCTAAAAGTATAATCCTAATTATCCTAATAATCCTAATAGTCTTGCAAATCTATAAAATCTTTGCTCCTTAAAATTGTCTATTAAAATCTCAATCCAATACACCCCCTAAGTGATTGCTTACCTAAATTTTGAAATTGCAAAGTAGGTTAGGACCGTTTGGTATACAGTAAAAGGGCTTTATCTAAAGAGTAATGTTAGATGTTTCTATTTCTTTTTCAAATTTTATTCCAAATGATGCGGCACGTGAGGTGTCAATATCTTAAAAATCATGATATTATACGATAACTGATGTGATGTTGAAACTTATGTGCCACATCATTTTAGACATAATTTAGAAAATAAATTTAGGACGTCTAACATTACTCTTATCTAAATTTGAAATTAATGGGTTATTTTTGAAAATTAGGAGAGGGATCTCGCACCCAATAATTGTTATGTATATGATATAACATCTATAAATTAACAACAATGTCTTTTCCAACAAAAAAACCAACATTTTGACCATGTAAAATCTTTTAATTTAATGATATATTAATTAATGAGGAAATACATCTTTTTAGTCAAAAATTTAGATGGTTTATGTTTTTAATCAAGATTTAATAAATTTATTGTTTTTACCCATAAAATACAATGTAAATTGCCCCTTATTTCTCTATTTTGCATTTACTTTTTTCCCCCTCATTTCTCACGCTAACACTATTGTTTCTCTGTTCTCTCTCTTATTTCTCTAAAGCCTGAACCCTCTCTTCTCTCTCTCATTTATCTCATGCCAAAGACCGAAAAAAATCGGTTTCTCACACTACAAAAACTTGATTCTCTCGTAAATCTTCAAGAATCAACTGCATAAGGTGTGTAATCTTATTTCAATCCATTTTTATGCTTTAAGTTGTTACAAAATCTCTCATTTTCTCTCTTTTAGACCAAAAATCGGCTAGTGTTAAGGTTAGGTTTGGATTTTTGGGCTAAATGGATTTTGTTGATTCAAATTGAAGATTGCATGTGTTCTTAACAGAGTTATACATTTATTTTGAATGAAATCCCTCTACAAACCCTCTGATTTATGGTTTTTAAGTGTTAGGGTTAGAATTCTTCAAATTCGTACCTATTATGATCAATGCCTGAATGAATGTTGATATAAGACTCCATTTATGAATGTTGATCTCAGCCTCCATTTATGATCAATGCTTTTGTGTTTTTGTTATTTTGTTTTTGTTTTTGTTTTGTTTTGAATCATTAGAGATGGGGTTGATTTGGTTTACATGTTTTTGAAATCATGAACTGAGATTAATAATGGATATGGAGATTGGGTTAGGGTTTTATTATTTTTATTGCTATTATAATCACATTATTGATTAAAGGGTTTCTTTATTATTATTTTTATATATAGATGTCTCTGTTTTGTTTGAAGTTATAGTTTTGAACTGTTGAGATTTGGTACTTTACACATATATGGAGTTTATTAGAGTTGTTATCTGATGGGATCCTTGCAAGTTTTTATGAGATCGATTATTGTACAACCTGATATTTATTCAATGTTGATCAGAGGTCAATGATTTTCAGAGTTTAATAAACGTTTTCGAAGTGTATATTCTTGATGACGTTAATTCATCAAGTGGTTCTCCATCTATGGCTACTTTATATTTGTGGGCTTTCATGCATTGTTTGATTGAGTTTTTTTTTTGTTTTTTGTTTTACTATTTTGTGTTTTTATTGATGATACTTTATTTTTGTATACATTGTGACTATTTCATTAATATTGTCCATCTGTGACTGCTTTGTATTTGTTTGACTTTCATGCATTGTTTAATTAAGTTGAAAATAAGTTTATTTTTAATTAGGTTGTACTGGACTACTGATATGTTTAATTGGGTTGAAAATATATGTGTTTAATTGGGAAGGAAATAGGTGTGTGTTTAATTTGATAGTACTAGTGTGTTTAACACACCGTTCATACCCAATTGAACACACCGTTCATAACCAATTAAACATACCAGTCATACTAAATTAAACACACCGGTCATACCAAATTAAACATACTAGTCATGCTCAATTACCATTCATACCCAATTAAACACACCCGGTAATACCCAATTTAACACATCGGTTTACAACAATTACACACATCAATTCAACACACCATCTTTCAAGACATTGCTGTGAGTGTCAATCAACTTTCAAGCTATTTTTTATTTTCTCTATCTTATGAGGAAACGTATGTCGAAGCTAAATACCCACAAATCATGCTAAAAAATTAAACATGCAAATCACGCTAAATACCAGATATAAAAAAACACTCTAAAGCTTCAAGCTTTTTCAATGTATCTATGGAAATCACAAGTTCAAAACAATTTCAAAATCAATCACATGTGAACAAAATCAATTTCATAAAATCCCTCCTTAAATTTCGAAATATATTACAAGTGAACAAAATCGATTTGTTAACAACTTAACAAAATCAATTTGATAATGTTTAAATGAAAATCAATTTCGAAACCAATCAACCAAAGACCCAATCTTCAGTTGAAACCCTAAAATCAATTGTCAATGGGAGGTGCTTACTGTTGGTGACCGAACGGTGTGGTCTCCGTCTCCACATCGTTGTCGGTGGCTCCTCGCGGTGGTCGTCGGCAGCGGAGCAGGTCTCGCGAAGTCGTTGCCACTCATCTCTCGTGTTTCTTCGTCAGCCCTGATCTCTCTCACCGTCGTCGTTGCCGTCTGCATGTTCGGCTCGCCTCCTCGTCGTCGTCAAGTCATGGTGGTCGTCGTCTTCTGGTGTGGTCTCTCGCAACACGTCGGTTTGGTAATAGAGTCTCTCGCAAGTCTCTCTCAACTCTCGGTTTTGGGGATTGTGTTTTGTATTTGTTTTTTTATTTCAATTCTGTACTAATTCATTTTTCAATTCATTTTTTGTTTTTTCAATTCATTATCACTGAAGGGCAATTTTGTCCCAAATGTGGAAAGTTTGGTTAAAAAAATACATTTACTAATCTTGGATAAAAGCAATAAACACACTACTTGTTTTGATATTTTTAAAGTTCTCCCTCTATATATATATTTAGTTATTGTGGTGATTAATTTCAAACATAATAATCCCGATTTGACTTTATATATATTCTATCTCAGGCACAATCTGATCAACTGATATGCATATTATTGTTTTGATTGAGCATTGGCTTATATCACTGTGCTTTGACACGTTGGATTTGATATATACTATATCATAATCTGTTATACATTTCAGATATCATCGTTGGATATATCTATGTATGTAGGTGAATATCTATGTATATTGATTCTAATTTATCAGTGTTGATATATCAACTGATATAAGTGGTGTTAAATTATAATAACGTTATAATCTGTTTGATATCAGTGCTGTTCAATTATAATTATATTATAATTATCACATATTGGCTGGCAAATTCTATGTATTGGTATATATATATTTCGCGGTATGTCTAAAGCCGTGTGGGTTTTTGTTTCAGCCATTATGTTGAACCACGAGGCAAACGTGGTGCCAGGCATTTCAAAAGATGTTTCAAAAATCAATCTTTCAGCGGTTGTGTCAGAGGTGAACCTAGTCGGGTCAAACTCGAGGGAGTGATGGCTAGATACTGGGGCCACTTACCAGATGTTGTGATGGGGAGATGTTCGATACCTTTGAAGTAGTGGTAAATGGAGAGAAATTGTTTATGGACAACTCAACTACATCCGACATAGAGGGGCATCATCAAGTGATTCTCAAGATGACATCTGGGAGAGACCTGACCTTGAACAATGTACTATATGTGCCAAAAAATTGTAAAAACTTGGTGTCCGGCTCACTATTAAACCAACAAGGGTTCAAGATGGTTATTGAGTCAGACAAAGTTGTGTTGTTTAAGCAAGAATTATATATGGGTAGGAGATATGTAACTGAAGGGCTATTTAAGCTTAATGTATATGTTGTGAAGCATAATAATAATAAGAATAAGTCTTCTTGCTTGAGTCTATTGATTTATGGCATGGTAGAATATGACATGTTAATCATGATACACTGCGTAGGCTAATCTACTTATATCATTTACCTATCTTTAATATTAATTCCAAACACAAGTGTGAAATTTGTAATGAGGCAAAATTGACAAGGTCATCATTCCAAACAATCGAAAGGAACACTGAACCCCCCTTGATTTAATTCATAGTGATGTTTGTGATTTGAAATTTATACAAACAAGGGGTGGCAATAAGTATTTTATAGCCTTTGTCGACGATAGCACCAAATACTGCTATGTGTATTTACTGAAAAGCAAGGACGAAGCTATAGAGAAGTTCATTCTCTATAAGACTGAAGTTGAGAACCAACTCAACAAGAAGATTAAGGTATTGAGAAGTGACCGAGGTGGAGAGTATGAAGCACCATTGGTGAATTTTATACACAACACGGAATCATACATCAACCCACAACACCTTATTCTCCTCAGCAAAATGGTGTTGCTTAACGTAAAAATCTTACATTGAAAGAAATGATGAATGTCATGCTTATAAGTTCCGGGTTACCTCTGAATATGTGGGGTGAAGCTATCTTATCCAGTAATCTCCTTTTAAATAAGGTACCTCGAAAGAAAGAAGACAATACCCCATATGAGTTATGAAAAGAAAGAAAACATTCCTACAAATACCTACAAATGTGGGGTGTCTTGCAAAAGTGGTCATACCTATACCAAAGAAGGTGAAAATAGGTCCGAAAACAGTTGACTGCATTCTTATTGGGTATGTAGATAACAGTAATGCTTATCATTTTCTGGTATATGAGTCTGAAATCCCATACATACACAAAAACATGATAGTGGAATCTAGAAACACATCATTCTTTGAACATATATTTCCATATAGATCCAAAGATAAAGCAAGTTCGTCAAAACAAACACATATTGAGAATAGCAAGGACCAAGAATAAGAAAATGAGGTTGAGGATGAACCTAGACGTAGCAAAAGAGCTAGGGTGGAAAAATCGTTTGGTCCAGATTTTCTAACATATTTGCTAGAAGGTGAATCTCAAACCTTTAAAGAAGCTGTAAGCTCTTCAGAAGGACTCTTGTGGAAAGAGGCCATTAAGAGCGAAATTGATTCCATTTTACAAAATCATACTTGGTAATTAGTGGATCTTCCTCTAGGATGTAAACCACTAGAATCTAAATGGTTTTTCAAGAAGAAAATTAAAGCAGATGGATCAATTGACAAATATAAGGTTAGACTTGTAATTAAACGTTACAAACAACGAGAAGACCGAGATTACTTTGATACATTATCTCCTGTGACTAGAATAACTTCCATTAGAATGATACTAGCAATCACAGCTTTACGAAATCTTGAAGTACATCAAATGGATGTGAAAACAGCTTTCTTAAATGGAGATTTAGATGAAGAAATCTACATGGAACAACCTGGGGATTTTTTCGCTCCAGGGCAAGGAAATAAAGTTTGTAAATTGGTGAAGTCTTTATATGGTTTAAAGCAAGCACCAAAACAATGGCATGCAAATTTTGACACTTTCATGATGTCAAATGGTTTTAAAATCAACGAATGTGACAAATGTATTTATGTTAAGGACACAAAAAATGGTTATGTCATCTTGTGTCTTTACATTGATGACATACTCATTGTCGACAGTAATGATAAAATAATCAAATCTATTAAGGATATGTTGAAATCGAGATTTGGCATAAAAGATATGGGTCTAACATATGTAATGTTGAGAATAAAAATTTCAAGGACATCAGATAGACTCATTTTAAGTCAGTCGCACTATGTTGATACAATTCTTGAGAAATTTAATAAGAATGATTATGGGATATCCAGAATACCAGTAGATATAAATCTACACCTATCCAAGAATAAAGGTGAGAGTGTCTCTTAATTAGAATATTCTAGAGTGATAGGGAGTCTGATGTACCTAGCAAGTTGTACAAGACCAGACATAGCTAATGCAATTAGCAAACTGAGTAGTTACAAGAGTAATCCATAAACCGATCACTGGAAAGAAATAGTAAAAGTACTAAGTTACTTATGATTCACTCGTAATTATGGACTGCACTATACTAGATATCCTGATTTCTAGAAGGATATAGTGACACAAATTAGATATCTGACATGAAAGATTCAAAGTCTACTAATGGATATATGTTTACACTAGGAGGCACAACCGTATCTTGGAAATCCTCCAAACAGACATGTATAGCACGATCCACAATGGAATCTGAATTTATTGCTCTAGATAAATGTGGTAAGGAGGCTGAATGGTTACATCAATTCTTAGATGATATTCCGAGATGGCCAAAGCCTGTGCCTGCTATTTGTATCCATTACGATAGTCAATCAGTAATAGGAATAGTACAGAGCAATATGTATACCGGTAAATCTAGACATATACGTCGATGACATAATACCATTAGACAACTACTCTCAAAAGGGGTATCTCTATTGACTATGTAAAGTAAAAGGATAACATTACGGATCTGCTAACCAAAGGGTTAAATAGAGAGTTAGTTGAGATATCATCAAGGGGAATGAGACTAAAGCCCATGAAATAGTAAGTCATACGATGCAAACCCAACCTAGTTGACTGGAGATCCCAAGATCTAGGTTCAAAGAGACAACATAATTGTAAGACTTAGTTGGATCACTGTGGGGGTTATCCTCCTGTCCATTCCTATGATGAAAAAGGTTAAGCTGTGCTGTTAATGATTATTATGCATCAGAAATCCGTCCGTCAAAAATCTGAGCAAAGTAATGCGGGTTACTCTCAATTAAGAAATCACCTATGTGAGTGAGAAGTGGGCTCGCTTCTAAAAGAGAATAGTAAAGGGCTATATTCTTTAGCAACACTCATAAAACCAGGCGATGTTCATGGCCAAAACGAACCAAATTATGTCAGGAAAGATTCCTGTATGAGGTATGTTGTCATTTACACAAATGGCAGAACAGTTCAAGGACATCCTATCCACTGATCAGCCAGTAAGTTAAGCATATTCTCATAAGGGAAGGTTCAATGGTTAACACCTACCTATCCTTTGCAGGTCTCGACCATTGAACTTACCATTAGGTCATTCGTTAGGTTATTCTTGTCTCCTAGGTCAATTTCATTCATGTGGGGGATTGTTGGAAAAATAGTAAATGGGTGAATGAGAAATTGATACTCGAAGTACACCCGTTGGATTTGGAAATAATAATGAGTCCCATATTGATGGGAAAATAAATGCTTGATTAAGTATATGTATATGAATGAGATTTAATGTCAAAAATAATAGTCATTATCAGAATTTAAGTTTTGAATTTCAAAAATTGTAATTACCAATTTAATGGTAATTGATTTTGCTTAATTCCGGATTAATTATAACATTAAATTTTTGAAATTAAAACGGTTTTGACTATTAAAATTGCCATGATTAATGAGAATTATTTCCAATTATGTCTCTTGATTTTCTCTTTGAATGCTCCCTATAATGAATGACTTATATATTGATTGTCTCTTATTCTTTAAATGATACGGAAAACACAGAGATAAAAAAAATCACCCCATTTTTTTTATGCCTTGCAACTTCTTTTTCCTGTTCTTCATTTTTGTATTCTTTTGTGGTAAGTTCAGATCACGATTTGAGTTCGTTGATAGTGGTAATGTTCATACACAACCAATGTGAATCGTTTTATCCTGGGAGACAAACACCAAACACATACGGTGTTGACGGTGAATTTGTCTTAAGGACACCGTGTAAAACACGGGACTCAATTTTAGGATTCTTTGTACTAAATTTGTAATCCGGATATTTCGTTGGTGTTTGGTATCGAAACGGATTTGAAATTTTTGTAAAGGAATTACCGAAAACCAATCAAATTTTTTAACATTTATTTATAAAAATAAAATGTTTGAAAGAGGAAGGACATTATAGAGTATTAAGCCATGATCCAACCCTTGTCCAAATAATTGTGTTTTTCCTTTCATTTTCTTCCATTTTTTTTTAAAGATTGGGCATCTTTACATTGTTTTTATCGATCCAATGTGGGATTTGGGATGTGAGATTGAATACAACTGTAATTAAAATAAAAAATGATTGTTTTTCAAATTTTCATTCATTGAAAGGTAAGGCCACAACAAACTTCCAAGTAAATTTATAATTTAGAAAAGTGAAAATGGTGAGGAATATCACCTTCTTGTTGGTCAATTGCAGTGATGTCACATTTAAAATAAGTTAATTTTAAAAGGCACTTATAATGGTGAGTTACCAAAATTTCCCTTAAATAATCGAAATTTTATTCTTTAAAGGTTGTCGTCTAATAAAGTTGTCTGAAAATCAATCACCTACTCAATTTTTTCTTCACAAAACGAGCTCCATTCCAGATTTATTGTACTCCAGATATTGCACATATTCCATATTTTGTACAAGAAGGTAAAATAATATTTCTGATCTTCATTTCCATTTTTTATTGTATTTCTGTGTGGTATAACACTGTATGAACATTTATGAACATGTTGTCTGAATTTTTTTATGTTGATGTCCTGGAGTTGTAAACTTTTTATAAAGAATGAATGAACATGTATGCATATTTTTTTGTATATATATTTGGACGAGTTGAGTTGTAGTGGTGCAAACAAGTATATAATCTTGGGCATACAAGGTGAAAATGTTTTAAAAATAGGTCGAAACATTTATAAAAAAACTCGGAAATGTGAAACTAAGTCTCGATCAAATTCTAAAAAAGCTCGATTCCAAAAATAGATGCTGGATACGCAAAAAGAAAAGGCTTGATCCCTGGAAAAAAGGCTCGATCCTTGGCAAAAAAGGCTCGATCCTTCAGAAAAAAAGCATGATCCCTGCCAAAAAAAGCTCAATCCCTCACACAAATAGCTCGACCCCTTTTGAAAAAGGCTCGATACCGCACAAAAAAAGCACGATCCCTTACAAAAAAGCTCGATTCCTAAAAAAAAAACTCGATCCCTTTCAAATAGGCTCGAGGCATATGAAAAAAATGCTCGAGCCATATATTAAAAATCTCGATTATGTAGAAAAAGAGCTCGGTCTTGAACAAAAAAAGCTCGATCCCGTTAGAAATAGCTCGGTCATGTACAAAAATGGCTCAATCATGTACAAAAATATCTCGATCTGTTTTTTAAAAAAGCTTCATATCTTACACTTTTGAATTTTGTTTAATCCTTTATAATTGTAAATTTAATACGAAATATTTTTTTCCTTATTAATGTTTTTTTATGTTGGTTTTGACAGGACAATGGATAGGGTGAGAATAGTCATATCTTACAACGGTCGATAGGAGCAATTACCAGACGGAAATCAAAGGTATTTAGGTTCCGATAACCAAGGTTTGTATGTGTCAAAGAATTTGAGTTACGACAAACTGGTGTCGATCGTGCAAACCATTGTGAAGTTTGATGAGAACAAATATAGTGTTGAGCTACAGTCTCTATCGATTGTTCCTGGGACTACATGTCGTACATTTATAAGAAACAATGACGATGTTCAGTTTATGCTAGGGGAAGATAGGGTGATCCCTCAAGTATGTGTTAGTCTAATCGAGAGGCCAGTAGGAGGTGTCATTGGTGAAGATATCCCTCATCCTGATAACACCCAACAATTTCGATCGTCAGGAGGAAGCAACCAGTTGTTCATAGAAAGAAGTGGGATTGATGGTCGGGAAAACATATCTGTTGTCCCACCGGAAGTAGTCGCCCATGATAATAGACCTGAACCTCAATTCGACGATGTATTTGGTTGTCATATTGAGATAAATGGTAGAGAGTACAACCACCAATACAATGAGATCTACAATGACATCAACAATGAGGAGAATACAGCACTGAATGTTGGGGTGAATCATGAGGTGGATAATGAGGGCAATTTAAATTCTGTAGAAAATGTAGAGGACAATCAAGATGATGCAGAACCTGTCGAAATGGAAAGACGTGTAAGACATGTACACAGATTAAGTTCCAGTGCACCAGATATAGTTGGGACCTCCGAGGTGAGGGCTAATGTAACTGCAGATGATTCAAATAATGTAAGAACATGGGTAATTACAGGAGCAGAATTATACTCGTTTGGTATTGATGGAAGCAGGAACTTGTTTGAAGATGAACCTACAAGCATGATATATAAAGGCCAGTTTTTTGCAACGAAAAAGGATTTGAAGAGACTAGTAGGCCATTTTGCAATGCGGCAGAACTTCGAGTGGAAGGTAAAAAGGTCCAATAAGACAACATTACATCTAGTTTGTTTGATGGGAAATTGTACGTGGAAGTTAAGAGTGGTGAGGAGAGATGAAGGCACATACTTTCAAGTAAGAATTTTTGTCAACGAACACACTTGTCCGTTAGAGGAAATTCACCGCCGGCACCGACAAGCTAGTGCAGTCACAATTGGAGAAGTTATTGCACCTAGACTTCAACAACAAGATGGTTGACTAATGCGTCTAAAGAACATAATCGCCGACATGAAATCAATGTATGGAATCCAAATCATGTACAGTAAGGCACACACCGCCCTCTATTATGCGTTGTCACTGACATATGGAACACATGAGGAAACCTTCCAACTGCTTCCATCATTTGGTTACGTTTTGGAACAACAAAATCCTGGCACAATCACTGACTTACAGTGTAACGAAGATGATACATTTCTATACTTCTTCATGTCGATTGGTGCCTCACTTAGAGGATTTCGAACTTGTATGCGTCCATTCATTACCGTTGATGGTACCTATTTGAAGGGACAATTCCAGGGTACAATATTTGTTGCAACATCACAAGATGGGAACAAACAGGTGTATCCAATTGCTTTTGGGTACGGCGACTCAGAAAACAATCTTTCATGGGAATGGTTTTCGGATTGCTTAAAGGGTGCCCTAGGTCATATTGATGAGCTAGTTTTCATTTCTGATAGGCATGCAAGCATTGAAGCAGGGATTTCTAAAGTGTTCCCTTATGCCACCCATACCATATGTTGTTGGCACTTTGCTGAAAATGTCAAAAAGCGATTTCATAGGAAGGATGTTGCCGTAATAATGGACAAAGCAGCACGAGCATACATCGAGTTTGAATATAACTTGCTTATGGAAGAGTTAAGAAACTTGCACCAGAATGCATATGATTATGTCATTGATGCCGGTCCACACAAGTGGTCCCGTGTACACTGCCCGGAAAGAAGGTATAGGGTGATGACGACTAATGCTTCAGAATGCATAAACTCATGCCTCAAATTTGCATGCCAACTGCCTATGTTGACTCTGGCTGAGTTCATTAGGAATATGCTGCAACGGTGGTTTCATGATCGCTATAGACCTGCACAAACCATGCGTCATCAGTTGACCGACGCAACACATCTTGTGCTCTTAAAACGTGTGGAGAAGTGTGGTTATTTGACCATTAATCCAGTAGACTGGAACATTTTTTTGGTCAGGCGGTCAGGAAAACAGTGAACTGTAGACTTAGCTCGGAAGACTTGTACTTGTAACAAATTTCAAATGGATCATTTTCCATATTCTCACGCCTTTGCGGCGACACGGTAGATTACTGTAACTTGGACTTCACAACTTTGAAAACCTACTGATCATTTTCTTGGTGAAGCTGATCGTTTTCAATTTTTTTTACAGGGAGCGTACCTTGGACTTCACAACTTTGTGTGCGGACTACTACAAGACACAGACACTTATTAACGCGTACTCGGTTCCTATTATACCGGTGGGCCATCCTTCCACTTGGGTTGTGCCATCTGACATTGCTCAGAGGGTGATTTTGAATCCAAACTCCAGGAGACAAGCAGGACGCCCGAGGGCGGGTCGCCATCTCTAGTCTTCGGAGAGGACAACTACACAATCCTGTAGAAGATGTGGACAACTAGGGCATAATTCTAGGAGATGTTCTAATCCACCGATGATTAATGAAGGTACAAGAAGAGCTGTTCCCGATGAATACCGCCGCAAGTGTAGCATCTGTCATTCAATTGGATACAACAAACAAACGTGCCCTAACATTGACTATAATAGGGAATGAATGACAATTTTTTGATCATATTGAAAAATTTTGGAAGTGTATCATATTGTAATAATTTTGAATTGCAATAATTACTTATTATTGAATGAATTAATATTAATAAATAAAATAATATTAATGAATGAATAATGAACGAATTAATGTTCATGAATTAATGACATGTCTGTGTACAACTACAATGGTAATATACAAAAAATCACTTGGCGGGCTTGGAGTTAGTAAAAATCTCCACAACCATTTTTTCCCGAATCATCCCCATGTCGTCCTCTGACCAATCAAAAGGCCTTCGGTTCGCTACTATGTACTCGATAATTCTCAAAGTATGGGGACCACAGTTACCTCTACAATTCGGGACATAAAACACCATTAGAAATCGTTCATAAAGAATATGTAAACACGTGAATGAAATAGAATGTCTTATGATTTCTTTTGTTGGGGGACTGTAAAAGGATGCACCAGACTGACCGAGAAGGGCTTATTTTCCCGAGTGAACACCCGACGCCCAGGACGTCGTGCTGTGTGGAATCCTGCGTCACTCAATATGGAGGGTAAAATCCACCGTAATGGCCAGACCTGCTGGTGCCTGATCTGATACGGGACTTCCTGTCTTCAGGGGTCATAAATATCAATCATCCTGCGACAAAGGTCGACGCTCACCACCAGCCAATGTTGGGCCCCAACGTTGCACGGAATCAGTACCTGTAATAGTTTGCATGCTGTGTTAGCTGAGGATATACTTATAATTTTTTTTTAAATCATCTCAATCATGTAACACTTACCTGGTCAACCTCATGCCATGGGCGGTTTCCACTCGTGGTTGCTCCACGGACCGTGAGAAGGTCATCTTCCAACCATTGGGACTATAACACATTCCACCTCGCCGTGCTCACAGCACCGTGGGAATCAGGAGGCATCATCCTTTCCCACATGTACAACATAAGTGGCTGTACAAGCATTGACAAGATCGTATTATTAATACAGAAGCACAAAATCCGATGTGATTCCCAAATGTTTTAACTACTTACATAAAATTGTGTATCCAACACGTTGATCCTCTGGTTGTACACATTGTAGAATCCTCGCTGACGCTTGCGTAGAATATTTAGGTATGCATCCATATGTTGACAAACAATAAAACCACCGTACTTGTTAACAATTCAACAATACTTACACAAAAGTTAATATGAAATATAATAAGTACGTACCGTTTCCTCCAAGTCCTTAAAGTTGGACTGCATACGCACGAACCATCCCGCGGTAACTGGTGACAACACGTCCACATCACGTCTGTATAATGATTGAATTACCTTAGCTATACATAAATTAGAATAAACAAGAAATGTACATCCATTTGTATTATAAAAAGTTATACTCACTGTTCCCCGTTGATGTTCCTCTTGAAGGCCTTGTATGCTGCTAGGTGGTCACCGTCCACTAGTCCGTGGGGGTCAAAAATGTGTTCCACGGACTTGGGTTGTGTCTTTAACCTCTTTGGAAGGCATGGATCTATGTAAGGTCTCACCAACTGCCATCCGTGCTTACCTAAACGCTTCACCGGGGGAGGGGACCGCTCCGACGCCACGGACGTGCTGGGTGGGGGAGAGGACCTCTCCGATGCCACAGATGTGCTGGGTGGGGGAGGGGACCTCTCCGACGGCACGATCGTGCTAGGTGGGGGAGGGGACCGTTCCGACGGGACGGAAGTGCTGGGTGGGGAAGGGGACCTCTTCGACGCCACGGATGTGCTGGGTGGGGGAGGGTACCGCTCCAACTGCATGATCGTGCTGGGTGGGGGAGGGTACCGCTCCAACTGCATGATCGTGCTAGGTGGGGTAGGGGACCGTTTTGACGGGATGGACATGCTGGGTGGGGGGAGGGAACTGCTCCGACGCCACGGACGTGCTGGGTTAGGGAGGGGACCACGGTGGTTGAATCGATATGCTAGGAGGTGGGGGGAATGATGTGCTGCGAGGTGGGGGGAACGATGTGATAGGAGGTGGGGGGGACCCCTGAGCCTGGGTGTCTATCCCCCCTGTAAACCTATCAGTCGATGATCCGGGACTAAATAATTGATCAGGAGGTGGGGGGCCATCCTGGTGTGTACTTAAGGTCGAACCTTGAAGCCCCCGGATCATATCAAGTAACAATCGGTGTTGCTGCTGACGATCCTCATCACTCTTTCGGATCATATCCTACAACTCCAAGTGTTGACGTTGTCGATCCTCGTCACTCTTTCGGAGGGCTTCACGCACATCGTTCAACATTTCAGTCCACAGAGCCTGAAATCATGTCTATAATGTTAGTACAAAACTATCAACACGTGTTACTAAAAAACACTTAACTTTGTTTTCAGATTACCTTTCCATCACGTCCAACGCCCCCACGGGAATCCCCTGCAGATGTACCATGTCCGGGGGTTGAAAACCGAACCCGCTTATGCCTATGCCTTTCTCGTTGAGGGTCTGTCTCATATCCCTCACTGTCACTAGGCCTCAAACCCCTAGCAGCGGGCTCAGATCCCTCACTGTCAATGGTCCTGTCTGTACCACTGATCCTGCCTAAGGTGGTCTGATCAGGGACCTCATGCGGCATATCATCCATGTCATCTTCTACATACATGTTCCTCCTCGTCTAGGCAGGCATAGTACGGTGCTTGTCTCTCAGCTGGTGTCGGCACCAGTTCCTTGAGCGTAAAAATCTGAAATATTAGTTAGAACAATGTCATTGTACAAATACTAACTAATAAAAACATTAACAAAATAAATATATACCTTGGCTTTGAAAATCTTTGCTAGCTTCTTCCCTTTCGGTTGTTTGGTCAACTCCCACTTCAAAATACGGGGAGTCAGATCAGTAACCCTCCGGACACCGACCTCTTTGGCCAACTCAGGGATCACCTCCTAAGCAAATATCTGCATCATGGATAAGTATGATAAGTATCCATACAATTTTGGGCACCAACAATAAAGCACAATTTGTAGTTCGAACTTCTTACCAACAGGTCATGAGAAAGACCATATATGTTGTAGGTCTCCACCCTGTGTACATTAGCGCCCTTTTCCTGCCGGCGTCGCTTGAACCCGTCTCTTCGCCCGTCAAGCGCATGTTTGAATGAGTGAATAGAATGCCTGTACACGTAGGCACCCCACGGGAACGCATCGAAAGCATGTAGGTCCTCAACCACCCGAAACTGCCAAACTGAAATCTTGAATCTCTCATCCACCCCCATCAGTATCCAGTTCAGCATATATAAGAGGCAGAGCTTGACAGCATCGTACGCCTGTCCGAAATCTGTGCAGGTGACAACACCCCTAATCTGCTCCAGCGACACCTCCTCGGCTCCAGGAGAGTACCGTTTATGTATGCCATTCGCCACTGCTGTATACATTATGGTCTCTGGTACAACTCCAAACCGCAGTCCGGTGATCAGGCAAAATTCCACCTTTTTAACCTCAACGACTGGGTTCCTAACATGAAGTGCATCTCATCTGTGAGGCCGTTATGATGGAGCTCCCTCAAAAGAAACCGATGGATAATACCATTGGAAAACTTCATCTCCCTATGCATCGTCAAGAAATGCCTGAAACAAGACGCCATGAACTGTTGACGGTCTTCATCTGCAAAATCTACCGGGACATGGTTCAGCGCGTCGTCTATATGGGCGAGGGCATCAAAATGGTTGTGTCGTGTCAGTCTGCCCTCGTACCAATATTCTTCTGGAGTTTTAAGTGAATCCCTCAACCTATTCTCATCTGCAATGTAACAGAAATACAACATCATTAGACAGAATTTCGTTAAAAAGCTCGATCCCTTTCAAAACAGCTCGATTGCTTTACAAACAGTCTCGATTCCTTTTCAAAAAGGCTCAATCCCTTTCAAAAGAGCTCAATTGCTTTACAAAAACCTTGATTCCTTTACAAAAAGGCTCGATCCCTTTCAAAAAGTCTCGATCCCTTTTAAATAGGCTCGATCCAATTCAAAAACAGCTCGAAACATATTCAAAAAGGATTGATCCCTTTCAAAAAGACTCGATCCCTTGCAAAAAGACTCGATCCCTTTTTAAAAAAGCTCGATTCCTTTTCAAAAAGGCTCGATCTCTTTCAAAAAGGCTCCATCCCTTTCGAAAAGGCTTGATCCCTTTAAAAAAAGCTCAATCCCTTTCAAAAAAACCTCCACCCCTCTTTTAAAAAACTCGATCCCTTTTTAAAAAAGCTCGCTCCCTCTTAAAAAAGTCTCGATCCCTTTCAAATAGGCTCGATCCAATTCAATAACAGCTCGAACCTATTCAAAAAAGCTCGATTCCTTTTTAAAATGGCTCGATGCCTTTTAACAAAGGCTCAATCCCTTTTCAAAAACGCTCAATCCCTTTCAAATAAGCTCGATCCAATTCAAAAACAGCTCGAACCTATTCAAAACAGCTCGAAACATATTCTAAAAGGCTCGATCCCTTTCAAAAAGGTTCGATCCCTTTCAAAAAGGCTCGATACCTTTTAAAAAAGCTCGATCTCTTTTTAAAAACGCTTGATCCCTTTTTTAAAAAGGATCTTTTAAAAAAGCTCGATCCTTTTTAAAAAAGCTCGATCCTTTTTAAAAAAAGTTCGATCCTTTTTAAAAAAAGCTCGATCCCTTTTAAAAAAGGCTCGATCCCTTTTCAAAAAAGCTCGATCCCTTTCAAATACGCTCGATCTAATTCTAAATCAGTTCGAACCTATTCAAAAAAGCTCGAAACCTATTCAAAAAACTCGATTCTTTTCAAAATGGCTCGATTCGTTTTTTAAAAAGCTCGATTCTTTTTTAAAAAAGCTCGATTCCTTTTCCAAAAACCTCGATCTACCAAAACCTGTTTTTCTCGACAAAAATAGCTCGACTAATCAAATAAGCTCGATTTTCTTGAAAAAAGTCTCAAAAACACAGATTTCATCTTCCTCAACTGATATTCAACCAAATTACAAACCCTAACCTAAACCACAACCATTCACACATCTCTATTTTAACCGGTTTCTACAATTCCTATCAACAAAACTCAATTCTAACATTTAAGGCAAGTTAACAACGACAAAAACGAGGAAAAATAACCAATCTTACCCTTTGTCAATCGCAGCTCTTCCGGTCACTTCATCGTCGATTAGTTTCCCGTCGGTTTGACCGTTGCTTCTCTCTGACTTTCAAAATGACAACTTCCTCACTGTTAAAATATTTCGGGGTATTTTTGTTTCAAACGCTCTTTTGGTGCCTTTTAAACATACATTAGTAAAGTGGTGATATTTACACAACATACCCCTCAAATAGTGCCAATAATTTTTTGACCCCTTTAGAAAATGGTGATTCATTCAAAATAGAAAAATAATAATAATAGTAATGTTCACCATAATCATATTTCAGATCTTTCCATTCGGATCGTATTGAAATTCTTTTGAACTTTTGTGAACCTTAGATACAGTGATAAAATTGATTTTTTTGTGGTGTACACAGTGGGTGGAAACATATTGTATAAGTTGGAGATGTTGATATATCAATACGAGTAAAGCTAGATAACCCAAAAATTTAAATCAAATTTCAATCCAAATAATATGACAAGTGAGTTGTCATCACCACACACAACATGGGATGACGTGGTTAATAAAAAAATCACTTGCCATATCATTTGGGTTGAAATTTGAACTAAATTTTTAGGTTGTATAGGATTACTTATATCAATATTTACCATCCAAAACAAGAAAATGTAAGCAGCCTCACGTACACATCACAGTTCTGATCGACTTCAACATCAAGCAATTCCTAGCTCCTCTTGCAATCTACATAATAAAATCAACTTTTGAGAGAGAGAGAGAGCCCCACATTATATATATGGTGACTGATCATGCTTGAAATTGTGTTTTCTTCTTTGTTGTTTGCAACTTGAGATAGTTCTGGTAGTGGTGGTCCTCAGTGGCGCAGCTAGGATTTTGGAGTTAGGGGGCTAGACTAAAATGTAATGCAAATATTTATAAGTTTGCTGATCAAAATGAATACAAATAGTAGGGGAAACTCGGGTCTTACCGTTCAAAATGAATAAGCTATGGAGAAAAATGTAAACCGAAAATAAATAACCAATTTTTTTTTACCTACAATACAAGTGCGTCACTATTCCGTTTACCCTACAAGGACCCACAACACAAAATTCATCAATTATCATATCCGGATCCATATATCAGAAAATTATCTTTCAATATAAATCGCCATGCTGGTTCCGAACGTAACCTACATGTGCTCTCGAACATAACTCAGAACACATTTGAGAGCATTGGGTTCGATATTTTTAACCTCAACTCTATTAAGCTTAGAAATATTCTAGTTCTTGAGAATTGGAACATCAACATTTACCGGAGAAGCTAGTTGACTTGATGATTGATTCTCAATTGATTTTGGGAAAAAATCCAAAATACATTTTCTTTATTTTAATTTTTGATTATTTGACATAATAACCTACCATAGAACAATTTCATTGTAATTAAATTACCAATAGCTACGGAGTAGATTAAAAAATCTACTCCCTATTCTTGTGATTTACTGATATCTTATAAATCAAAGACTTGATTTCTTAAAAGCTTAATTGAAATCAAAACAAACTGCACCTTTTCTTTTGTTTGTGCTTTGTCTCTCTTTTAATTGGTGGCAAGGGGTTGTCATGAGCAGTACTACTCCGGTGCTCCAGGGAGGTGAAAGGAAACAAAGCATATATATATATATTTGAAAATCCAGACCGGTCTAGCCTACCATTGCCTACGCCCTTAGTGGTCCTAATTAATAATGGTAGATTGGTAGTTGTATTTTAGTTGTGTTTTAAATGTGATTATATCTCACATCGAATAAATAAGAAAACGTGAATGAAATGTCTAAACTATATAAAAAAAGGAAAAGGGAAGGAAAAACATAATTACTAGGACAAGGGTTATGGGCTATGACCCAATACTTGAAAATATACTTTCTAACATTTTTTTTTATAAATAAAATATAAGATTTTATAATGTTAAAAAAAAAATTAAGAACCGTCAGAACTGCATCGGTGGAACCGGAACCTTCTAAGGAAAGGCTGGTTTGGGTTTTGGTTCCCCTTTTCCCGAAACTGGAACCGCATTTTTAACTTTAGTGATGAAAGCGGCTGAAAGAGGTGCATGCCTCTCATGAAATGGAGGAGGAATTCTCCAACATTGTCAAGGTCACCGGTAATGGCCTCAAATGTCGTGACAAGGCTACTATTAGAGCTTACGTCTCCGAAAATGCCATTACCAAACCAATTTTACATTTAATTTTGTGAGAATTGTTAAAAATTACCATGAAATATATGTATTTTTTTTTAATAACCATGAAATATATGTAAATTATTTATAACCACCTTTTAAAGTTTTATTTCACACTATAATTATGAAACTCCATTTTCATTTTACTTCTCTTTTAGAAAAGCGTGAAATATAGGGGAAAAAAACATTTAAACCTGAAGGAAAAATCATAAAACCTTGGAAAACAACGGAAAACTTTAGAGTTCGTCTTGTAAACGTTTTCTGTCTTTTGTTTTTCAAAATTAAAAATAAAAATAAAACAGTGATTTTGATTTCAATTTTAAAATCTGAAAACGCATCTGGTAGAGCCTACCGAAAACTGTATTAAAAAAATAAAAACAGAAAAAACAGTCTGATAGGTTAAACGAAAAATATCAAAATTTGTAACATCAAATTCAAACATCAATTCATATGTTAATTCTCTACTTCTCGATTAACATTTTTATTTGGATCTCTAAATGCTTCAATTTTTATATTAAAAGCCACAAATTCATCACTAAAAGATACTGTAATTATATATATATATTCTTGTTTAACCATTTTCTAAATAACAATGGAGAGAGTGAGGCTTGAGAAGATTTCCTTGCAAGTCAAAGAGTAATCTAAAGAGACAACAATAATATTGAAAACAATACCCAGAAAAAAATACCCAAAAAAATGAAACCAATAATTCTTTTCTTTTTGGTTTGCTAGTGTTAGTTTGGGCTTGCTTTTGTTCAATGTGCTTTGTTTTCTTGCTCTAGAAAAATCCAACATATAGTCTAGATTATATTTGACAGTACCTAGAAAAAAAGAAGACTCATATTTGATAATCAAATCAACAACCAATAATACTGCATATAGTCTAGATTATTTCCACCACAAATCAATTGCTAATAGCATCTCCATCATCAACCTCAAGAGTAAGAAAAAACGAAAAAACAATTTTTTTTTTTTTGGAAGAAGCCGGCAACTCCAACGTCGGAGGAAGTGAGAACTTCTTCCCGGCTACGCCAATCTGGCCAAATAGCCGACGATGGAGGAGGATCTCATCGCCTCTGGTGTTAGCTCTTAGAGAAGAAGAAGAGTTGTGAAAGAAGAAGAAGAAGATGAGGAGGAGGAGGAGGAGGAGGAGACAACGGTCTGTGAAGCTGAAGAAGAAGACAACGACCTATGAAGATGAAGATGAAGATGAAGAAGAACAAGAAGAAGGAGATTGTGTTTGCGAGTCTCCGACTCTGTGAACGAAGAAGAAATAAAAATGTGAGAAAAGAAAACTTAAAAAAATGAGTTAAAAAAATAATTTGAAAAACAAAATAAAAAACATAAAAAACAACTTTCAAATGTTTTCCAAATTTTTCACTTTTAACACTCATTATATTTTTCATTTTATTTTTGTTTTTCGAAAATAAAATGAAAAACAGTTAATAAACACGAATTCAAAATCGTTTTTAGAAAACAAAAACGAAAATAGATTGAAAAATAAGGCCCCGTCCTGCAGCTTTTTTTCAGTCCGTTTTCGTTTTTATTTTTCAAAAACGATTTTGAAAACGCATTCGTTAATCGTTTTTCATTTTATTTTTGAAAAAAAAAAAACAAAAAACAAAACCAGTGTTAAAAGTGAAAGATTTGAAAAACACAAAATACTTGTTTTTCGTTTTTCGTTTTTCGTTTTTATTTTTCATTTTGTTTTTCATTTTTTTTATATTAAAAAAAATCTTAAACTATTAATTATACTGTTATGCGTTTGATATAACTAGGACAAGACGGAACAAGATTTTTAAATTACCAAAGTACCCCTCTTATTTATATTATAATTATAATTATATATATTACTATATTATATATATAATATATTTATGTATATTATAGTATAAAATATTATAGAATATTTATATATATAATATTATAATATAGTTTATTATAATATATAATATATATAACATATATATATATATTATATTATAATATTTATATAATTAGTAATATATAATATATAATAATATATAATAATATATATTATATATTATGTAATATTAATATATCATATATATAAAATATTATAATATTATATATATATATATAATAATATATAAATATTATTTTATTTATAATTTAAGAGTTTAGTTTTGATTAATTCATTTTTTTGATATGTTTTTTTGAATTAATTTTTGATGTGTTACTTTTGTTTAATTTTAAAATTACAATACAAAAATTATATTGGTTAATTATTTAATCAATTTGTTTATAGTTGTAATGATACTAAACAAAATACTAAAATTGATATTTCAATTTTTGATAGTTTTCGGTTAACATCCCATACGCGTTTTTTCCATTTTCATTTTTAAAATACAGTTTTCAGTATTTGCTACCAGACGCGTTTTCAGAAATCGAAAATGAAACCAAAAATACTGTTTTCGTTTTTCATTTTTATTTTCAAAAAACAGCAACTGAAAAATGCTTACAAGACGGGCTCTAACTTCAGGACGAGAGCTTAGAGGTCGTTCAGTATCGTTTCCAAAGTTTAATTTTCATTTTTTAAGTTAAGAAAATATCGAAAAACGTGTTCGATCATGTTTTTTTTTAAATCACATGAAATGAATTTTCTCGTTTAACGTTTTAAAATGTGGGTTTATTGAAACCATAAATAAGATGTTGTGGAAATGGTGAGAAATGTCACTATTTTGAAGCTATGTTGCACCAAAGTCTTTACTTTAATAAGTTAAGTTTAAACTATACCAGTTATGGTGAATTACCAAAATTGCCCTTAAATAATCAATTTTTAATTCTCTTTTTACTTCTATTTCCACATTTAGAACACGGAACTCAGTAACTCCTCCCTCTCTCTACAATAAACTTGTCTAAAAATTAAAATCCCCTACAACACTCATCTTTAACTTAGAAAAAGTCGACGTTCTTCAGCACAACAAGGTAACATACTTCTAAAATACTTTTTTTTTATCATTCATTTCCGAGTCTTGTAATACTCTATCCGTTTCTTTTGATTTCTGAATCTGGTTTTGTAAAATTTGAATATGTGAATTTTGAATCTCCGAGCCTTTTAGTGAAGCCTCTAAGCCTTTGTATAAAGTCTCTGAGTCTTTTAGTAAAGTCTTCCGAGACTTTGTGTAAAGTGTTTGAGCCTTTTAGTAAAGTGTCCGAGCAAAGTAAAGTCTTCCACATTTTACTAAAGTCTTAGAGCCTTTGTGAAGTTGTGTCCTAGCCTTTTTTTGGAGTGTCTGAGACTTTTGAAATAGTCTTCGAGCCTTTTAAATACCTAACCCATGTCTTTGTAAATGTAATCCGAGTCTTTTGTATAAACCTTTTTATGAACATATTGTTAACTTTTTATTCAGACATCTAGATTTTTTTTTTTTAATAATGGTTTGTAATGATGAATTTGACAGGAGAATTAATTGAGAATAGTAATATCTTACATCGGTCGATAGGAGCAGTTACCCGAGGGAAGTTAGAGGTTTGTAGGATCTGATAACCAAGAAATGTATGTGTCAAATAATGTGGGTTACGAAGAATTGGTGGCGATCGTGCATACCGTTGTGAAGTATGATGTAAAAAAAAACAGTGTTGATCCACAATCAATATCTATTGTTATTGGCACTATATGTCACACATTTATAAGAAATGATGATGATGCTCTGTTTATGCTAGGGGATGATCAGGTGATCCCTCAGGTATGTGTTAGCCTAACTGAGAGGGCAACTAGAGATGTGATAGGGAATGATATTCCTCCGCGTGAAAATACATAACAATTTAGATCTTTTAGCGGAAGCAACCAAGTGTTCAAACAAAGGAGTGGGATCAAAGGTTGGGAAAATTTGTGTGTTGTCCCACCGGTAGTAGCCAACCATACATATGTAGTTAGACCTCAATTCGGCGATGTGTTTGGTTGTCAAATGGAGATGAATGATGGACAGTACAATGTGTAATACAATGAGATGTAAAATGAGCAGAACACTAAACCGAATCTTGGGCTGAACCATAAGGTGGATAATAAGGTAAAATGTTGATATGGTAGATCATGTAGAGAACACTGATGAAGAGCCTATCCAAATTCAAAGACGTGGAAGACATGTATAAGGAGTTAGTTGCACTGCACCAGATATGCCTTAGAATTCCAAGGTCTGGCATAATGTAATTGCATATGACTATGATAATGCCACAACTTGGGTTATTCCCGAAGCATATTCATACTCATTTGGTATTGGTAGAAGCAGCACCTTGGTAGCAAAAGAACTTACAAGCAAGATTTATAAAGGTCAATTTTTTTCGACTAAAAAGGATTTAAAGAGATTAGTTTACCTTTTTGCAATACGGTAGAACTTCTAATGAAAGGTGAAAAGGTCCAATTGTTGGAACTCAGTTCACTGATAACGTAGGGGAAATAAGTTTTAAAATTTTATATAGATCATAAACGATCTTGGACCAATGAACTTGGGATTGTAATTTTTTTTAAACTTATATATACAAATTATTACAATAATAAATATATATATATATATAAACACAGGAAATTGAAATCAATAATAATAAAAAGATTTTAGAACCTTACCAACGTTTTGAGGCTTCTTCACTTCCTGTAATGCTCATTGTCTATACCATTGATCTTCCTAACTATTCTCAAAACTGGTGAGTACGTATGGGCGTAGCTCGGTACTTAGGAACTTAGAAGGATGTTGAAGAGAATAAGAAAAAACTCATTCTTCTAAGTGAAACCAACTAGAACAATTCTAATAAAAAATATTAACAATATTTTTTTTTCTCTTTTTTTAATACACTGTGCACGATGCATAAAAAAAATTATTATATTTGTCCTGCAACTCTTGTCCAGACTCTTTGACACACACATCAAAAATCTCATTTTAAGATTGTTTTGCTTTTTCTTTTTCTTCCAACAACACGCACCCACGTTTACACCAATGCGTTTTATGTGTACGCGGTTTTTGTTTGAAATCTTTTATCACACACACTTGCACACAAAAAACATGTGTTTTTCTCTTTTATGTATGTGTTGATTTTGTTTATTTTCACTTTTAAGAAATATATACCTTTTTAAAATAACTACTGATATATTTTTAAAATTCTAAATAAAATCTTTATTTTGTTAAGAGATATCATGTTATTTTGAATTTAAATTATTTTAAATTCAAAATCAAATATTTAATTAAAACCAATCAATCTAATCTTTTAAGATATCAAATATCTTTAAAGATAATTATTAATATTTCGGTTATTTGATTTTTTATATTTCAAACTATTAAAATTCAAAAAGTAAATATTTAATTTAAGAAAATGAAATAATCATATTATCTTATTTTATTCAAAAACAAATATCAACAAACATCCTTCATTTAGTGATTAATAACTTAATTAAATAATCTTATTATTTAATTTATTTAATCACCATTATTCATCAATCAAATAATTTCATTATTCAATTCATTCCCAAATAAATACGTATCACTTTCGTAACACAATTAAATGGACAATCCAATTAATTAACCGTGACCCTTGTTACCTAAATCGATCGGGCTAGTAAGGGGATTTAATGGACCCACAATATTTTGAGCTCCAATAATCCTTGGAATCATTAATTAAACTTTTTAATTAATATTCCTTGAATATTAACTCCGGTGTTATTCCACTAAAAATCCAAAGCTGCATTCTCTTAACTGAAGATGTTTTTATACAAATCGATACAACTTCGTGTCCATAGATATAGCTATTACATATGATGTGATCATCCATAATACTTCATAACTAGAGTTGGTTTATAATGTCCGTTATATCCCTCTAATTACATATATCCTTTAAGTATTGTTGATTCTCTAAGGAAAAATAAATACTATTTCCTCACGGAATTAGGAGAGCGCTTATATCGTCCAAACCCCAAATCAACCCTTAAGTGAACTACCATCTACATCGCACAAGAAGAAGTGGATTCCACTATTGTGTACATACATTCCCAGCCACAAGCCAAACCACAATCCTAACGTACGGAGCATATTGATCAGGAATTGCATCCGACCTCACCCTTAGTATATCAAGGACCACGATCTAACCTGAAGGAGTTGATAAGACACTCAGGATTAAGATCACCCACATATCCATCATTAGTTGATATATATATATATATATATATATATTTATATAGTAGAAATGGTGAGAAATGTCACCTTTTTTTATGAGTTACGATGATGTCACCATATTAATAACTTATGTTTAAAATGCACCTATTACGGTGAACTACCAAAATTGCCCTTAAAATTGTATTTGTGCTTTCATCTTCGGTTTCAGAAAGATAAGTTTATTTCTCTCTTCAAAAAAGTATTGTGTTTTTCAAATCTACAGGTAACTGATTTTTGTGATCTCCCTAATGTTTTGTCATGCTTTTACGAGTGATTTAAGATGTATGCAACAAATATATGAACATTTAGTCTCCTGAATGTGCAGTAGGTTTATTTTCTTACTTTCCGAGAATATAGGTCGAGCTTGTAGGTTTGTTATAACAGTTGCGAGCTTTTAAAAGCTCAATCTGAGCTATTATATAAAAGCTCGCAGCAGTTATATAAAAGCTCGGAAGCTCGGACCAAGCTTTTAAATAACAGCTGCGAGCTTTTATAAAAGCACACATCTTATATATAAACGCTCGAACCGAGCTTTTATATATCAGCTCTGAGCTTTTATATAAAAGCTCGGTCCGAGTTTTTATAACAGCTCGGATTCGAGCTTTTATAAAAGCTCGATCCGAGCTTTTTAAGAAACTCGATCTGAGCTATATTAAAACTCGGTCTGAGCTCTTGTACTATGATTATCCGATATGTTATTGTATTAGATCGAGATTTTTTTTTTGAGATTTTAGTATATTAGCTCGAGCTTATACTTTGATTATCCTGGTATTTTTTGTTATGGAAGATTATTTTTAATTCCAACATTTGTTATTATTTTTGAGCTTTTTATAACATTCATTTGGTTATTTAATTGTTATTTGAAATTGAATTTAGATATTGTTATTGTTAATAATTGTTTGTGATTTTGATTTTGATTTTGACAGGAGAATGAATCGGATGAGAATGGTTATCTCTTACAACAGTCGATGGGAGCAGGTACCCAATGGAAGTTAGAGGTTTTTAGGTTCTGATAATCAAGGAATGTATGTCTCAAAGAATATGACTTACCAAGAGTTGGTGTCGATCGTGGAAATCGTTGTAAAGTATGATGTCAACAAATACAGTGATGATCTACAGTTTATATCAATGGTTCCTGGGACTACATGTCTCACGTTTATAAGAAACAACGATGATGTTCAATTTATGCTAGGGGAAGATAGGGTGATCTCTCAAGTATGTGTCAGTGTAATTGAGAGGGTAGAAGGAGGTGTCATTGGTGAAGAAATCCCTCATCGTGATAACACCCAACAATTTTGATCTTCAGGTGGAAGCAACCAGTTACTCACAGAAAGTATGGAAACCTGTGTGGTCCCACCGGAAGTAGTCGGTGGCCAATTCGACGATGTGTTTGGATGTCAAATTGAGATGAATGATGGGCAGTTCAACCACCATTATAATGACTTCTACAATGACATAAACAATGAACAAAACAGTGAACCGAATGTTGGACCGACACAACAGATGGATGATGAGGAAATTTTACATTCGGTTGATAATGTAGCTAACAATGAGGAAGAGGAAGAGGAAGAGGCTGTAAATCCAGAAAGATGTGCAACACGTGTACAAAGATTTACTTACAGTGCAGTAGCTGTAGCTGGGACTTTCGAGGTCCGGCCTAATTTAACTACATGTGATTCTGATAATGTTTGAATGTGGGTTATTCCAGGGCACAATCATACTCGTTTGGTATTGGTGGAAGCATTAACTCTGTTCAAGAAGAACCTACAGGCATGATATATAAAGGCCAATTTTTTCCTACCAAAAAGGATTTGAAAAGACTTGTTGGGCATTTTGCAATGCGGCAGAACTTCGAGTGGAAGATGAAAAGGTCAAATAAGATAATGTTACATTTGGTTTGTTTAATGGACAACTGTACGTGAAAATTAAGAGCGGTTAGGAGAGATGAAGGAACATACTTCCAAGTAAGAAGTTTTGTGAATGAACACACATGTCCTTTGGAGGAGATTCACCGCCGTCACCGACAAGCTAGAGCAATCATAATTGGAGAAATAGTTGCACCAAGACTTCAATAACAAGATGACCGACTAATGCATCCAAAGGACATAATCGCCGACAAGAAAGCAATGTATGGGATCCAAATCTTGTACAGTAAGGCACATCAAGCCCTACAATATGCTTTGTCACTGACCTATGGAACACATGAAGAAACCTTCAAACTACTGCCATCATTTGGGTACGTGTTAGAGCAACAAAATCCAGGGACAATAACTGACTTACAATGCGACGAAGATGGTAGATTTCTTTATTTTTTCATGTCGTTGGGTCCCTCACTCATAGGATTCCAAAAGTGTATGCGTCCAGTTATTGTTGTAGATGGTACCCATTTAAAGGGAAGATTCGGGGGCACAATGTTTGTTGCAACTGCACAAGATGGGAACGAACAGGTGTATCCAATTGCTTTTGGGTACTGTGACTCAGAAAACAACCTTTCACGGGAGTGGTTTTTGGATTGCTTGAAGAGTGCCCTAGGCCATATTGATGATCTGGTTTTCATTTTCGATCGGCATGCAAGCATTAAAGCTAGGATTTCTAAAGCTTTTCCCGATGCAACCCATATGATATATTGCTGGCACTTTTCTGAAAATGTAAAGAAGCGATTTCATAGAAAGGATGTAGCAGTCATAATGGATAAAGTAGTTAGATCGTACACTGAGTTGAAATATAATCGCCACATGGAAGAGCTACGTAACCTGCATGAGAATGCATTCAATTATGTCATTGAAGCTGGTCCATACAAGTGGTCCCGCATACATTGTCCCGAAAGAAGGTATAGGGTCATGACAACAAATGTTGAAAATGCATAAAATCATGCCTAAAATTCGCACGGCAACTGCCTATGCTGACACTGGCAGAGTTCATTAGGAATATGCTACAGAGGTGGTTTTATGATCGTCATCGTACTGCACAGTCCATACATCATCAGTTGACTGGTGCATCACATCTTGTGATCCTCAATCGTGTTGAGAATTGTGCTTATATGATCGTCAATCCAGTTGTATGGAACATATTCTCCGTCAAACGATCCAGGTAGCAGTGGACTGTTGACTTAGCCTGGAAGACTTGCACATGCAACAAATTCTAAATGGACATGTTTCCATGTTCACACACACTTGCAGTAGCAAGGTATAGTACTTTTACGTAATATTTTTTGGGTACTTGCAAATGAATTTGATACCCCATGTAATTGTTGTTGCAGGGAGCGAAACTTGGATTACACATCCCTGTGTGCGGACTTCTACAAGAGACAGACACTAATCGATGCGTACTCGGTTCCTATTATGCCTGTTGGCCGTTCGTCAGAATGGATAGTCCCACTGACATCGCTGATCGTGTGGTATCAAATCCTTTGTCGAGGAGGCAAGCATGATGTCCAAGGGGGGGCCGACATGCCTCATCTTCGAAAAGGACAACCACTCAATCGTGTAGAAGATATGGAGAATCAGGTCATAATGCTAGATGATGTCATAATCAACCTTTGATTAATGATGGTCTGAGCAGAATTGTTCCGCCAGAATATCGGTGCAAGTGTAGCATATGTCATTCAGTTGCACACAACAAAAATACTTGCCCTAATAATGGACCTAGGTAGTATGACTGAGCGCATTTGGAAAGAACCCATATTTATTAGTTGTAATTGCACGATGTGAAAATATTACGTTATTATTTTCAGATTAAACAAGGATGAAATTTTTTAGTTTCCTATTGAAGAACGGGATGTAAAATTTGTCAATGGTAGACGATGTCATAAAATATGTATTATTTAATGAATGAATATTATTACATAATTTAATGAATGAATATTATTACATTATTTAATACAACTCCACTACTCAACAACATTCAAGCCTCGTATTTGTGGTTAGGAGTTACAAACACCTCCACTGCCATCTTCTCCCGTATGGTGCACATATCGTCTTCAGTCCAATCGTAATAGATCCTGTCTGCCAGTATGTACTCTATCAGCCTCAACGTATGCGCCCCACAATTACCGCTGCAATGCACGACATAGACACGCGTTACAAACATAATAAATTTTATTGGATCGTGTGTACTTACTATTATATAATAATACCTTTTTTGTTGTTGCGGCAGAGCTGTTTTCGACAGCAGACTCACCCCAAAAGCCCTATTCTCCCTCTTGAACTTCTCCCTACCGGATGGCCTGTCATCGTGAAACCCATACTGATTCAATATGGAAGGGAGAAACCACCTGAGTGGCCGTACCTGGCATTTCCTTATATTGAGGGGGACCTCCTATCTGAAGGGGTCTAGGATATGTATCATCTCGGTAGTCAAGTCCACACTGGCCACAAGTCAATGCTGGCATCCGATATTGCAAGGAATAAGAGCCTGTACCAAGGAATAACACAACTTATGTTCACCACAATTATGAGAGAAATAAAATATTGTAAGTGTTTATAACACTTACCATGTCAACCTCGTGCCAGGGTTGGCTTCTTGTCGGGAGGAATCCACCTACCGTCATAAGGTCTTCTGCAGACCACCTGTACTGCATGATCTTCCACCCCAGCTTCTTGACTTCACCATCAACAACACCACGAGGTATTATTTTCTCCCACTGGTACTCCAATAATGGCTGTGGACAAACAAATTGTCATTGTCAGTGAGGATCAATTCATTGATAAATAACTACACACAAACCAACAAACACTTACAAAGAATTGAGTTCCCAGAATGTTTATTCTCTGGTTGTAAACATTGGGGTATGCTCGTTGATGCTTCCGTAAGATGGCCAAGTACGCGTCCATATGTTGTAAAAAGATGTGGAAACACTGTTATAATTCAAGCATAAAAAAAGTCAAACCCAGAAATATTTTTATAGCTTACCGAGTCAAACAACTCCATGTAGTTCTATTCGAATCTGTGGAACCAACCCAAGTCTACCGGCTCCATGATATCAACATCGCCCCTGTATAAACCAATTTTCTTAATATCAGACAAATTAAACAGATTAACGTTGGTGCAGAAATAAAGTAACACATCTGATACTTACTCCACCCTTGTTGAACTGTTCTTTTTATATGATTTGTAGGCCTCCAACTGCCCAGCATCTACCAACGTTGCCGGATTTAATGTATGCTCTAATGCTACCGGCATTGTCCTAGGCCTCTTTGGGCTAGTCGGGTCAGTGTATGGGTTGACCAGCTGCCACCCGTGCTTACTTTCAATGGGGATACGGAGGATGCGGGGTGTGTCAGTGGGAGGAGAAAGGATCTTGTGGGATGAACCTGGTGTGACCAGGGGAGGAGGAGGGATCCCATGGGATGATGCAGCTATGACAGTGTGTTAGGTTTTAGTTTGTGTTGACATTAATTCCATATCAAAATGATGTTTACATGTAATGATTTGGTTGTTTAGATTCATGATGATTCAAGCTTCAAAGAAGAATGATTAACAAGTCAAAGCAAGTTCTAAGTCTTCAAAGAGAAAGGATGCAATTTGGTTCTACAAAGGTATACTAAAACCTTATCTTTCTCTTACAAGGCTTAGGCACACACACACAATTCATACATTTGTGTCCCTGCATCGTTGTGCACCTTTATAGGCACACACATACAATTCATTCGTATGTGTCCTTGCATCGTTGTGTACCATTTATAACACATTCACACACTTGAAGATGAATGCTCATGCATTGTTATGGAAATAACATGTTTTGGAAAATGCATGATTGGAGACTATCTCTATGTAGTTTGCATTCTAGTGTGGATTGTGTTTATTTGTGTATATGTTTGTATAACATGGATATTGAAATTGAATTTTGTCCTAAATCATTCTTGATTGAGTTCTGGTCATTTCGGTTACTCATACTACTGATTTCAAGTTCTAAGTCAAAAGATACTACCCTTTCAACTCATGTTGCATACATTGTCTCCGTCTTCGTATATCGAGTTGAATTATTATTTTCTGGGTTGAGTATCTTATATGTCCATATCCGTATGAGAGCTATGGTTTGTAATCCATAAACAGATTCGAATTTTGAGTTGAAGGCCAAAGAACGGTCTAAGAACGTGAGGGAAGCGCAAGGGAATTGCACCATGGCCGAAGGCCATGAAGTGGTGCACGCCCGAGATGGCACGTGGCCATCTCGGCTGCAACACCTTGCTGCTCTGAGATGCCCACGCACCATCTCGGGGAAGCAATATCAAAGGAGGCTATTTTTGTCTTTTGGCTTCTTTCATTCCCTCTCATTTATATTCTCTTTCCCTCTCACATTTCATTCTAAGAAGAAATTCAAACTAGTGTGCAGAAATTTTCTCTCTACATTTTCTCATCTTCCAAACACCATAACTTCTTCATTTGAACTCTGATTTGAGTCCTTCAAAGTTGAGAGTGTTTTTCTATTCATCCTCTATCTTTTCTCTGAAGGTTTGAGTGAGTTTTATTGCTGTTTTTGGAGTCTAAACACACAAAAACGGGACTGCACCTAAATCAACTAAGGTATTGATTTTCTCTCAGAGTTTTCTTTTAAAACTTGGTCAATTGCCTTAGATTTTCTTCTTCAACTTGTATATGTGTATTGTGAGTGTTTTGATTTGAGTTTTGAACTCTTTTAAAGCTAGGTTGATTTTTAATTGAAATCCTACATGTTGAGTTAATTTTTGATTTTGCTTATATTTTCACATGTTTGGGATTGTATTGTGCTAGCTTTGATTCTAGGACTATTTGATGATCTTTGATTGATTGATTTTGTGAAAAATAGTTCCTCACATGTATTAGGCTCTCTTGACCAAATTCTCATATCAATACATGTGCTTATGTTCTTTTGAGCTATTCATGTGTTTTGGTTGAATCTATAATTAGGAATATGCTCTAGAACTTTAGCTTAAATCTAAATGACTTTGTCATATGATTTTAGCATGTTTCTGGTTTGTGTGATTTAAACTTGATTTTGTGATTAAATGAACATATCTTGTGATTCAAGTTTATATATATACATGTATCTAGGTTGTGATTAATGTTGAACATATCTTACATGATCTAAATGATTTAAACATGCATGATTGACTAGACTACATTTGATTTGTGCATTCATGCTCATGTCTAGTATTTTCCATAGGATGTGTTGATCATAGCATTCTATGTTGTGTGCTTGTT
The DNA here is from genome assembly GCA_032871835.1 of Dipteronia dyeriana. Classification (NCBI taxonomy): domain Eukaryota; kingdom Viridiplantae; phylum Streptophyta; class Magnoliopsida; order Sapindales; family Sapindaceae; genus Dipteronia; species Dipteronia dyeriana. The sequence goes on along the minus strand of CM065300.1, from coordinate 69,372,324 downwards.
TACATTTTGTATTCTTGATCACTTAGATGCCTTGTGAGAAGGAAGTCTTGACAATAGGTGTGAGACCTATGTTGTTGAGCAAGAAGTCTTGGCAAGAGGTGTGAGACCTTGGATTGTCAAGCAAGGAAGTCTTGGCTAGAGTCGGGAGGACTCGGATAGTCGAGCAAGAAGTCTTGCCTAGGGTCGTGAGGATCCGGATAGGTGAACGAGGAAGTCTTGACTAGAGTCGGGAGGACTCAGATAGTTGAGCAAGAAGTCTTGCCTTGGGTCGTGAGGATCCGGTAATGTGAGCGAGGAAGTCTTGACAAGTGGTGTGAGGCCTCGGATTGTTGAGCATGAGGGCGACATCTTCATGAGTAAGATAGGAGGGTAGTTTCTAGGTGAAGGTCACTTGAGAGATTGTACTTGTCTTATCTACTAGTGGATTTTGTTTGTCGGTGATTGCTAGCCCGTGGATGTTTCCTCTTCGGAGGTTTACCACGTTATATCTTGTGTCAACTTCTCTCTATCCCTATCTCTCCAGTATTTGTATTTGTTATTTGAATACAATGGATAGAACTCTTTATGTAAGTTAACTTCCTTTCTATAATATAGATTGTGTATGTGTTACAATTACTTATTTGTATCATACTTTAATTATTTTATGTATTGATTAAGTATCTTTAATTAATATATATATTGTGATACAAGCAATCTAGAGGGACAAACTTTTGTTTATTTCTAAGGGAGTCGAAAAAGGTGTCTAACCTATTCACCCCCCCTCTAGGTTGACCTTGAGCATTTAACCGTGTTTGTATCTTTACAGTGGGAGGAGGAGTGGTCTCATGCGGTGTAACTGCAGAGCCAAGTCCGGTGGAAGAACCCCTAAGACGGCGATTTCATTCCGATGAAGTCTCCTGCACCTCTAGAAGCAGGAGAAACTCAGGTGTACTGTCAGTACGAGTCTTCTGGTGTCCGCCATCGCCTCCAGTGTCTATATTAGTACCCTGTGTATTAGGTCCGACCACCTGTGTATTAGGTATGGTTCCATACGTCTCTGGTAGGGAACCACCTACTTCTGTGGCCGGGTCTGCCCCGTCGATAGGACTACATCCACCCAACGAAGTCTCTGTATGAATCATCTCGATCATGGGACTATGGGCCCTCTCCTGCTATTTATGATGTCGATCCCCACAAAGCTTGGACTAAGTCCATCAGTTGATGATGCTGCCTGTTTCATTCTTCATCACTTCTCCACAGATCATCCCGTAAAGCTAGGACTGAACCCTTCAATGCTTGGATTCTAAGCTCCAGCAGTCCTGAAAAAAAGTACATAATGTCAGTCATGCACACGTACTTGCGTTTGAAACAAATAAATACAGAACAAAAGTTTTAACATACCTTGGGTGCCCCTACATCGTCTCCTCGTGAGCTATCTGCAGCATTATATCCCGTCATCGTAAATCGTACGCGCTGCTGCCTCTGGGTCTCTCACGGGGCAACTCTGTGTCCGTATGCATCTCTTCACTAACACAATGTTGCTCTACCTCTGGTATAATGTCTTGCTCACTCGTACTCGCCCTCACTGAATCTGGTATACCTTCTTGCTCGCCCCCCAAAAGATCCAGTATCGCCTCCGCTATGCCCACATAATAGGGTTCACCCCTCTCAGCTTCGGGGCCACCAATTTTGTACTTGCAAACATCTGAAAATGTTGTTAGAAAGTTGTGTAATTGAATTTAGTTATTAACATTAACAAGTTAGTCACTTACATGATCTGTGAATATATTCAACAACCTATCCCCCTCGGTTGTATCTTTAACGCCCACTTTAGAATTCAGGGATACATATCGGTATCCACCAGAGTCCCAAATTGGGTCCCAAGATCGGGGATCACCTCGAAAGCAAAAATCTACAAATAAATATTTGTTATTTCCAAATTCCATATACACGATTACAAACGTAAATGATTTTATTCATAAAACGGTAACCAAAAGGGCGTAAGATAAACCATAATTGTCTTACGCCTTTACCATATGTTTGTCACGACCCTTTGCTTGCTGACGTCTCTAGAACCGCTCCCGTCACCTATCAAGCACATACTTGAATGAAGTTATGGAATGACTGTACACGTGTGCACCCCACGGGAACGCGTCAAAACTGTCCTGATCATCCACCAGCCGTAACTGCCAAACTGGAATATTGACTCTCTTATCCAACCCATAAGTATCCAGTTCAGCATATAGATAAGGCATAGTTTCACACTATCGTATGCCTGCTGAAACTCACCTAGCCTAAGTACATCTCTCAACTTGAAGGGTGAAATCTCATCCTTACCAATAAAGTACCGGTGATGTAGGCTGTTATCCATGCTAACATAGCTGCTAGTATCCGGTTCTACTCTGAACTTTAATACGGTGATTAGGCAGAATTCTACCTTCGAGAACCTCACCTTATGACTGCCTAACATAAACCATATCTTGTCTAAGGACCCATTATGATGCACCTCCCACAGAAGTAGCTGGTGGATAATACCACCCGAAAACATCACCGGGCAGGGCATGGTCAATAAATGCCAAAAACAGGACGCCATTAACCGACGTCGATCTTCCTCAGCTCATTCTGCAGGGACCTGGTTAATGGCGTCATCTATCTGGCTAAGGGCATTGAAATGGTCATGTCGAGTGACTTTGCCCTCGTACCACTCTTCCACTTGACTTTTCAGCGACTCCCTCAACCGATTCGTCATCTGAAATTGAACAACAACATAATTAATTTTTTGGCCCTTTGAAATCCTCAGAAATTACAAGCTCTAACCGTAACAAAATCTCGGAGCTTGAAGATAAAAGCTCGGAAAGACAGAGCTTTTATTAAATCTCGAATCGAGCTTTTATAATCAAGCTCCGAGCTTTTGTGTAAATGCTCGGATCGAGCTTTTGTGTGAAAGCTCGGATCGAACTTTTGTGTAAAATCTCGCATCAAGCTTTTATATACAAACTGCGAGCTTTTGTATAAAACACCGAGCTTTTGTATAAATGCTTCGAGATTTTGTACAAAAGCTCGGATCGAGGTTTTGTAAAAGCTCAAGCCGACCTTTTATATAAAAGCTCGATGCTTCAATAAAAGCTCGGCTCGAGCTTTTAAACAAAAGCTCAAAGCTTTTATACAAAAGCTCGATGATGTTATAAAAGCTTGACGCTATTATAAAAGTTCGGATCGAGCTTTTGTAAAAAAGCTCGATCCGAGCTTTTATAAAAGCTCGACGCTTTTATAAACAAGCTATAAAAAATCTCGAAGCTTTTATACAAAAGCTCGAAGCTCGATTCATCTTCTTCAACAACTTGTTTACAAATACAAAACCCTAACCTAACCCATTTTCATTATCATATCGACAAATAAAACCTAATCTGACAATTCATTTAATTAATCAACAACATAAACGATACCAATTCAATGCTTAACTAACCTCGATCGATTGCAATATTTTGTTCAACGATAAACTGGTTTCCAAGTTCTGGTACCATCGCCGTGAACACAAAGCCGTCGATTTACTTTTTTTTTGTTTTACTTTTTCTCTCTTTCTTCACAACGAAAGTGATGGCATGGGTATTTTGGTCTCCACACTTTAAATGGTGTCTTTTAAACATGATTTATTAATGTGGTGCTATTTACACAACAGCCCCCTAAAAAGGTGCCATTAACTTTTTGAACCCTATATATTTTATATATATATATATATATATGAATCTCATCAAGAAACGGATCTTGATGAGAGATTCATATAGATCATGGCCCAATCCTATATGATCGCATCATACAAGGTGCCTCCATTCCCATATCTCATATAAAAGATTCAGGATAGAATCACCATACATCACGGAATGGACCGTAGCTATAGATTAACCACAAATAAAGTACCTTGCTTTATTTGCTATCTACGAACTCTTTAGATTGCACGTCTCTTACTGTATCCATCTTTATACGACACTTATATACAAATTTCAAGATTACATCCGGCAATCAAGGATGTTAATATGCACAAGTTATAAAAAAAACAACACAACAAATATGAATTGAACTTTTTATTTATTTATTTCGTAAATCCATTTACAAATTACATTTTTAAGGCCTAAACTCCAACACCAATAATACAACATTACATCTGTTTTTTTATTGACAACAGTACGTGAAAATTAAGAGCGGTGAGTAGAGATGAAGGGACGTACTTCCAAGTAAAAGTTTTGTCAAAGAACATAGTTGTCCCTTGGAGGAGATTCACCTTCGCCACCAACAAGGAAGTACCGTCATAATTAGAGAAGTCATTGTACCTAGACTTTAACAACAAGATGGTTGTCTTATGCGTCTCAAGGATATAATTGCCAATATGAAAACAATGTATGGCATCCAAATCATGTACAATAAGCCATATCAAGCCCTGCATTATGCATTTTCATTGACCTATGGATAACATGAAGAAACCTTTCAACTACTGCCATTTTTTGGTTACGAGTTGGAATAACAAAACCCTGGCATAATTACTGACTTATAGTGCGCAAACAATGGCAAGTTTATGTATTTTTTTCATGTCGTTAGATGCCTTACTTAGAGGTTTTCAGAGGTGTATGCGTCCAGTTATTGCAGTTGATAGTACCCATTTAAGGGGAAGATTCAGGGGTACAATGATTGTTGCAATTACACAAGATGGAAACGAACAAGTGTATCCAATTACTTTTGGGTTCGATGACTTAGAAAACAACCTTTCATGAGAATGGTTTTTGGATAGCTTGAAGAGTGCCCTTGGTCATATAGATGATTTGGTTTTCATTTTCAATTGACATGCAAACATTAAAACAGTGATTTCTAAAGTGTTCCCCGTATGTAACCTATACTATATGTTGCTGGCACTTTTCTGAAAATATTTAGAAGCGATTTTACAGAAAGGATGTTGCTGCCATAATGGACAAAGCAACTAGATCATACACTGAGTTGAAATATAACCAACACATAGAAAAGTTACGTAACCTGCACCAAAATGCATTCGATTATGTCAATGCTATCAGTCCACACAAGTAGTCCTGTGTACACTGCCCCGAAAAAAGGTACAAGGTGATGACAACAAATGTTGTAAAATGTATAAACTCATGCTTAAAATTTGTACGGCAATAGCTTATGTTGACACTAGCAGAATTCATTAGGATTATGCTACATCGATACATTCATAATCGTCATCGAGCTATACAATCCATGCGACATCAGTTGACCGACGTAACACATCTTGTGATCCTGAAAGGTGTCGTGAAGTGTTGTTGTATAACCGTCAATCCAGTTGACTGGAACATATTCTCCGCCAAACAGTCTGGAAAGCAGTGGATTGTTGACTTAGCCCAGAAGACTTACACATGCAATAAATTACAAATGGACCTTTCTCCATGTTCTCACCCACTCATAGCGGTAAGGTACATTATAAGTTATACTTTACGTTTTATATTACCGAAACCTGAATCTCTCTGTTTCTATTGTTGTTACAGGGAAACTTGGATTTTACATTTATGTGCGAACTACTATATGAGACAGACGCTTATCGATGCATACTCGGTTCTTATTATACCTGCTAGCCATCCTTCTTCATAAGTAGTACCATCCTACATTGTTGCGCGAGTGGTTTTAAATTCAATCTCCAAGAGACGAGCAGAACAACAGAAGGTGGGTCGACATACCTTGTCTTCGGAGAGGACAACAACACAATCATGTAGAAGATGTGGACAATCAGGTCATAACAGCAGAAGTTGTTTTATCCCGCTTTTGATTAATAAAGATTCGAGTAGAGTTGTTCTCGGGGAATACCGTCACAAGTGTAGCATCTGCCATTCATATGGACATAACAACAAACGTATCCTAACAAGGACTCTACCGTGGAATGAATGGAGGCGTTGATATTGATGTCATTTTGATTATTTGGAATTGTGTGACTTGCTCATTACCTTATTGTTTAATTAAATGGGTCTATTAATTATCAGTTTTCTTATTGTTGAAGGCATGAAATATGTGTTGTACTTGTAATACTATAACAGTTTTGTACATCAATAACTACAACATAAGTTAGGGCTTGGAGTTACAAAAAACCTTCACGGTTATCTTCTCCTGGATGGTGCCCATATTGTCTTGATCACTAGTCCTATCTCTAAGACCAAAGTCATAGTCCTTGAATGGTGGACCATCCATGTGGGTCTGTGATAGGTACATTTATGTACCTATTTTAGGCTCCTTATTCTTAGCTTTTGTTATCAGTTTCGAGTGTTTTTTTGTATAAATTATGTATTTAAGCCGTGTGTAGTGTTTGAGCTTAAATTGAAGCTTTGAAGGGAAAAAGGAAGAAAAAGAGTTAAAATTAGGATTTAGACTGGTCTGCGAGCTCTAACTGCGAGTTCCAACTCCTAGATCCAAGTCGCAGATGTTCCCTAAAGAGAACTGTTACTTCAAACTGTGACATTAACTAGAAGGACCTAATAGCAAATAGTTTCTAAACGAGACTGGGAGTTCGGACTGCGAGTTCTACGTCGCAGATCAATATCGAAGATGTCTCCCAAAAGAGACTTCCAAGTCAGACTGCGACCTTATGCTAGTAGATTTAGATCTGCTACTTCAGACAGTGAGTTCTAACTCATGGATCCAAGTCACAGATGCACATCAGAGGAGACTTCTATTTCAGACTATGAGTTCAAGCAAGTATAAACAAGGCGGCTGCCAGATTTGGAAGTTCCAACTCGTAGATCCACCTCGTAGAAGTTTCCCAAAAATGTTTTCCATCTAGATCTACCAGTTACAACCAGTAGATTCAGAATTTTGACTTCAAAATGTGAGTTCCAAATTGCAGATTTGTTTCAGAAGAAACTTTATCCACTTTCAAATCAAGATAATTTTAAGGGTGAACTTGATTTTTCACACCCAATTAGTGCCTTAACCTTCAAACACTATAAATATACAACCTTGTTGGTCATTATATATATATTTAGATGTTCCAATATCCAATCTTGGATAGACACCGACTATTGGAATTATGCTCAATAACAAGAGTGTAATAATGTATATGACAATCTTTTCATATCAGTAAAGTGATTTCTAGTCTAACCAAGCTTATAGTATTTATAGTTTAATTATTATTGTTGATGTTGATTTCTGGGTTGTATCAGAAAAGCCAATAAGGATTGGATTTTGGCAGTGATTTCAAAGAGAGAAAGGAGGAAAAAGTAAACAAGATGAGTTTTTTACGTGGTAAAACTCCGATGACTGGAGAAACGTCCACAGGTGGTTGAATGATCAACCGAGCCAAAATCCACTATGAATTTATAATGTTACAAGCTCTCGATCTCTCTTTCTTCTCTCTGTATTTTGTTATGATTGCTGTCTGTCCTTTTTGGTAAGATTATGGGTCTATTTATATGTTTATACAGCCCTAATCTGCTTTGTACAAGTAATAGATCTTTGTATTTAATTACAATTATTTTCTTGTTTGAAGCTGATTGTCTTCTTTCCTGTTTCGGAGTCTTATATTGAAATCGAATGGGATTCTAGTAATGCAGTCCGATTTGGACTTGTTTCCTTATACAAGAGAGTAGTCTTTTTAAAGAAATAAAGTTATTGCCTGATTGGGAACCCTTCTAGCTCAGTATTCTATTCTCTTTGGGATTCCTTCTTGATGAATATCTTCCTGTATTTAATGACTTAATCCGTGTGAACTAAGCGCTAGGCTTTTTATTCGGTTTTCTTCATATTTATCTCGAGCAAGTATAATACACGCCGGTCCCGAGTAACATAATTTGATCCCGAGTAACATCATTTGATCCCGAGTAGAAGTGTCATTTAACCAGTCCTGAGTGTCGTTAGCTGATCCCGAGTAATAGATGATGTTGATTGACCCTGAGAAGGTTTTGTTCAATATCTGCTTACTCGGGTTCTCTTATTCGGTTGTCTTGTAGGATATTTTCTGAATGCCTATTCGGATGTCCACCTGGCAATTTTTCCTCTTTGTTGATGACGTGTAAGTATGATAAAATTCACATATGACAATACCCCCTTAAAATATTTTTGTTGAACAAGGTTTCTTTGTGAAAATTTATTTTAATTAGTTTTCAATATCTTTTCAATACCCGAGTAAATATCTTGTCATAATGATGTATCTTAATGAAGACCCTGCAAATTAGATTTGTCTCTTTACGTAAGATCTTTAATGATGGTGACGTTTTAGAGTTCTGACGGAGAAAGCCAGTTCTTCTTCCGACACGCGTCTCTTGCCTCTTTGTTTTTCGATATCATTTATGAGAAATGACTCACGCGCTTCCCTGTGCGCCGCATATGTCATCAATCCTTATCAATGTTTTTTCCCATCTTGAGATCTAGGGTTTCATGCTTTTATTTCTTTAAATTCTTCGTTGAGAGACAACATTGGTTCATTCTCAACGATTTTTAGAAGAAAAATTTCTTAAACCCAGATTTCTTTACGCAGAAGGTCGTGACTTTCCATTGAAGATCTTGCATCAAACTTTATTAAAGGTTAGTTTTTAATAGAGTCATCTTCCCGTCATCGTCTTTTTAATGTCGCTCTTGATGCATTAGAACGTGGGGATTTCCAGTTGGTTTCTTGCATTAGAAGATTACTGGGGGAAATCTTTGCTGATGAACCTCCATTTTTAGAAGTTGATGTTTCTGGGCTTCAACCCGATGTCACCTTTAGCCCTGTATCGAGTTCTTCATATAGTTCTGATTCTGATATTTTTGATCAAAGGGTACCTCTTTGAAAGATGGGAAAACATCAAAGCAGAAGTGAAGTCCGTAAGCACAACTCAGGTGATATTTTGATCAATGAGAAGAGTGTCAATGAGAACGATGTTGAAGAGGCATTCAGAACATCTCGGATTTCTTTCTTTGCTATTTGCCGAGTGGGTTTGATACCGAGCCAAATGTAGGGCAGACGAGATAGAAAAGTATCGTTAATGATTCGATCTGGCCGACTCGGTCACTCTGATTCTTGCGGGTGATAAAGTTGCATGGAATCCTCCCCTGGGTATGGTGGCAATCTATGGATCCATGCTCTGCTGCGGAGTCACTCTTCCCTTCCAGCCGTTCATTGCCTGGTTTTTGGCTGAAACAGAGATTTCTCCGGCTCAGCTGGCCCCGAATAGCTACAAAATTTTGATTTGCATGTGGAACATGTACAACCGGATGAACTTATCACCGCCATCCCAAATGAAATCAGGCACTTCTTTGCTTTGAGACAATCGGGCAAGTCGGGGACCTACTTCCTTATGTCTAAATCGCCAGATTGTTTGGTCCCTAAGGGGACAAAAGTGAGTCAGGAAGCTGATATCTCCGATGACCCTAAAAAGAGGTGTTTTATATGGGGATTTCCTACGTCCAACAAGTTCTGGAGGAACAATTGGTTTTTCACCGAAGAGAGTCTCGGGTTTGAAGTTACTATTTCAGCTAAGGGTACTCGAACGGTGTTGAAGGTCCCTGTTTCTTTTATTCCCCCGAGATTTGGAACAAAAAGAAAATCGAGTACAACGATGCGGAGCTGACCAAACTTGCTCGGGCGGCAGTTCAAACTTTGGAGAAGAGGAGCAAGACTTATCTCTTCGTTGAGTCGAAAAAGATTGAGTTCAGCTTCTTCGAAAAGATTTTGGGCTACTGCAGGCGATGTAAGTGATTTTTGTAACTCTTTCCTTTCATTATATATTTTTTGTTTTGCATTCTGACACGGTTCCTTTTTTCTTCTAAGTGTATGATACGGACGACGTCTGCGATCTTTAGGCTCGCCAAGTGAAATCAATTATTCAGGCGAGTCGAAAAGAGACTTCTCGTCAGAGCAATAAAGCCATTGGCCCGTCTGAATGTGACAAGGAAACTGACGCGGTCGAAGAGCAAATTCTTGAATATGTCCCCTAGGACATCGTTCAACCTACCGCAAGGGAGTCAAGTGATCTGAGTGGCCCAACGGATCATGCCCATCCGCCTAATGACGGGGAAAGGCAAAGCGAGGGTCCTGGTGTGGAGCCTGCTAAACGGTCAGAAGCTGGTGATGGAGGTAGTACCTCCATGGGACAAGAACCTATGGATCCTGAATTCTTCGAGTCCTTCCGGGATGACACTCAGAAAGATCCAGCAACAAATCTGAGCTTCTACCATTCTCGGGGTGAGAAGTGAAAAACAGTCAACTCCCCGACTCGCTCACTTAAGGTCCCTCGGTTGGTCTCATTCATTGATTCTAGCGATGAAGATGTTATGGATGAGATTCCTCCGAGCGTTGATGTTGGAGCTTTCAACGGATGCAGCGGTTTCAGAGCAAAACAAGGGTTCCCCTACCCTCGAGGTTAGAAATATAGGGGTTGAATCCTCGGGGGTTCCTTCATATCCTTATCCCCAGGATATGCTACGGGAGATGTCATCTAGTCGGGCTTTTATCGGAGATGACCGTTGGAGCTGTTTCCGAGATGGCTCTTTGACTGACCGTCTTTATAATTTTTTCAATGATGCATCTTATGTAAGTTACCCTTTTCTTTAGTTGTTTTGCTTGTTTGCCTGATTTTCATATTTTTAATTAAACCTTTTTTGTAGATGGTGGCTGAATTCGCTGAGCTAGTTCAGACGTAGCAACATCAAGTTGATCGAATAAGGGGTCGGGAAGCTCAGCTAAAGGAAAGTGAGGATCAACGTGCTCGGATCGAAACGGCTTACCAATAGGAGGGTGGATCTGCACAAGTTTTTGCCGACCACAGTCTGGCAAAGTAGATGGAGGCCAAGGAAAGGGCTTCTTCGGTAGAAGATAAAGCAACATCACTTCAGAACTTATTGTCTTCTACCCAGGAATCTATGCTCAAGGTCAAGCAGGAAGCGGAGCAGTCTAAGTCGACGTATGAGCAGAAAATTGAAGATCTGGAGCTCCAAGCGTTAACAGTCGAATCCTTATCCCGAGAGGCCAGGCTGGAACATGAAGTACAAGGGGTGGATCATTTCCAAAAATCCCTTGCCTATGATGCTCTTCTCCTTCGGGAGTTTCAACGAGGGCTGGTTTCAGCTGGCGAATTCTTTAAAGTCAAGAATCGGGCAACTGAGAAGGCCCGAACAAATTGGGAGCTGTCAGTCAAACATTATGTGGATCGGTCATTGGAGTCTCTTCAAACTTATAAGAAGGAATGGAGAGCTTACTGTTGTAGCCGAGGCAAAGAGCCTCATTCTATGCATTTAGAGATTCCATCCGAACACAATTGCTTGGCCTCATTCTATGCCAGTCAAGAGTCGGTCGTGGAGGGTGTGGAGCCTGATGTCGGGCCGATTCCAGGAGAGGATTACAGCCAATGGATGGATGACTCAGTTGACACAATTGCTTGGCCTTCAAAAGAAAGTCTGCTCCGCGAGTACGAGATGGTGCCTGAACCGAGTATTGGCAAGGGCTCGAAATCCTCACAGCCTTGATTTTTAAAGAATTGTAAAAAATTCATTGTAATTCTTTGTAGATTTCTACAACTCTTAAAGAATTCTTTAGAGATTAATAAAATCAAGTTTAACTTTTCTGCACTGAATGGTCTTTATTTATTTTCATTGCTAAAGAAATTTCTTGACTGTTGCCGAGTATGTTTTTCGACTCTAATATTCGGGTACTTATTAAATTGGTTGTTTTCCGAATATCTTTGACCTCCAAGTATCTTATTAAACTGGCTCTTGCAATTTTTATGCCAAGTATCTTATTAAACTGGCTATTTCTGGTGTTCAGGTAACTTGACTGAGTGTCTTATTAAGCCGGTTTCGTTCCCCGAATAATTTTTCATGCCAAGTATGTTATTAACAGTGTCATCTTAAAACAGACAAGTATGTTTATACTTGCATTTCATACATGGTTGCTACCCGAACATTACATCATGGCTCACAATAATCATATGTTCGAGTCCTTATGCATTACCGAGGACGTCTCCCTAGTTTTTATGTGCAAGGGTACAACTACGCATTTCACCAGAATTTTTCCCGATAGCGTTCCGAGCTAGTGCATCGGGTTTACCTTTTTAAGAAGATCATTTGACCTTGCTCAGCTGGCATGCTCCATCGAGCTTCTCCGTCCATTTGGGATTTAATGGTCCCAAGTATTCTATTTGCATGTTCTTATTATCAAGCTTGTCTTCCATATGTTCTTATTATCATATGCTTTCTTTTGGAAATCTCAAGTTCGAAGCTTTTCTTTTGGAAATCCCGAGTTCGATTTTTTATTCATAACTGCAAAATCAATAAAGTTTTAAATTCCACAGCTAATATTTATCCTAACTGAAATTGTCCTGACTAGAAAAAAGAATAAAAAATAATTTAAGGATAAAAAATCTTCAGATATTGGGCATTCCATGGTCAGGGTAAAACCCCACCATTGGGTCGTGCAATCCAATATGCTCTATGGCCAGCTATTCCTTCGACTTTGTATGGGCCTTCCTATTTGTCAGCCAGGGAACCAACAGCTTTATTTTTTGTGTTCAATGACACCTTCCTGAGTACCAGGTCTCCTAGCTGGAATTTTTTAACCCGAACTTGAGAGTTGTAATGACGAGCTATTCTTTACTGATATGCCATATTTTGTATTCGGGATTTCTCCTTTTTCTCTTCTAGCTCATCTAGACTTTGTAATAGCATATCAATGTTCTGATCTTCATCATATAACCTGACCCGAGGTGACGTATACGATGTTTCTATGGGGATAACAGCTTCTGTTCTAAACGTTAAACTGAATGGACTCTCTCCTGTTGATGTTATTGCTGTTGTCCGATACGCCCATAATACTTCGGGAAGCTTTTCAACCTAGCTTCCTTTCTTGGCATCTAGCTTTGCTTTGATTGTGTGCTTGATGATTTTGTTCACTGCTTCCACCTACCAATTTGTTTGAGGATGGGCAGGTGTGGCATAATAATTGGCAATCTGAGACTCTTTACACAACTGTCTGAATTTCAGGTTGTCGAACTGAGTGCCTTTGTCAGTGATTATATTGTTTGGGACTCCAAACCTATAAAGTATATTCTTTTTCACAAAATTTGTGGTGTTTGCTTCTGTGATATGCACTAATGCTTTAGCTTCTCCCACTTCGTGAAATAGTCAACGGCTATTAGGGCATGCTTCTCTCCACCCCCTGTCTCAGCTGGTATTGGCCCGATTAGATCCAAACCCCACATGGATAATGGCCATGGGGACGTGAGGTTTCTGAGCTGTTCAGGGGGGTGTCGGATGTCATTAGCAATCCTTTGGCAAGAATTGCAACTTTCTGAACACTGTTGTGCATCTGAGAATAGAGTAGGCCAATAATAGCCTTGCCTGAGTACCTTATGTGCCAAAATTTTTCCCCTAGTGTGGTTTCCGTAAACTCCTCCATGGATTTCCTGTAATATCCGATATGTATCTTCTTCTGACACACATCTTTGGAGTGTTCGGGAATACCCCCTTATATATAGTTCTCCTCCAACCAGTGTGTACCTGGTTGATCTATACCTGATATGTTTTGCTTATAAGGGATCTTCTGGGAGCACGCCTTCTTCCAAGAACCTTTTTAGCTAAGTCATCCAACCGTCTGGCGATGTTCGGATTTTTGAAATTTCCAAGTTTCTTGGTTCAGCTTTGCTCGGTTTAAGGAGATGTGCAACCGGGATAGTCTTTGGCCTGATTGTGGTTGTTGCTGACGCTAGCTTGGATAATGCATCTGCCTTTTCATTCTCCTCCCTGGGGATCTGGGCAATCTTATATTCTTTAAATTTTTGGAGGAGCTGTTTTGCAATGTCACGGTAAGCTATCATGCTTTCATTCTTGGCTTGGTACTCGTCCAGGACTTGGTTGACAACTACCTGTGAATCGCTGAATATCTCAACCTCATCTGCCCTGAGAGCTATGCAGACTCTGAGTCCAGCTAGTAGTGCCTCGTACTCGGCTTGATTGTTAGTTGCTTTGAAGTCAAACTTCATGACACATTTGACATCATCTCCTTCTAGAGTGCATACTACAATCCCTGCCCCGCTGCCATGAGTGTTTGAAAAGCCATCAACATAGAGTTTCCATCTGAAACTTTTACCCAACATTTTTTTTGCTTCCAGGTTCGGTTATGTGAATTCTGCTATAAAATCTACCACTGCTTACCCTTTGAGAGATGTTTTGGGGATGTAGTGGATATCGAATTCACTTAGCTATATTGCCCATTTGGTTAATCTCCATGAAATCTCTTTTTTCTGTAAAATCTGTTTCAATGGGCAATCGATGAGAACCTGGATTGTATGAGCCTGAAAGTATGGCCTTAGCTTCCTTGCTGCTGAAACTAGTGTCAGGGCTATCTTTTTTACCTGTAAATATCTGGTCTCAGCTGGTAGAAGTGTCTTGCTGGTGTAATACACTGTTTTTATACTCCATCTTCTGTTCTGACTAGACTGAGCTTGCTGTCAGTTCTGTAATTGATAAGTATAGTTGAAGTGTCTCCCACATCTGAGGTTTTGAAAGGATGGGAGCCTGTCCTAAGTATTCTTTAATTTTTAAGAATGCGTGCTCGCACTCTTCATTCCATTCAAGTCCTTTCCTTTTTCTAATTACTTTGAAAAATGGTGCACATCTGTCTGTGGCTTTTAAGATGAATCTTCATAAGGAAGCTAAACATCCCATTAGACGCTGTACTTCTTTGAGTGTCCTCGGTGAAGTCATTTTCTGCAGGGCCCGGATCTTCTCTGGGTTGACTTCGATTCCTCTTTGGTGAACTTGAAAACCGAAGAATCTTTTTGAAGGAACCCCGAATAAACACTTGTTCGGATTTAACTTCATTTGGTATCTCCTCCAGACATCAAATGTTTCTCGCAAGTCTGAAGTGTGTTTATCTGCCGTGATGCTCTTGGTCAGTATGTCATCAATGTATACTTCCATGTTTCTTCCAATCTGTCGTGCGAAGATTCTGTTGACCAGCCTTTGATATGTTGCTCCTGCATTTTTTAATCAGAAGGGCATTACTGTGTAACAGAACAAACCCTGATCAGTCGTGAACGCTGCTCTTTCCTCGTCAATCTTGTTCATCCGGATTTGGTTATATCCCGAATAGGCATCCATGAAACTGAGTAGCTCATGGCATGATGTAGCGTCCATCAATTGATCTATCCTCGGGAGTGGAAAATTGTCTTTCGGGCATGCTTATTCAGATCTGTGAAATCTACACACATTCTCCACTGTCCATTCTTCTTTTGGACGTGGACTATATTAGCCACCCATTGAGGGTAATTGACATGTCTAATCGATCCTACAGCGAGTAGCTTCTCTACTTCTTGTTTGATTGCCAGACTTCTTTCAAGATTGAATGATCTTCTCTTTTGTATCACCAGTTTTGCATTCGGATCTACTGTAAGATGGTGAGATAATATTCGGGCATCTATCCTGACCATGTATTCATGACTCCAAGGGAACATATCCCTATATTCTGTAAGTAGATCAATGACGCTTTGTTTGACTCTTCCTTCTAGGTTGGCCTCGACCTTGACATTTTTGTCTGGTTCATCTTCTTTCAAGGTGATTTCTTCGACCGGTTCAGTTTTAGATTCATTCGGCTCTTCCCTTGGATCGAATTCGAATGATAATGGCTTTTCATTTTGACTCGGCTGTGTTATAGTGCAAACCTGTTCATTCTTGTCCTTGTTTACTGACAGGTTAGCTCTTCGGTCCATCTCTTGGGATCCCTTGACTACCCCGACCCCTTGTTCGGTTGAGAATTTTATCATTAAGGCATAAGTGACTGCTACGGCCTTAGTTTTATTCAGGAATGGTCATCCCGATAGTGCATTATATGGCCAATTGTCCAGGTCTACCACCACGAAGTCGAGCAATACAGTTCTCTAGCAGGGTGCCACTCCAATCTTCACAGGTAGCTTTACCGTCCTGATTGACCTGACCTCAATTCCCTTGAATCTTCTGAGTGGGGTATGGAAAGGTTTTAGGTCATTTCGGTCTAACCTGAGTTGATCGTAAACGGCTACATTAAGAAAGTCTGCCGAGCTTCCATTATCTATCAGGATTCTCCTGACTTTTCGGTGACCAATCTGGGCACTTATGACCAAGGAGTCATTTGGCCAAACATCGCCGCCATGTGAGTTTGTTTCTGTGAAAGTTATTGGGTCCCATCCTTCATTTACCCTTTTCGGGTCTGGCTCGACCGAGTTTACATCAAAGTTGTTTCTTGTTTTTACTGCTTCTCTGATTTCCTGGGTTCACTCTCGGTTATTTCTTCCCGTAGATGGTCTTCCAAAGATCGTATGTATTACTTGATTGGCCTCTGGCCTGGCCCTTTGACTTTGACCAGAGCTGTGATCAGCCCTGATCTCTTTCTTTGCTTCCAATTTTTCATCCCTTTTCAAGATCAAATCCTGTAGATGTCCTTCCCGAATGAGGGTTTCTATGTAATCTCTGAGCTGGTAACACTTGGAAGTCTCATGATCGGTTTCCTTATGGAACCTACAGTATTTAGGTATGTCTCACCGAGCAAACTAAGATTGACGGTGTGGCTCTTGTACCATATTCTTTGTTTCCATAATGGCAAAGATTTTCTCTTGTTTTTTCCGAAGAGGGGTGTAGTTGTTGTATCTGCCTTGGTATTTTTCCGTGGTTTGTTTGACATTACACCCGTTTCTCCCGTTATTGCTCTTTTCTTACCGCTTCCTTTCTGTTTTCCCTTTTGGTTCTGCTCCTTGGACTGGGCATCCATCTCTGGTTTTCCTCCATGCATGTAGCTTCCTCTAGTGGCTAACTCTTCTTCTTCGGCTAATGTATACCCTCCTGCCATGTCCATCATATCTGCATACCTGGTTAGACGGGCTCTTCTTAAATCGAAAGATAGCCGTCCATTCTGCAAGTTGTTGATGAATGCATCAATTATTGCTTCATCGTTTGCACTGCCAATTTCTGATACTGCTTGGCCAAATCTCCCCAGGTATTTCTTAAACCACTCATTTTCCCCTGCTTTATTTGAGAAAGGTAAGCCACTGACTTTATCCTATGAACATTGCTCAGGAATTGCCTTGAGAAGCTCCTGCTTAGTTCACCAAAACTTCCAATACTTTCTGGGGGTAATCTCCCGAACAATCTTGAGCCCATGTCTCCTAAAGTTTATGGAAAGTCGAGACACAGTAAAGGATCACTATAGGCATACTGGGCCATAGCACTTTTATAGCGTCTGACGTGCTCCTTTGGGTCTATGTCCTTCTTGAATTGCTCCACGAACGGCATCCTGAACCTTTCTGGGAATGGGGTCCGTAAGATTTCCCTGGTGAATGGACTATCAGAATCGTCATCAGATAAATCGTTACACCCATAACGTCTGACCAATAAGTCCATTTGTCGCCTATTGTTCTCGACTTCTCGAGTTAATCTTGGGATTACAACGTCCCAGTTTTCCAATGGACTTCCCCGATGGTTGAACCGCTGGGTGATTGTCATTTCTCTTTCAGGTTCTTTACTTTGATGTCAGGTTTCTCGTATGATTCCATGATGACGCTTGCGATGGTGCCGATCACTATCTTCTGATGATGATCGATCCCTATGTCGGTCATGTTTACGGTGTCTAGTACGGACTGTCTGATCCTGGTTCTACTTTTGGTGTGGTCGTTCCTCTTCAGGTGTTTCACGTCTCGCCTGTTTGATTGGAGTAAGGTTCATTCTGACTTCTGGTGTATTTATTTCTGGCCTTACTACCACCGAATGGAGCCTTGTAAGTGGGAGGTTAGGAGTTTGTGCTTCTATAGCCAGTAGATCCACTCATTCCTTTGCAGCGTCTGTCACCAGTTGTTGCAACGCTTCTTGAAAACATTGTGTCAGATCTCCACTGGTTTGAGGAACTTGCTGGATCTTTGCCAGGAATGTAGGTTGGTTTTCTGTTGTTGCAGCGAGATCCCGCGAGGTACTGCCAACATGGAAGTTATCCGGAGATTTTTGGACATCTCCAGAACTGCTTCTGCTTCTGCTTCCTGCCATTGCTTTTAATCAAGTCGGAGGTGTAGCCCCTCCTTCTAGCGCCAATTGTTGACGTTGATTTCTGGATTGTATCAGAAAAGTCAATAAGGATTGGATTTCGGCTGTGATTTCAAAGAGAGGGAGGAGGAAAAAGTAAACAAGAAGAGTTTTTTATGTGGTAAAAATTCGATGACCGGAGAAACATCCACGGGTGGTTGAATGATCAACTGAGCCAAAATCCACTATTAATTTATAGTGTTACAAGCTCTCGATCTCTCTTTCTTTTCTCTGTATTTTGCTATGATTGCTGTCTATCCTTTTTGGCGAGATTACGAGTCTATTTATATGTTTATAGAGCCCTAATCTGCTTTGTACAAGTAATAGATCTTTGTATTTAATTACAATTATTTTCTTGTTTGAAGTTGATTTTCTTCTTTCCTAGTTCAGAGTCTTGTATTGAAATCGAATGGGATTCTAGTAATGCAGTCCAATTTGGACTTGTTTCCTTATATAAGAGTGTAGTCTTTTTAAAGAAATAAAGGTATTGCCTGATTGGGAACCCTTCCAGCTCAGTATTCTGTTCTCTTTGGGATTCCTTCCTGATGGATATCTTCGTGTATTTAATGACCTAATTCGTGTGAACTAAGCACTAGGCTTTTTATTCGGTTTTTTTTCATATTTATCCCGAGCAAGTATAATACCCACTGGTCTCGAGTAACATCATTTGATCCAGAGTAGAAGCGTCATTTAACCAGTCCCGAGTGTCGTTAGCTAATCCCGAGTAAGAGTAGGTTTTGTTCAATATATGCTTACTCGGGTTCTCTTCTTCGGTGGTATCTTGTAGGATATTTTCTGAATGCTTATTTGGATGTCCACCTGGCAATTTATCCTCTTTGTTGATGACGTGTAAGTATGATAAAATTCACATATGACAATTATAATTGTCAAAAGTAAATAATCACGAGGTCAAAAGACTATGAGAAAAAATAATTGTTTGTACATCTGGATATATATGAGTTAGACATAATTTTTTTAGTTAGTCTTGACCAATATTCTTAACTTAAGATAAATGTTGGGCTCCTTTACCTTGTTAAAGTTGTATATTCTTTTGCTAGCGTTTGAGTGAGAGCAAATGTGTAATGATGAGTCTAAAATCATCAAAGTGTGGTGTCTTTGGACAAAAGAATCTAGTACACTAGGTGCATTGAATAGGATCACAGTGAAATACTTTATCTAGAACCGTCAACGGATAAAAGTTTTCACTTGAAGACAATCAGAGAGTCTATCTCAATCCTGAGATAAATGATGGACTTATGGTTGCTAGTGTTATCTTTTAAGCTATCAATGAGTACGATTATATGGCATAGTCTATCCTCGATAGTATGGTGGTATTCATTTGTTAATCGATAGAGGAATTTATTTATCGATATTGACATCGTGACTCCATTTATTAAGTGTGAGTCGAATATCATCATTTGGATATTTTTGAGGTATTGGATATAAATCTTAACGTTAAGTTTTCAATCGTGTTTATTGAAATATGGCTTCTAGACAAGTCAAAATATTCAAGTTCAAAATGTGGTCATATGAGTAAATTTGGTAACTATGAGAGTTATAAGCGGTCTATAAGCTCTTGGCAATTACTGGTATTCTTTACGAGGATATACTATCTCCATTAAGATTGTCTAGGGTATGAATGAGAAACAATAACTTATTTTTTCTTTATTTAAGATTTCAATTTTAGTTCTTTAGTGGAATGAACTAAAATTAATAGATCGGACCTAAGTGAATCATCTATTGATTGTGATTAGGCTGTGTCTATTAAAGTTTAAATTAGATAGCCCGCCAAGAACCCCAATTCACAGAAACTTGCATGGAACACTTGATATATCCTACAAGATCAATTTCTGGATCCATCTATAATTGTTTTGGATATTGGAATCCAAAAGCTTTGGAGAGGTAGGGTCATGTGTGATCAAGACACGCGTGAACTCTTCAAGATACCTGGATTGTGTGGCCAAGGACGTGGGAATCCTTGGGCAGCCATAATGGGGTGCAATTAGAGTTCTTTCATTAAATTAAGAATAAAATTTACATAGTTTAATTAAATGAGCTGTTTAAATTATATTAATGTATTAATTTAAGGCACATGGACATTTCTATTAAAGTCCAATGGATTTAATAAATTGGACAAAAAAATATTTGACTCATGCATAGGATTGGGTTGTTAGGGCTTATAAAATAGCCTAATATATTATTTTTATTTTATAATTTAATTAAATGGAAATTAATTAATTAATTAATTAATTAATATTTAATTGAAAGATAAAATCTTTTTCCTAGTAGGAGAAGGTCTCCTAGTGTCATACTATTGTTGATAGTATGATAAGTATCAAATACTTTATTTGATAAGTAGATAAATAAAAAGAATTTATCGATCTAGTCAAATTAGGAAGTATTTGATATCTATAAAAACTCTAATAGACTATTACTCAAATTAGCAAGTTTTTGATAAAGTCACAATTTAATTTATATTCAATAATTGGTTACTGGATAAATACACTACTGAGTTGGTATAGGAGTCTTGGTGTGGAAAAGAATTCTTCTTTGAGTGAGGATTATTGGACACCAAGTAAATCCACCTAGAGAGAGGATTCTTACCCACAAAGTAAATCCTCCTTAGGAGAGGATTTGAACACCTATAATTATGGCTATGTAGAATTCGACCAAGCCATAAGATTTCTCCAAGAGAGATTTCGGATAAGAGAGGCTTTGGAACCTTAGAATTTTGAGTGAAGAAAAAATGGTTCTTACTCTAGATAAATTCATTCAACACTAAAATAAGTGTATGTAGAATTCGGTCAAGCATAGAGAAAACAGGGAATGTTTTTGTTTTTGATAGTGCACTAGTATCCTTTACATCATAAGGGTTTTGTATACAAAAATCGAATCGGGTTCACGCTAGTTTCAATCAAATATATTGAAAATTCACAAGTGACCAAATGCTCTTGGGTTTTCTCTAGGAGAATTATTGTGACTAACAAAAGAAAAATGTTTTGTTTGTTTCCATCCTCTGGTATACAATTCAAAGAAAGGGAGTCCACACTCCTAGGTGATTCACGTTCAAAGAAACTTACCCCTAATTGTATTCTCTATTCTCTTCTAAGGCCGTCACCTTAGACTCAAATCTATCGGGTAGAGATCTCATAATCTTCTGCTTGATCTTCCTATCCGAATAAGGATCACCAAGTTGATGACTTTGATTCACAATGTCCATCAACCTCTCTTCAAAATCGTTGAAGCACTCATTCTCATCCATCTTGAGCAATTCAAATTGCGTTTGGAGAACTTGAAGCTTCGATTCCTTAACCACATCGGTTCCTTCATGTGCAACTTCTAGGATGTCCCATGCTTCCTTAGCTATCCTAGTATTTTGAACCAACTTGTATTGGTTATCATCCATTGCATAAAGGATGGCATGCATTGCCTTCCTATTACACTTTGAAGCCTCAAACTCTTGTGCATTCCACTGAGCCTTTGGTTTGAGTACATCATCTCCTCCACCTGCGGGAGTCATCATGGGTGGAGTGTAGCCATCTTCAACTGCCATCCATTCCCTGTCAAGAATTGCCATACGGCAATATACTTAGCTTCTAAGAGGAAACAGTATGTAAGTTACAAAGATACATTTATGGATTGAAGCACACATCCAGATCCTGGAACATAAAGTTCCATCAAGCTGTGAAAAGTTTTAGATTTATTCAAAACCTTTACGAACCATGTGTATACAAAAGGATCAAAGGCGACAAGTTAGTTTTCCTAGTTCTTTACGTTGATGATATACTACTCATCGAAAACGATATAGGTGTATTGACATCTGTAAAAGAATGGTTAGAAAAACAATTTGATAAGAAGGACTTAAGAGAAGCAAGTTATACTCTTTGTATCCTAGTTATAAGGGATAGAAAGAATAGAACGATTGCATTATCTCAAGCTTCGTACATAGATAAAATCTTGTCCAGAATCTCCATGCAAGATTCCATGAAATGTATGTTACCTTTCATACATGGAATCAAACTTTCTAAGGAATAAGCTCCTAAGAATGAGCATGAAGAGCAATTCATGAGTAGGGTTCCATATGTCTCAATAGTTGGAAGTCTCATGTATGCAATTCTCCGCACTAGACCAAATATTTGTTTTATTATTGGCATAGTTAGCAGGTTTCAATCGAAGCCTAGTCCTGGTCACTGGACAACAGTTAACCATATTTTCAAGTATCTTAGGAGAACGAGAGATTATATGCTTATATATTCTAGAGGGAATTTAATTCCTGTTAGGTATAAATATTCTGATTTCCAGGCAGATTCTGACTCCAGAAGATTAACATCAGGATTTGTGTTTACGCTAGGAGGAGAGGCAATCATATGGAAGTGTATCAAGCAATCTTGTATTGCTGATTCCACTATGGAAGCTGAGTATGTTGCCGTATGCTAATTCTTGATTGAATTGAAAGTGGTTCCTGATGTGAATAAGCAGATCACTATCTATATTGACAATAGTGGAGTAGCAGCTAATTTGAGAGAACCAAGAAGCCATAAGAGAGGGAAAAACACTAAAAGAAAGTATCATCTTTTAAGGGTAATTGTGTAGAGGAGAGACATGATGATAACCAACGTTGTCTCTGTAGGAAATCTAGCGGATCTCATAACAAAGGTTGTACTACAAAAGAGTTTTGATGGGCACGTAGAGAATATGGGGATAAGAGATATGACACATTTACTATAGAGCAAGTAGGAGATTGTCGGGATTATGCTCAATAGAAAGTGATTTCTAGTTTAACAAATCTTATAGCATTTATAGTTTAATTATTATAATTGTCATAAGCAATTAATCATAAGGTCAAAAGACTATGAGAAAATAAGAATTGTTCGTACATCTGGATATGTATGAGGTAGATACAATTCTTTAGTTAGTCTTGAACAATATTCACAACTTAAGATAAATGTTGTGCTCATTTACCTTGTTAAAGTAGTAGATTCTTTTCCTAGCTTTTGAGTGGGATCAAATGTGTTATGATGAGTCTAAAATCATCAAAGTGTGGTGTATTTGGGCAAAAGAATCTAGTGTACTAGGTGCATGGAATAGGATCACAGTGAAATACTTTAATAAAAGTTTTCACTTGAAGACAATCGGAGAGTCTATCTCAATCTTTAGATATATGAAGGATTTATGGTTGCAAGTGTTATAATTTGAGCTATCAATGAGTCCGATTATATATAATAGTCTATCCTCGATAGTTTGGTGGTATTTGTAAGGACCTCAATTTTATGATTGGCTTATTTCATGACAAACTACACCACATTGGGGATGATTGTGTAATGGGTAGCTTAAAACCTCATTGGCAAGATTCCAAGCATCTCCATGACTTCAAGAGCAAAAGGTATATTCACTTAACTTTGCCTCTTGAAGAGTTTAGGTGCACATACACACCTCATGCATGCTTTGTTGATCTTGCATTTGTGTTGATATTGTTTATATGTGTGTATCCTTCACAATCACACTTGCACTTCATTTATAGATTTAAGTGTGGTATTGTGTTATGTTCGTGCTTGCACGATGATGTTCTTGTTTTTAGCGCGTTGAGTGATCATATGAGAAGGTCTCAATCTTCTCTTGGTTTGGTTATATGGAGTAAGGTTTCTAGTTTCAAAAGAGTGTATTTCAATGATTTAAATGTTTTTCAAAACTGACCTTTGTATGGTCTTGTGATCATATCTTTTTATACAATGATTCAAAATGAGTTTTGAAAATTTCTATACAAACTAGACACCCATACCTTTCCAACGGTATATTATTCTTAATATTTCATAATCGTTTGGATTGTCTTTGAAATCTCCAAAGTGACCACCAAAACAGGGCATCTCTGTTGTTGACCGTTTCTGACCTTTGGTCACTAAAATGACCATAACATTTTCTACAGACATTCAAATCATGTTTTGTAAATTGGAGTAGAAATGAAACTTCTATACCTTTCCAACGGTATATTATACGAAAGGTTTGGATGTCGTTTGGTCATGTTTTGGGTCACTCGAAGCTCAAGTTGTTGTGCTGTCTGGCGTGTACCGCGGCCTAGACCACTTTTGATGCCATGCCTAGCCAGCGGCCTAGGCAGCGGTAATGTCCAGCCTTGCCATGCTGCAGAAGACCGCGGTTTGGACACTTGCCTAGGCCGCGGCATGCACAGCGGTCGTGACAAAACTTTGTTTTCTTCATCCCAAACGATGTCATTTCACTTAGGCATTATAAATACATCATTAACTCATCTTCTTCATTAGAATGACTCTAAAAAACGAACCCTAGAGTGAGAGAGAGAGTTCCTTGAGAGAGAAAGCTTCTTTAAAGCTTAATTAACTCTCTAAACCCAAAACCCATCTCCATCTTGCATCATTCTTCATCATATGAGCATGGGTGTTCTTGGTTTCATGACTAGGTAAGTAAGAACTTCATTGAATATCTTTTATTGTTCTTCTTACTCTAGATTAGGTGTTTATTGCATGATTAAATACCTAGACTCTAGTTATTGCATATATTTAAGAGTCTTGATAACATAATTGGGTTTGTTTGTTGATAGCTTGAATTTAGGACATATTGGCCCTTTTCGCTAAGTCTGTGTGCATTGCATTTAGACATTATTCATTAGGTCATATTAATTGCATTAATGACCATGTCATGCTTAATGACAACATATGTTGAAATGACCTTGTTTGATAACTAGGATATAATGTTGCATAACTATATCTAGTTAAGTCTTTATGAACATTCATTTAGACATTGATATCTAGGAATTGTACTTAGTGACATTTTTAAATTCCTAGATAAGCATTTAGTGTTTTGCCTAGCATTATTTTCATGTTTGAATATTTCATCATATTCACATAGGTTGTTGAACTCTTCATTGAGTCAAGTCTTGTGGCTTCGGTGTGAAGTTGCACAAGCAAGGGAAGTCTTGCAACCAAGGGTGGGTTGACAAGCAATTGGCCGTGTGCCACTGTAAAAGGCCCAAGGGGGTAGAGTAGGAGGCGTTCATACCAAAAGTAGTGTATCAGGGGATATCACTAGGGACTGAACCAAGAGTGGTGAGTTGTGGTGTCCATAGCCTGAGGTTGTCGAGAGTGAGTGTCCGATAATAACTTGAGGGTGTAACCTTTTATTCATATAGAGGATTTCTGTGACCGAGTGTGGCGCACTTAATAGCCCGTGGTTTTTCCCATTTGGAGGGTTTCCACGTATACATCTTGTGTTATTTATATTTCCGCACCGTACACTTGATGTTGTATGTTTGTTTTATTGGGGGTGAATTTTGAATATTGACTAATCAAGAAAAATTGGTAATTGACTTGATTAAAACCTGTTCACCCCCCCCCCCCCCCCCCCCGTTTTGGCACACACGTGTTTAGGGAATTTTCAGTATTCATTTGTCAATCGTTAAAGGACGTCATTTATTGATATGGACATTGTGGCTTCATTTATTAAATGTGAGTAGAATATCATCATATGGATATTTTGGGGTATTGGATATTAATCTTAATGTTAAGTTTTCAATAGTGTCTATTAAAATATGGCTTCTGGACAAATCAAAATATCCAATTTCAAAATGTGGTCATATGAGTAAATATGGTAACTCTTAGAGATATAAGTAGTCTATGAGCTTTTGGCGATTACTGACATTCTTCATGAGGATACACTATCTCCATTAAGATTGTCTAGGGTATGAAAAAGGAACATTAACTTATTGTTAGGATTATGCTCGACAGCAAGAGTGTAATATTGTAATTGACAATCTTTTCATATTAATAAAGTGATTTCTAGTTTAACAAATCTTATAGCATTTATATTTTAATAATTATAATTGTCAAAATTAAATAATCGTAAGGTCAAAAGACTATGAAAAAAGAAGAATTGTTCATACATCTAGATATGTATGAGGTAGATACAATTCTTTAGTTAGTATTGAATAACATTCACAACTTAAGATAAAAGGTTGGGCGCTTTTATCTTGTCAAAGTTGTAGATTATTTTGCTAGCATTTGAGTGGGATCAAATGTGTTATGATGAGTCTAAAATCATCAAAGTGTGGTGTCTTTGGGCAAAATAATCTAGTGCACTGGGTGCATTGAATAGGATCAAAATGAAAAACTTTATCTAGAGCCGTCGATGGATAAAAGTTTCATTTGAAGACAATCGGAGAGTCTATCTCAATCCTGAGATAAATGATGGACTTATGGTTGCAAGTGTTATTATTTGAGCTATCAATGAGTACGATTCTATAGCATAGTCTATCCTCGATAGTTTGGTAGTATTCATTTGTTAATCGATAGAGGACTTCATTTATAGAAATGGACATCGTGGCTTCATTTATTGAATGAGAGTAGAATACCATCATATGGATGTTTTGAGGTATTGGATATTAAATCTTAACGTTAACTTTTCAATAATGTCTATTAAAACATGGCTTCTCGACAAGTCAAAATATCCAAGTTCAAAATGTGGTCCTATGAGTAAATATGGTAATTTGGAGAGCTATAGGCGGTCTATGAGCTCTTGGCGATTACTGGTATTCTTCACGAGGATACACTTTCTCCAATAAGGTTGTCTAGGGTATGAATGAGTAACATCAACTTATCTTATCTTTATTTAAGAGTTCAATTTTAGTTATTTAGTGGAATGAACTAAAATTAAATAGATTGGACCTAAGTGAATCATTTGTTGATTGCGATTGGGTTGTGTCTATTGAAGCTCAAATTTAGATAGCCCGCTAAGATCATCATTCCACACGAACTTTTATGGATCACTTGATATATTTTACCAGACCAATTTAGGGGTCCATTTATAATTGTATTTAGGCATGTGAACTTGTTTTTTTTTTGTAAGAATAGGTCTATTTCACATGTGGACTTTTTATTAAGGTCAAATGGATTTAATAAAATAAGAAAAATAATATATGGCTCATATATATGTGTTGGGCGGCAAGGCTATTTAGAATAGCTTAGTTATATTATTTTTATTTTATTATTTAATTAAATGGAAATTAATTAATGTGTTGATTAATTAATTATTTAATTAAAAGTTAAAATCTTTTTCTTTTAGGAGATGGTCTCCTAAATATTATACTATTGTTGGTAGTGTAATTAATATTAAAGACTATATTTGTTAAGTAGATAAATAAAATGAATTATTTATCTAATCAAATTAGGAAGTCTTTAATATGGTTACAAATACACTATTGAGTTGGATTAGGAGTCTTGGTGTAGGAAAGAATTCCTTTTGGAAAAGGATTCTTAACCACCAAGTAAATCCACCTAAGGATAGGATTCTTAACCACCAGGTAAATCCTTCTTAGGAGAGGATTTGGTCTCCTATATATATACTTGTAAATTTCGACCAAGTATGAGTTTTTGGTGTGAGAAGTTGTTTTTTTATTGTTATAAAATAAAAATAAAAATAATAAAAAATAAAAAACTTCGTCCAACTCATTGTGTGAAGAATTCGGCCAAGCATAGATAAAAGAGGGAACGTTTTTGTTTTTGATAGTACACTAGTATCCTTTGCATCAAAAGGGTTTTGTGTACAACATCGAATCAAGGTTCAAGCGAGTTTCAATCAAACTGATTGATAATTCAAAAGTGACCGGACGTTCTTGGTTTTTCTCTTGGAGGATTATTGTGACTAACAAAGAAGAAGATTTTGTTTGTTTCCATCCTCAAGTATAAAATTTAAAGAAAGGGAGCCCACACTCCTAGGTGATTCACGTTCATGATTGGATTGGAAGATCTTGCAGATTAAATTCTACGCTAGTTTAATCGTCACGAAAAAAAAAGGGTACGATACTTTTTATATACATCAATTAATCTAGGGTTAAGGTTCTTGTTATTGAAAGGGAATTTTTTTTATATATGCTACCCCTCTAATCACATATATCCTTTAAGTACTGTTGATTCTCTAAGGAAAAATAAATACTATTTCCTCACGGAATTAGGAGAGCGCTTATATCGTCCAAACCCTAAATCAACCCTTAAGTGAACTACCATCTACATCGCACAAGAAGAAGTGGATTCCACTATTGTGTACATACCTTCCCAGCCACAAGCCAAACCACAATCCTAACGTACGAAGCATATTGATCAGGAATTGCATCCGACCTCACCCTTAGTATATCAAGGACCACGATCTAACCTGAAGGAGTTGATAAGACACTCAGGATTAAGATCACCCACATATCCATCATTAGTTGATATATATATATATATATATATATATATATATATATATATATATATATATATATATAGTAGAAATGGTGAGAAATGTCACCTTTTTTTATGAGTTACGATGATGTCACCATATTAATACTTATGTTTAAAATGCACCTATTACGGTGAACTACCAAAATTGCCCTTAAAATTGTATTTGTGCTTTCATCTTCTGTTTCAGAAAGATAAGTTTATTTCTCTCTTCAAAAAAGTATTGTGTTATTCAAATCTACAGGTAACTGATTTTTGTGATCTCCCTAATGTTTTGTCATGCTTTTACGAATGATTTAAGATGTATGCAACAAATGTATGAACATTTAGTCTCCTGAATGTGCAGTAGGTTTATTTTCTTACTTTCCGAGAATATAGCTCGAGCTTGTAGGTTTGTTATAACAGTTGCGAGCTTTTAAAAGCTCAATATGAGCTATTATATAAAAGCTCGCAGCAGTTATATAGAAGCTCGGAAGCTCGGACCAAGCTTTTATATAACAGCTGCGAGCTTTTATAAAAGCACGCATCTTATATATAAACGCTCGAACCGAGCTTTTATATAACAACTCTGAGCTTTTATATAAAAGCTCGGTCCGAGTTTTTATAATAGCTCGGATTCGAGCTTTTATAAAAGCTCGATCCGAGCTTTTAAAGAAACTCGATCCGAGCTATATAAAAACTCAGTATGAGCTCTTGTACTATGATTATCCGAGATGTTATTGTATTGGATCGAGATTTTTTATTTGTTGAGATTTTAGTATATTAGCTCGAGCTTATACTTTCATTATCCTGGTATTTTTTGTTCTGGAAGATTATTTTTAATTCCAACATTTGTTATTATTTTAAAGCTTTTTATAACATTCATTTGTTTATTTAATTGTTATTTGAAATTGAATTTAGATATTGTTATTGTTAATAATTGTTTGTGATTTTGATTTTGACAGGAGAATGAATCGGATGAGAATAGTTATCTCTTACAACAGTCGATGGGAGCAGGTACCCGATGGAAGTTAGAGGTTTTTAGGTTCTGATAGTCAAGGAATGTATGTCTCAAAGAATATGACTTACCAAGAGTTGGTGTCGATCGTGGAAATCGTTGTGAAGTATGATGTCAACAAATACAGTGATGATCTACAGTTTATATCAATGGTTCCTGGGACTACATGTCGCACGTTTATAAGAAACAACGATGATGTTCAGTTTATGCTAGGGGAAGATAAGGTGATCTCTCAAGTATGTGTCAGTGTAATTGAGAGGGTAGTAGGAGGTGTCATTGGTGAATAAATCCCTCATAGTGATAACACCCAACAATTTAGATCTTCAGGTGGAAGCAACCAGTTGTTCACAAAAAGTATGGAAACCTGTGTGGTCCTACCGGAAGTAGTCGGTGGCCAATTCGACGATGTGTTTGGATGTCAAATTGAGATGAATGATGGGCAGTTCAACCACCATTATAATGACTTCTACAATGACATAAACAATGAGCAAAACAGTGAACCGAATGTTGGACCGACACAACAGATGGATGATGAGGAAATTTTACATTCGGTTGATAATGTAGCTAACAATGAGGAAGAGGAAGAGGCTGTAAATCCAGAAAGATGTGCAACACGTGTACAAAGATTTACTTACAGTGCAGTAGCTGTAGCTGGGACTTTCGAGGTCCGGTCTAATTTAACTACATGTGATTCTGATAATGTTTGAATGTGGGTTATTCCAGGAGCACAATCATACTCGTTTGGTATTGGTGAAAGCATGAACTCGGTTCAAGAAGAACCTACAGGCATGATATATAAAGGCCAATTTTTTCCTACCAAAAAGGACTTGAAAAGACTTGTTGGGCATTTTGCAATGCGGCAAAACTTCGAGTGGAAGGTGAAAAGGTCAAATAAGGTAATGTTACATTTGGTTTGTTTAATGGACAACTGCACGTGGAAATTATGAGCGGTTAGGAGAGATGAAGGAACATACTTCCAAGTAAGAATTTTTGTGAATGAACACACATGTCCTTTGGAGGAGATTCACCGCCGTCACCGACAAGCTAGAGCAATCATAATTGGAGAAATGGTTGCACCAAGATTTCAATAACAAGATGACCGACTAATGCATCCAAAGGACATAATCGCCGACATGAAAGCAATGTATGTGAGCCAAATCTTGTACAGTAAGGCACATCAAGCCCTACAATATGCGTTGTCACTGACCTATGGAACACATGAAGAAACCTTCAAACTACTGCCATCATTTGGGTACGTGTTAGAGAATCAAAATCCAAGGACAATAACTAACTTACAATGTGATGAAGATGGTAAATTTCTTTATTTTTTCATGTCGTTGGGTCCCTCACTCATAGGATTTCGGAAGTGTATGCGTCCAGTTATTATTGTAGATGGTACCCATTTAAAGGGAAGATTCGGGGGCACAATGTTTGTTGCAACTGCACAAGATGGGAACGAACAGGTGTATCCAATTGCTTTTGGGTACGGTGACTCAGAAAACAACCTTTCACGGGAGTGGTTTTTGGATTGCTTGAAGAGTGCCCTAGGCCATATTGATGATCTGGTTTTCATTTTCGATCGGTATGCAAGCATTGAAGCTGGGATTTCTAAAGTTTTTCCCGATGCAACCCATATGATATGTTGCTGGCACTTTTCTGAAAATGTGAAGAAGCGATTTCATAGAAAGGATGTAGCAGTCATAATGGATAAAGTAGTTAGATCGTACACTGAGTTGAAATATAATCGCCACATGGAAGAGTTACGTAACCTGTATGAGAATGCATTCAATTATGTCATTGAAGCTGGTCCATACAAGTGGTCCCGCGTACATTGTCCAGAAAGAAGGTATAGGGTCATGACAACAAATGTTGAAAATGCTTAAAATCATGCCTAAAATTCGCACGGCAACTGCCTATGCTGACACTGGCAGAGTTCATTAGGAAAATGCTACAGAGGTGGTTTAATGATCGTCATCGTACTGCACAGTCCATACATCATCAGTTGACCGATGCATCACATCTTGTGATCCTCAATCGTGTTGAGAATTGTGCTTATATGATCGTCAATCCAGTTGTCTAGAACATATTCTCCGTCAAACGATCCAGGTAGCAGTGGACTGTTGACTTAGCCTGGAAGACTTGCACATGCAACAAATTCTAAATGGACATGTTTCCATGTTCACACACACTTGCAGTAGCAAGGTATAGTACTTTTACGTAATATATTTTGGGTACTTGCAAATGAATTTGATACCCTATGTAATTGTTGTTGCAGGGAGCAAAATTTGGATTACACATCCCTGTGTGCGGACTTCTACAAGAGACAGACACTAATCGATGCGTACTCGGTTCCTATTATGTGTGTTGGCCGTTCGTCAAAATGGATAGTCCCCACTGACATCGCCGATCGTGTGGTATCAAATCCTTTGTCGATGAGGCAAGCATGATGTCCAAGGGGGGGCCGACATGCCTCATCTTTGGAAAGGACAACCACTCAATCGTGTAGAAGATATGGAGAATCAGGTCATAATGCTAGATGATGTCATAATCAACCTTTGATTAATGATGGTCTGAGCAGAATTGTTCCGCCAGAATACCGGTGCAAGTGTAGCATATGTCATTCAGTTGCACACAACAAACAGACTTGCCCTAATAATGGACCTAGGTAGTATGACTGAGCGCATTTGGAAAGAACCCATATTTATTAGTTGTAATTGCACGATGTGAAAATATTGCGTTATTATTTTCAGATTAAACAAAGATGAAATTTTTTAGTTTCCTATTGAAGAACTAGATGTAAAATTTGTCAGTGGTAGACGATGTCATAAAATATGCATTATTTAATGAATGAATATTATTACATAATTTAATGAATGAATATTATTACATTATTTAATACAACTCCACTACTCAACAACATTCATGCATCGTATTTGTGGTTGGGAGTTACATACACCTTCACTGCCATCTTCTCCCGTATGGTGCGCATATCGTCTTCAGTCCAATCGTAATGGATCCTGTCTGCCAGTATGTACTCTATCAGCCTCAATGTATGCGCCCCAAAATTACCGCTGCAATGCACGACATAGACACGCGTTACAAACATAATAAAATTTATTGGATCGTGTGTACTTACTATTATATAATAATACCTTTTTTGTTGTTGCGGCAGAGCTGTTTTCGACAGCAGACTCACCCCAAAAGCCCTATTCTCCCTCTTGAACTTCTCCCTACCAGATGGCCTGTCATCGTGAAACCCATACTGATTCAATATGGAAGGGAGAAATCACCTGAGTGGCCGTACCTGGCATTTCCTTATATTGAGGGGGACCTCCTGTCTGAAGGGGTCTAGGATATGTATCATCTCGGTAGTCAAGTCCACACTGGCCACAAGTCAATGCTGGCATCCGATATTGCAAGGAATAAGAACCTGTACCAAGGAATAACACAACTTATGTTCACCACAATTATGAGAGAAATAAAATATTGTAAGTGTTTATAACACTTACCATGTCAACCTCGTGCCAGGGTTGGCTTCTTGTCGGGAGGAATCCACCTACCGTCATAAGGTCTTCCGCAGACCACCTGTACTGCATGATCTTCCACCCCAGCGTCTTGACTTCACCATCAACACCACGAGGTACAAAGAATTGAGTTCCCAGAATGTTTATCCTCTGGTTGTAAACATTGGGGTATGCTCGTTGACGCTTCCGTAAGATGGCCAGGTACGCGTCCATTTGTTGTAAAAAGATATGGAAACACTGTTATAATTCAAGCATAAAAAAAGTCAAACCCAGAAATATTTTTATAGCTTACCGAGTCAAACAACTCCATGTAGTTCTATTCGAATCTGTGGAACCAACCCAAGTCTACCGGCTCCATGATATCAACATCGCCCCTGTATAAACCAATTTTCTTAATATCAGACAAATTAAACAGATTAACGTTGGTGAAAAAATAAAGTAACACATCTGATACTTACTCCACCCTTGTTGAACTGTTCTTTTTATATGATTTGTAGGCCTCCAACTGCCCAGCATCTACCAACGCTGTCGGATTTAATGTATGCTCTAATGCTACCGGCATTGTCGTAGGCCTCTTTGGGCTAGTCGGGTCAGTGTATGGGTTGACCAGCTACCACCCGTGCTTACTTTCAATGGGGATACAGAGGATGCGGGGTGTGTCAGTGGGAGGAGAAAGGATCTTGTGGGATGAACCTGGTGTGACCAAGGGAGGAGGAGGGATCCCATGGGATGATGCAGCTATGACAGTGTGTTAGGTTTTAGTTTGTGTTGACATTAATTCCATATCAAAATGATGTTTACTTGTAATGATTTGGTTGTTTAGATTCATGATGATTCAAGCTTCAAAGAAGAATGATTAACAAGTCAAAGCAAGTTCTAAGTCTTCAAAGAGAAAGGATGCAATTTGGTTCTACAAAGGTATACTAAAACCTTATCTTTCTCTTACAAGGCTTAGGCACACACACACAATTCATACATTTGTGTCCCTGCATCGTTGTGCACCTTTATAGGCACGCACATACAATTCATTCATATGTGTCCCTGCATCGTTGTGTACCATTTATAACACATTCACACACTTGAAGATGAATGCTCATGCATTGTTATGGAAATAACATGTTTTGGAAAATGCATGATTGGAGACTATCTCTATGTAGTTTGCATTCTAGTGTGGATTGTGTTTGTGTGTGTATATGTTTGTATAACATGGATATTGAAATTGAATTTTGTCCTAAATCATTCTTGATTGAGTTCTGGTCATTTCGGTTACTCATACTACTGATTTCAAGTTCTAAGTCAAAAGATACTACCCTTTCAACTCATGTTGCATACATTGTCTCCGTCTTCGTATATCGAGTTGAATTATTATTTTCTGGGTTGAGTATCTTATATGTCCATATCCGTATGAGAGCTATGGTTTGTAATCCATAAACAGTTTCGAATTTTGAGTTGAAGGCCAAAGAACGGTCACAGAACGTGAGGGAAGCGCAAGGGAATTGCACCATGGCCGAAGGCCATGAAGTGGTGCACGCCCGAGATGGCACGTGGCCATCTTGGCTGCAACACCTTGCTGCTCTGAGATGCCCACGCACCATCTCGGGGAAGCAATATCAAAGGAGGCTATTTTTGTCTTTTGGCTTCTTTCATTCCCTCTCATTTATATTCTCTTTCCCTCTCACATTTCATTCTAAGAAGAAATTCAAACTAGTGTGCAGAAATTTTCTCTCTACATTTTCTCATCTTCCAAACACCATAACTTCTTCATTTGAACTCTGATTTGAGTCCTTCAAAGTTGAGAGTGTTTTTCTATTCATCCTCTATCTTTTCTCTGAAGGTTTGAGTGATTTTTATTGCTGTTTTTGGAGTCTAAACACACAAAAACGGGACTGCACCTAAATCAACTAAGGTATTGATTTTCTCTCAGAGTTTTCTTTTAAAACTTGGTCAATTGCCTTAGATTTTCTTCTTCAACTTGTATATGTGTATTGTGAGTGTTTTGATTTGAGTTTTGAACTCTTTTAAAGCTAGGTTGATTTTTAATTGAAATCCTACATGTTGAGTTAATTTTTGATTTTGCTTATATTTTCACATGTTTGGGATTGTATTGTGCTAGCTTTGATTCTAGGACTATTTGATGATCTTTGATTGATTGATTTTGTGAAAAATAGTTCCTCACATGTATTAGGCTCTCTTGACCAAATTCTCATATCAATACATGTGCTTATGTTCTTTTGAGCTATTCATGTGTTTTGGTTGAATCTATAATTAGGAATATGCTCTAGAACTTTAGCTTAAATCTAAATGACTTTGTCATATGATTTTAGCATGTTTCTGGTTTGTGTGATTTAAACTTGATTTTGTGATTAAATGAACATATCTTGTGATTCAAGTTTATATATATACATGTATCTAGGTTGTGATTAATGTTGAACATATCTTACATGATCTAAATGATTTAAACATGCATGATTGACTAGACTACATTTGATTTGTGCATTCATGCTCATGTCTAGTATTTTCCATAGGATGTGTTGATCATAACATTCTATGTTGTGTGCTTGTTTACATTTTGTATTCTTGATCACTTAGATGCCTTGTGAGAAGGAAGTCTTGACAATAGGTGTGAGACCTATGTTGTTGAGCAAGAAGTCTTGGCAAGAGGTGTGAGACCTTGGATTGTCAAGCAAGGAAGTCTTGGCTAGAGTCGGGAGGACTCGGATAGTCGAGCAAGAAGTCTTGCCTAGGGTCGTGAGGATCCGGATAGGTGAACGAGGAAGTCTTGACTAGAGTCAGGAGGACTCAGATAGTTGAGCAAGAAGTCTTGCCTTGGGTCGTGAGGATCCGGTAATGTGAGCGAGGAAGTCTTGACAAGTGGTGTGAGGCCTCGGATTGTTGAGCATGAGGGCGACATCTTCATGAGTAAGATAGGAGGGTAGTTTCTAGGTGAAGGTCACTTGAGAGATTGTACTTGTCTTATCTACTAGTGGATTTTGTTTGTCGGTGATTGCTAGCCCGTGGATGTTTCCTCTTCGGAGGTTTACCACGTTATATCTTGTGTCAACTTCTCTCTATCCCTATCTCTCTAGTATTTGTATTTGTTATTTGAATACAATGGATAGAACTCTTTATGTAAGTTAACTTCCTTTCTATAATATAGATTGTGTATGTGTTACAATTACTTATTTGTATCATACTTTAATTATTTTATGTATTGATTAAGTATCTTTAATTAATATATATATTGTGATACAAGCAATCTAGAGGGACAAACTTTTGTTTATTTCTAAGGGAGTCGAAAAAGGTGTCTAACCTATTCACCCCCCCTCTAGGTTGACCTTGAGCATTTAACCGTGTTTGTATCTTTACAGTGGGAGAAGGAGGGGTCTCATGCGGTGTAACTGCAGAGCCAAGTCCGGTGGAAGAACCCCTAAGACGGCGATTTCATTCCGATGAAGTCTCCTGCACCTCTAGAAGCAGGAGAAACTCAGGTGTACTGTCAGTACGAGTCTTCTGGTGTCCGCCATCGCCTCCAGTGTCTATATTAGTACCCTGTGTATTAGGTCCGACCACCTGTGTATTAGGTATGGTTCCATACGTCTCTGGTAGGGAACCACCTACTTCTGTGGCCGGGTCTGCCCCGTCGATAGGACTACATCCACCCAACGAAGTCTCTGTATGAATCATCTCGATCATGGGACTATGGGCCCTCTCCTGCTATTTATGATGTCGATCCCCACAAAGCTTGGACTAAGTCCATCAGTTGTTGATGCTGCCTGTTTCATTCTTCATCACTTCTCCACAGATCATCCCGTAAAGCTAGGACTGAACCCTTCAATGCTTGGATTCTAAGCTCCAGCAGTCCTGAAAAAAAGTACATAATGTCAGTCATGCACACGTACTTGCGTTTGAAACAAATAAATACAGAACAAAAGTTTTAACATACCTTGGGTGCCCCTACATCGTCTCCTCGTGAGCTATCTGCAGCATTATGTCCTGTCATCGTAAATCGTACGCGCTGCTGCCTCTGGGTCTCTCACGGGGCAACTCTGTGTCCGTATGCATCTCTTCACTAACACAACGTTGCTCTACCTCTGTTATAATGTCTTGCTCACTCGTACTCGCCCTCACTGAATCTGGTATACCTTCTTGCTCGCCCCCCAAAAGATCCAGTATCGCCTCCGCTATGCCCACATAATAGGGTTCACCCCTCTCAGCTTCGGGGCCACCAATTCTGTACTTGCAAACATCTGAAAATGTTGTTAGAAAGTTGTGTAATTGAATTTAGTTATTAACATTAACAAGTTAGTCACTTACATGATCTGTGAATATATTCAACAACCTATCCCCCTCGGTTGTATCTTTAACGCCCACTTTAGAATTCAGGGATACATATCGGTATCCACCAGAGTCCCAAATTGGGTCCCAAGATCGGGGATCACCTCGAAAGCAAAAATCTACAAATAAATATTTGTTATTTCCAAATTCCATATACACGATTACAAACGTAAATGATTTTATTCATAAAACGGTAACCAAAAAGGCGTAAGATAAACCATAATTGTCTTACGCCTTTACCATATGTTTGTCACGTCCCTTTGCTTGCTGACGTCTCTAGAACCGCTCCCGTCACCTATCAAGCACATACTTGAATGAAGTTATGGAATGACTGTACACGTGTGCACCCCACGGGAACGCGTCAAAACTGTCCTGATCATCCACCAGCCGTAACTGCCAAACTGGAATATTGACTCTCTTATCCAACCCATAAGTATCCAGTTCAGCATATAGATAAGGCATAGTTTCACACTATCGTATGCCTGCTGAAACTCACCTAGCCTAAGTACATCTCTCAACTTGAAGGGTGAAATCTCATCCTTACCAATAAAGTACCGGTGATGTAGGCTGTTATCCATACTAACATAGCTGCTAGTATCCGGTTCTACTCTGAACTTTAATACGGTGATTAGGCAGAATTCTACCTTCGAGAACCTCACCTTATGACTGCCTAACATAAACCATATCTTGTCTAAGGACCCATTATGATGCACCTCCCACAGAAGTAGCTGGTGGATAATACCACCCGAAAACATCACCGGGCAGGGCATGGTCAATAAATGCCAAAAACAGGACGCCATTAACCGACGTCGATCTTCCTCAGCTCATTCTGCAGGGACCTGGTTAATGGCGTCATCTATCTGGCTAAGGGCATTGAAATGGTCATGTCGAGTGACTTTGCCCTCGTACCACTCTTCCACTTGACTTTTCAGCGACTCCCTCAAACGATTCGTCATCTGAAATTGAACAACAACATAATTAATTTTTTGGCCCTTTTGAAATCCTCAGAAATTACAAGCTCTAACCTTAACAAAATCTCGGAGCTTGAAGATAAAAGCTCGGAAAGACAGAGCTTTTATTAAATCTCGAATCGAGCTTTTATAATCAAGCTTCGAGCTTTTGTGTAAAAGCTCGGATCGAGGTTTTGTATAAAACACCGAGCTTTTGTATAAATGCTTCGAGATTTTGTACAAAAGCTCGGATCGAGGTTTTGTAAAAGCTCAAGCCGACCTTTTATATAAAAGCTCGATGCTTCAATAAAAGCTCGGCTCGAGCTTTTAAACAAAAGCTCAAAGCTTTTATACAAAAGCTCGATGATGTTATAAAAGCTTGACGCTATTATAAAAGTTCGGATCGAGCTTTTATAAAAAAGCTCGATCCGAGCTTTTATAAAAGCTCGACGCTTTTATAAACAAGCTATAAAAAATCTCGAAGCTTTTATACAAAAGCTCGAAGCTCGATTCATCTTCTTCAACAACTTGTTTACAAATACAAAACCCTAACCTAACCCATTTTCATTATCATATCGACAAATAAAACCTAATCTGACAATTCATTTAATTAATCAACAACATAAACGATACCAATTCAATGCTTAACTAACCTCGATCGAGTGCAATATTCTGTTTAACGATAAACTGGTTTCCAAGTTCTGGTACCATCGCCGTGAACACAAATCCGTCGATTTACTTTTTTTTTGTTTTACTTTTTCTCTCTTTCTTCACAACGAAAGTGATGGCATGGGTATTTTGGTCTCCACACTTTAAATGGTGTCTTTTAAACATGATTTATTAATGTGGTGCTATTTACACAACAGCCCCCTAAAAAGGTGCCATTAACTTTTTGAACCCTATATATTTTATATATATATATATATATATATATATATATATATATATATGAATCTCATCAAGAAACGGATCTTGATGAGAGATTCATATAGATCATGGCCCAATCCTATATGATCGCATCATACAAGGTGCCTCCATTCCCATATCTCATATAAAAGATTCAGGATAGAATCACCATACATCACGGAATGGACCGTAGCTATAGATTAACCACAAATAAAGTACCTTGCTTTATTTGCTATCTACGAACTCTTTAGATTGCACGTCTCTTACTGTATCCATCTTTATACGACACTTATATACAAATTTCAAGATTACATCCGGCAATCAAGGATGTTAATATGCACAAGTTATAAAATAAACAACACAACAAATATGAATTGAACTTTTTATTTATTTATTTCGTAAATCCATTTACAAATTACATTTTTAGGGCCTAAACTCCAACACCAATAATACAACATTACATCTGTTTTTTTATTGACAACAGTACGTGAAAATTAAGAGCGGTGAGTAGAGATGAAGGGACGTACTTCCAAGTAAAAGTTTTGTCAAAGAACATAGTTGTCCCTTGGAGGAGATTCACCTTCGCCACCAACAAGGAAGTACCGTCATAATTAGAGAAGTCATTGTACCTAGACTTTAACAACAAGATGGTTGTCTTATGCGTCTCAAGGATATAATTGCCAATATGAAAACAATGTATGGCATCCAAATCATGTACAATAAGCCATATCAAGCCCTGCATTATGCATTTTCATTGACCTATGGATAACATGAAGAAACCTTTCAACTACTGCCATTTTTTGGTTACGAGTTGGAATAACAAAACCCTGGCATAATTACTGACTTATAGTGCGCAAACAATGGCAAGTTTATGTATTTTTTTCATGTCGTTAGATGCCTTACTTAGAGGTTTTCAGAGGTGTATGCGTCCAGTTATTGCAGTTGATAGTACCCATTTAAGGGGAAGATTCAGGGGTACAATGATTGTTGCAATTACACAAGATGGAAACGAACAAGTGTATCCAATTACTTTTGGGTTCGATGACTTAGAAAACAACCTTTCATGAGAATGGTTTTTGGATAGCTTGAAGAGTGCCCTTGGTCATATAGATGATTTGGTTTTCATTTTCAATTGACATGCAAACATTAAAACAGTGATTTCTAAAGTGTTCCCCGTATGTAACCTATACTATATGTTGCTGGCACTTTTCTGAAAATATTTAGAAGCGATTTTACAGAAAGGATGTTGCTGCCATAATGGATAAAGCAACTAGATCATACACTGAGTTGAAATATAACCAACACATAGAAAAGTTACGTAACCTGCACCAAAATGCATTCGATTATGTCAATGCTATCAGTCCACACAAGTAGTCCTGTGTACACTGCCCCGAAAAAAGGTACAAGGTGATGACAACAAATGTTGTAAAATGTATAAACTCATGCTTAAAATTTGTACGGCAATAGCTTATGTTGACACTGGCAGAATTCATTAGGATTATGCTACATCGATACATTCATAATCGTCATCGAGCTATACAATCCATGCGACATCAGTTGACCGACGTAACACATCTTGTGATCCTGAAAGGTGTCGTGAAGTGTTGTTGTATAACCGTCAATCCAGTTGACTGGAACATATTCTCCGCCAAACAGTCTGGAAAGCAGTGGATTGTTGACTTAGCCCAGAAGACTTACACATGCAATAAATTACAAATGGACCTTTCTCCATGTTCTCACCCACTCATAGCGGTAAGGTACATTATAAGTTATACTTTACGTTTTATATTACCGAAACCTGAATCTCTCTGTTTCTATTGTTGTTACAGGGAAACTTGGATTTTACATTTATGTGCGAACTACTATATGAGACAGACGCTTATCGATGCATACTCGGTTCTTATTATACCTGCTAGCCATCCTTCTTCATAAGTAGTACCATCCTACATTGTTGCGCGAGTGGTTTTAAATTCAATCTCCAAGAGACGAGCAGAACACCCGAAGGTGGGTCGACATACCTTGTCTTCGGAGAGGACAACAACACAATCATGTAGAAGATGTGGACAATCAGGTCATAACAGCAGAAGTTGTTTTATCCCGCTTTTGATTAATAAAGATTCGAGTAGAGTTGTTCTCGGGGAATACCGTCACAAGTGTAGCATCTGCCATTCATATGGACATAACAACAAACGTATCCTAACAAGGACTCTACCGTGGAATGAATGGAGGCGTTGATATTGATGTCATTTTGATTATTTGGAATTGTGTGACTTGCTCATTACCTTATTGTTTAATTAAATGGGTCTATTAATTATCAGTTTTCTTATTGTTGAAGGCATGAAATATGTGTTGTACTTGTAATA
This sequence comes from Dipteronia dyeriana, assembly GCA_032871835.1. Lineage (NCBI taxonomy): Eukaryota > Viridiplantae > Streptophyta > Magnoliopsida > Sapindales > Sapindaceae > Dipteronia > Dipteronia dyeriana. The sequence goes on along the minus strand of CM065300.1, from coordinate 69,330,984 downwards.
CTATAACAGTTTTGTACATCAATAACTACAACATAAGTTAGGGCTTGGAGTTACAAAAAACCTTCACGGTTATCTTCTCCTGGATGGTGCCCATATTGTCTTGATCACTAGTCCTATCTCTAAGACCAAAGTCATAGTCCTTGAATGGTGGACCATCCATGTGGGTCTGTGATAGGTACATTTATGTACCTATTTTAGGCTCCTTATTCTTAGCTTTTGTTATCAGTTTCGAGTGTTTTTTTGTATAAATTATGTATTTAAGCCGTGTGTAGTGTTTGAGCTTAAATTGAAGCTTTGAAGGGAAAAAGGAAGAAAAAGAGTTAAAATTAGGATTTAGACTGGTCTGCGAGCTCTAACTGCGAGTTCCAACTCCTAGATCCAAGTCGCAGATGTTCCCTAAAGAGAACTGTTACTTCAAACTGTGACATTAACTAGAAGGACCTAATAGCAAATAGTTTCTAAACGAGACTGCGAGTTCGGACTGCGAGTTCTACGTCGCAGATCAATATCGAAGATGTCTCCCAAAAGAGACTTCCAAGTCAGACTGCGACCTTATGCTAGTAGATTTAGATCTGCTACTTCAGACAGTGAGTTCTAACTCATGGATCCAAGTCACAGATGCACATCAGAGGAGACTTCTATTTCAGACTATGAGTTCAAGCAAGTATAAACAAGGCGGCTGCCAGATTTGGAAGTTCCAACTCGTAGATCCACCTCGTAGAAGTTTCCCAAAAATGTTTTCCATCTAGATCTACCAGTTACAACCAGTAGATTCAGAATTTTGACTTCAAAATGTGAGTTCCAAATTGCAGATTTGTTTCAGAAGAAACTTTATCCACTTTCAAATCAAGATAATTTTAAGGGTGAACTTGATTTTTCACACCCAATTAGTGCCTTAACCTTCAAACACTATAAATATACAACCTTGTTGGTCATTATATATATATTTAGATGTTCCAATATCCAATCTTGGATAGACACCGACTATTGGAATTATGCTCAATAACAAGAGTGTAATAATGTATATGACAATCTTTTCATATCAGTAAAGTGATTTCTAGTCTAACCAAGCTTATAGTATTTATAGTTTAATTATTATTGTTGATGTTGATTTCTGGGTTGTATCAGAAAAGCCAATAAGGATTGGATTTTGGCAGTGATTTCAAAGAGAGAAAGGAGGAAAAAGTAAACAAGATGAGTTTTTTACGTGGTAAAACTCCGATGACTGGAGAAACGTCCACAGGTGGTTGAATGATCAACCGAGCCAAAATCCACTATGAATTTATAATGTTACAAGCTCTCGATCTCTCTTTCTTCTCTCTGTATTTTGTTATGATTGCTGTCTGTCCTTTTTGGTAAGATTATGGGTCTATTTATATGTTTATACAGCCCTAATCTGCTTTGTACAAGTAATAGATCTTTGTATTTAATTACAATTATTTTCTTGTTTGAAGCTGATTGTCTTCTTTCCTGTTTCGGAGTCTTATATTGAAATCGAATGGGATTCTAGTAATGCAGTCCGATTTGGACTTGTTTCCTTATACAAGAGAGTAGTCTTTTTAAAGAAATAAAGTTATTGCCTGATTGGGAACCCTTCTAGCTCAGTATTCTATTCTCTTTGGGATTCCTTCTTGATGAATATCTTCCTGTATTTAATGACTTAATCCGTGTGAACTAAGCGCTAGGCTTTTTATTCGGTTTTCTTCATATTTATCTCGAGCAAGTATAATACACGCCGGTCCCGAGTAACATAATTTGATCCCGAGTAACATCATTTGATCCCGAGTAGAAGCGTCATTTAACCAGTCCTGAGTGTCGTTAGCTGATCCCGAGTAATAGATGATGTTGATTGACCCTGAGAAGGTTTTGTTCAATATCTGCTTACTCGGGTTCTCTTATTCGGTTGTCTTGTAGGATATTTTCTGAATGCCTATTCGGATGTCCACCTGGCAATTTTTCCTCTTTGTTGATGACGTGTAAGTATGATAAAATTCACATATGACAATACCCCCTTAAAATATTTTTGTTGAACAAGGTTTCTTTGTGAAAATTTATTTTAATTAGTTTTCAATATCTTTTCAATACCCGAGTAAATATCTTGTCATAATGATGTATCTTAATGAAGACCCTGCAAATTAGATTTGTCTCTTTACGTAAGATCTTTAATGATGGTGACGTTTTAGAGTTCTGACGGAGAAAGCCAATTCTTCTTCCGACACGCGTCTCTTGCCTCTTTGTTTTTCGATATCATTTATGAGAAATGACTCACGCGCTTCCCTGTGCGCCGCATATGTCATCAATCCTTATCAATGTTTTTTCCCATCTTGAGATCTAGGGTTTCATGCTTTTATTTCTTTAAATTCTTCGTTGAGAGACAGCATTGGTTCATTCTCAACGATTTTTAGAAGAAAAATTTCTTAAACCCAGATTTCTTTACGCAGAAGGTCGTGACTTTCCATTGAAGATCTTGCATCAAACTTTATTAAAGGTTAGTTTTTAATAGAGTCATCTTCCCGTCATCGTCTTTTTAATGTCGCTCTTGATGCATTAGAACGTGGGGATTTCCAGTTGGTTTCTTGCATTAGAAGATTACTGGGGGAAATCTTTGCTGATGAACCTCCATTTTTAGAAGTTGATGTTTCTGGGCTTCAACCCGATGTCACCTTTAGCCCTGTATCGAGTTCTTCATATAGTTCTGATTCTGATATTTTTGATCAAAGGGTACCTCTTTGAAAGATGGGAAAACATCAAAGCAGAAGTGAAGTCCGTAAGCACAACTCAGGTGATATTTTGATCAATGAGAAGAGTGTCAATGAGAACGATGTTGAAGAGGCATTCAGAACATCTCGGCTTTCTTTCTTTGCTATTTGCTGAGTGGGTTTGATACCGAGCCAAATGTAGGGCAGACGAGATAGAAAAGTATCATTAACGATTCGATCTGGCCGACTCGGTCACTCTGATTCTTGCGGGTGATAAAGTTGCATGGAATCCTCCCCTGGGTATGGTGGCAATCTATGGATCCATGCTCTGCTGCGGAGTCACTCTTCCCTTTCAGCCGTTCATTGCCTGGTTTTTGGCTGAAACAGAGATTTCTCCGGCTCAGCTGGCCCCGAATAGCTACAAAATTTTGATTTGCATGTGGAACATGTACAACCGGATGAACTTATCACCGCTATCCCAAATGAAATCAGGCACTTCTTTGCTTTGAGACAATCGGGCAAGTCGGGGACCTACTTCCTTATGTCTAAATCGCCAGATTGTTTGGTCCCTAAGGGGACAAAAGTGAGTCAGGAAGCTGATATCTCCGATGACCCTAAAAAGAGGTGTTTTATATGGGGATTTCCTACGTCCAACAAGTTCTAGAGGAACAATTGGTTTTTCACCGAAGAGAGTCTCGGGTTTGAAGTTACTATTTCAGCTAAGGGTACTCGAACGGTGTTGAAGGTCCCTGTTTCTATTTTTCCCCCGAGATTTGGAACAAAAAGAAAATCGAGTACAACGATGCGGAGCTGACCAAACTTGCTCGGGCGGCAGTTCAAACTTTGGAGAAGAGGAGCAAGACTTATCTCTTCGTTGAGTCGAAAAAGATTGAGTTTAGCTTCTTCGAAAAGATTTTGGGCTACTGCAGGCGATGTAAGTGATTTTTGTAACTCTTTCCTTTCATTATATATTTTTTGTTTTGCATTCTGACACGGTTCCTTTTTTCTTCTAAGTGTATGATACGGACGACGTCTGCGATCTTTAGGCTCGCCAAGTGAAATCAATTATTCAGGCTAGTCGAAAAGAGACTTCTCGTCAGAGCAATGAAGCCATTGGCCCGTCTGAATGTGACAAGGAAACTGACGCGGTCGAAGAGCAAATTCTTGAATATGTCCCCTAGGACATCGTTCAACCTACCGCAAGGGAGTCAAGTGATATGAGTGGCCCAACGGATCATGCCCATCCGCCTAATGACGGGGAAAGGCAAAGCGAGGGTCCTGGTGTAGAGCCTGCTAAACGGTCAGAAGCTGGTGATGGAGGTAATACCTCCATGGGACAAGAACCTATGGATCCTGAATTCTTCGAGTCCTTCCGGGATGACACTCAGAAAGATCCAGCAACAAATCTGAGCTTCTACCATTCTCAGGGTGAGAAGTGAAAAACAGTCAACTCCCCGACTCGCTCACTTAAGGTCCCTCGGTTGGTCTCATTCATTGATTCTAGCGATGAAGATGTTATGGATGAGATTCCTCTGAGCGTTGATGTTGGAGCTTTCAACGGATGCAGCGGTTTCAGAGCAAAACAAGGGTTCCCCTACCCTCGAGGTTAGAAATATAGGGGTTGAATCCTCGGGGGTTCCTTCATATCCTTCTCCCCAGGATATGCTACGGGAGATGTCATCTAGTCGGGCTTTTATCGGAGATGACCGTTAGAGCTGTTTCCGAGATGGCTCTTTGACTGACCGTCTTTATAATTTTTTCAATGATGCATCTTATGTAAGTTACCCTTTTCTTTAGTTGTTTTGCTTGTTTGCCTGATTTTCATATTTTTAATTAAACCTTTTTTGTAGATGGTGGCTGAATTCGCTGAGCTAGTTCAGACGTAGCAACATCAAGTTGATCGAATAAGGGGTCGGGAAGCTCAGCTAAAGGAAAGTGAGGATCAACGTGCTCGGATCGAAACGGCTTACCAATAGGAGGGTGGATCTGCACAAGTTTTTGCCGACCACAGTCTGGCAAAGTAGATGGAGGCCAAGGAAAGGGCTTCTTCGGTAGAAGATAAAGCAACATCACTTCAGAACTTATTGTCTTCTACCCAGGAATCTATGCTCAAGGTCAAGCAGGAAGCGGAGCAGTCTAAGTCGACGTATGAGCAGAAAATTGAAGATCTGGAGCTCCAAGCGTTAACAGTCGAATCCTTATCCCGAGAGGCCAGGCTGGAACATGAAGTACAAGGGGTGGATCATTTCCAAAAATCCCTTGCCTACGATGCTCTTCTCCTTCGGGAGTTTCAACGAGGGCTGGTTTCAGCTGACGAATTCTTTAAAGTCAAGAATCGGGCAACATAGAAGGCCCGAACAAATTGGGAGCTGTCAGTCAAACATTATGTGGATCGGTCATTGGAGTCTCTTCAAACTTAGAAGAAGGAATGGAGAGCTTACTGTTGTAGCCGAGGCAAAGAGCCTCATTCTATGCATTTAGAGATTCCATCCGAACACAATTGCTTGGCCTCATTCTATGCCAGTCAAGAGTCGGTCGTGGAGGGTGTGGAGCCTGATGTCGGGCCGATTCCAGGAGAGGATTACAGCCAATGGATGGATGACTCAGTTGACACAATTGCTTGGCCTTCAAAAGAAAGTCTGCTCCGCGAGTACGAGATGGTGCCTGAACCGAGTATTGGCAAGGGCTCGAAATCCTCACAGCCTTGATTTTTAAAGAATTGTAAAAAATTCATTGTAATTCTTTGTAGATTTCTACAACTCTTAAAGAATTCTTTAGAGATTAATAAAATCAAGTTTATCTTTTCTGCACTGAATGGTCTTTATTTATTTTCATTGCTAAAGAAATTTCTTGAATGTTGCCGAGTATGTTTTTCGACTCTAATATTCGGGTACTTATTAAATTGGTTGTTTTCCGAATATCTTTGACCTCCAAGTATCTTATTAAACTGGCTCTTGCAATTTTTATGCCAAGTATCTTATTAAACTGGCTATTTCTGGTGTTCAGGTAACTTGACCGAGTGTCTTATTAAGCCGGTTTCGTTCCCCGAATAATTTTTCATGCCAAGTATGTTATTAACAGTGTCATCTTAAAACAGACAAGTATGTTTATACTTGCATTTCATACATGGTTGCTACCCGAACATTACATCATGGCTCACAATAATCATATGTTCGAGTCCTTATGCATTACCGAGGACGTCTCCCTAGTTTTTATGTGCAAGGGTACAACTACGCATTTCACCAGAATTTTTCCCGATAGTGTTCCGAGCTAGTGCATCGGGTTTACCTTTTTACGAAGATCATTTGACCTTGCTCAGCTGGCATGCTCCATCGAGCTTCTCCGTCCATTTGGGATTTAATGGTCCCAAGTATTCTATTTGCATGTTCTTATTATCAAGCTTGTCTTCCATATGTTCTTATTATCATATGCTTTCTTTTGGAAATCTCAAGTTCGAAGCTTTTCTTTTGGAAATCCCGAGTTCGATTTTTTATTCATAACTGCAAAATCAATAAAGTTTTAAATTCCACAGCTAATATTTATCCTAACTGAAATTGTCCTGACTAGAAAAAAGAACAAAAAATAATTTAAGGATAAAAAATCTTCAGATATTGGGCATTCCATGGTCAGGGTAAAACCCCTCCATTGGGTTGTGCAATCCAATATGCTCTATGGCCAGCTATTCCTTCGACTTTGTATGGGCCTTCCTATTTGTCAGCCAGGGAACCAACAGCTTTATTTTTTGTGTTCAATGACACCTTCCTGAGTACCAGGTCTCCTAGCTGGAATTTTTTAACCCGAACTTGAGAGTTGTAATGATGAGCTATTCTTTGCTGATATGCCATATTTTGTATTCGGGATTTCTCCTTTTTCTCTTCTAGCTCATCTAGACTTTGTAATAGCATATCAATGTTCTGATCTTCATCATATAACCTGACCCGAGGTGACGTATACGATGTTTCTATGGGGATAACAGCTTCTGTTCTAAACGTTAAACTGAATGGACTCTCTCCTGTTAATGTTATTGCTGTTGTCCGATACGCCCATAATACTTCGGGAAGCTTTTCAACCTAGCTTCCTTTCTTGGCATCTAGCTTTGCTTTGATTGTGTGCTTGATGATTTTGTTCACTGCTTCCACCTACCAATTTGTTTGAGGGTGGGCAGGTGTGGCATAGTAATTGGCAATCTGAGACTCTTTACACAACTGTCTGAATTTCAGGTTGTCGAACTGAGTGCCTTTGTCAGTGATTATATTGTTTGGGACTCCAAACCTATAAAGTATATTCTTTTTCACAAAATTTGTGGTGTTTGCTTCTGTGATATGCACTAATGCTTTAGCTTCTCCCACTTCGTGAAATAGTCAACGGCTATTAGGGCATGCTTCTCTCCACCCCCTGTCTCAGCTGGTATTGGCCCGATTAGATCCAAACCCCACATGGATAATGGCCATGGGGACGTGAGGTTTCTGAGCTGCTCAGGGGGGTGTCGGATGTCATTAGCAATCCTTTGGCAAGAATTGCAACTTTCTGAACACTGTTGTGCATCTGAGAATAGAGTAGGCCAATAATAGCCTTGCCTGAGTACCTTATGTGCCAAACTTTTTCCCCTAGTGTGGTTTCCGTAAACTCCTCCATGGATTTCCTGTAATATCCGATATGTATCTTCTTCTGACACACATCTTTGGAGTGTTCGGGAATACCCCCTTATATATAGTTCTCCTCCAACCAGTGTGTACCTGGTTGATCTATACCTGATATGTTTTGCTTATAAGGGATCTTCTGGGAGCACGCCTTCTTCCAAGAACCTTTTTAGCTAAGTCATCCAACCGTCTGGCGATGTTCGGATTTTTGAAATTTCCAAGTTTCTTGGTTCAGCTTTGCTCGGTTTAAGGAGATGTGCAACCGGGATAGTCTTTGGCCTGATTGTGGTTGTTGCTGACGCTAGCTTGGATAATGCATCTGCCTTTTCATTCTCCTCCCTGGGGATCTGGGCAATCTTATATTCTTTAAATTTTTGGAGGAGCTGTTTTGCAATGTCACGGTAAGCTATCATGCTCTCATCCTTGGCTTGGTACTCGTCCAGGACTTGGTTGACAACTACTTGTGAATCGCTGAATATCTCAACCTCATCTGCCCTGAGAGCTATGCAGACTCTGAGTCCAGCTAGTAGTGCCTCGTACTCGGCTTGATTGTTAGTTGCTTTGAAGTCAAACTTCATGACACATTTGACATCATCTCCTTCTAGAGTGCATACTACAATCCCTGCCCCGCTGCCATGAGTGTTTGAAAAGCCATCAACATAGAGTTTCCATCTGAAACTTTTACCCAACATTTTTTTTGCTTCCAGGTTCGGTTATGTGAATTCTGCTATAAAATCTACCACTGCTTACCCTTTGAGAGATGTTTTGGGGATGTAGTGGATATCGAATTCACTTAGCTATATTGCCTATTTGGTTAATCTCCATGAAATCTCTTTTTTCTGTAAAATCTGTTTCAATGGGCAATCGATGAGAACCTGGATTGTATGAGCCTGAAAGTATGGCCTTAGCTTCCTTGCTGCTGAAACTAGTGTCAGGGCTATCTTTTTTACCTGTAAATATCTGGTCTCAGCTGGTAGAAGTGTCTTGCTGGTGTAATACACTGTTTTTATACTCCATCTTCTGTTCTGACTAGACTGAGCTTGCTGTCAGTTCTGTAATTGATAAGTATAGTTGAAGTGTCTCCCACATCTGAGGTTTTGAAAGGATGGGAGCCTGTCCTAAGTATTCTTTAATTTTTAAGAATGCGTGCTCGCACTCTTCATTCCATTCAAGTCCTTTCCCTTTTCTAATTACTTTGAAAAATGGTGCACATCTGTCTGTGGCTTTTAAGATGAATCTTCATAAGGAAGCTAAACATCCCGTTAGACGCTGTACTTCTTTGAGTGTCCTCGGTGAAGTCATTTTCTGCAGGGCCCGGATCTTCTCTGGGTTGACTTCGATTCCTCTTTGGTGAACTTGAAAACCGAAGAATCTTTTTGAAGGAACCCCGAATAAACACTTGTTCGGATTTAACTTCATTTGGTATCTCCTCCAGACATCAAATGTTTCTCGCAAGTCTGAAGTGTGTTTATCTGCCGTGATGCTCTTGGTCAGTATGTCATCAATGTATACTTCCATGTTTCTTCCAATCTGTCGTGCGAAGATTCTGTTGACCAGCCTTTGATATGTTGCTCCTGCATTTTTTAATCAGAAGGGCATTACTGTGTAACAGAACAAACCCTGATCAGTCGTGAACGCTGCTCTTTCCTCGTCAATCTTGTTCATCCGGATTTGGTTATATATCGAATAGGCATCCATGAAACTGAGTAGCTCATGGCATGATGTAGCGTCCATCAATTGATCTATCCTCGGGAGTGGAAAATTGTCTTTCGGGCATGCTTATTCAGATCTGTGAAATCTACACACATTCTCCACTGTCCATTCTTCTTTTGGACGTGGACTATATTAGCCACCCATTGAGGCTAATTGACATGTCTAATCGATCCTACAGCGAGTAGCTTCTCTACTTCTTGTTTGATTGCCAGACTTCTTTCAAGATTGAATGATCTTCTCTTTTGTATCACCAGTTTTGCATTCGGATCTACTGTAAGATGGTGAGATAATATTCGGGCATCTATCCTGACCATGTATTCATGACTCCAAGGGAACATATCCCTATATTCTGTAAGTAGATCAATGACGCTTTGTTTGACTCTTCCTTCTAGGTTGGCCTCGACCTTGACATTTTTGTCTGGTTCATCTTCTTTCAAGGTGATTTCTTCGACCGGTTCAGTTTTAGATTCATTCGGCTCTTCCCTTGGATCGAATTCGAATGATAATGGCTTTTCATTTTGACTCGGCTGTGTTATAGTGCAAACCTGTTCATTCTTGTCCTTGTTTACTGACAGGTTAGCTCTTCGGTCCATCTCTTGGGATCCCTTGACTACCCCGACCCCCTGTTCGGTTGAGAATTTTATCATTAAGGCATAAGTGACTGCTACGGCCTTAGTTTTATTCAGGAATGGTCATCCCGATAGTGCATTATATGGCCAATTGTCCAGGTCTACCACCACGAAGTCGAGCAATACAGTTCTCTAGCAGGGTGCCACTCCAATCTTCACAGGTAGCTTTACCGTCCTGATTGACCTGACCTCAATTCCCTTGAATCTTCTGAGTGGGGTATGGAAAGGTTTTAGGTCATTTCGGTCTAACCTGAGTTGATCGTAAACGGCTACATTAAGAAAGTCTACCGAGCTTCCATTATCTATCAGGATTCTCCTGACTTTCCGGTGACCAATCTGGGCACTTATGACCAAGGAGTCATTTGGCCAAACATCGCCGCCATGTGAGTTTGTTTCTGTGAAAGTTATTGGGTCCCATCCTTCATTTACCCTTTTCGGGTCTGGCTCGACCGAGTTTACATCAAAGTTGTTTCTTGTTTTTACTGCTTCTCTGATTTCCTGGGTTCACTCTCGGTTATTTCTTCCCGTAGATGGTCTTCCAAAGATCGTATGTATTACTTGATTGGCCTCTGGCCTGGCCCTTTGACTTTGACCAGAGCTGTGATCAGCCCTGATCTCTTTCTTTGCTTCCAATTTTTCATCCCTTTTCAAGATCAAATCCTGTAGATGTCCTTCCCGAATGAGGGTTTCTATGTAATCTCTGAGCTGGTAACACTTGGAAGTCTCATGATCGGTTTCCTTATGGAACCTACAGTATTTAGGTATGTCTCACCGAGCAAACTAAGATTGACGGTGTGGCTCTTGTACCATATTCTTTGTTTCCATAATGGCAAAGATTTTCTCTTGTTTTTTCCGAAGAGGGGTGTAGTTGTTGTATCTGCCTTGGTATTTTTCCGTGGTTTGTTTGACATTACACCCGTTTCTCCCGTTATTGCTCTTTTCTTACCGCTTCCTTTCTGTTTTCCCTTTTGGTTCTGCTCCTTGGACTGGGCATCCATCTCTGGTTTTCCTCCATGCATGTAGCTTCCTCTAGTGGCTAACTCTTCTTCTTCGGCTAATGTATACCCTCCTGCCATGTCCATCATATCTGCATACCTGGTTAGACGGGCTCTTCTTAAATCGAAAGTTAGCCGTCCATTCTGCAAGTTGTTGATGAATGCATCAATTATTGCTTCATCGTTTGCACTGCCAATTTCTGATACTGCTTGGCCAAATCTCCCCAGGTATTTCTTAAACCACTCATTTTCCCCTGCTTTATTTGAGAAAGGTAAGCCACTGACTTTATCCTATGAACATTGCTCAGGAATTGCCTTGAGAAGCTCCTGCTTAGTTCACCAAAACTTCCAATACTTTCTGGGGGTAATCTCCCGAACAATCTTGAGCCCATGTCTCCTAAAGTTTATGGAAAGTCGAGACACAGTAAAGGATCACTATAGGCATACTGGGCCATAGCACTTTTATAGCGTCTGACGTGCTCCTTTGGGTCTATGTCCTTCTTGAATTGCTCCACGAACGGCATCCTGAACCTTTCTGGGAATGGGGTCCGTAAGATTTCCCTGGTGAATGGACTATCAGAATCGTCATCAGATAAATCGTTACACCCATAACGTCTGACCAATAAGTCCATTTGTCGCCTATTGTTCTCGACTTCTCGAGTTAATCTTGGGATTATAACGTCCCAGTTTTCCAATGGACTTCCCCGATGGTTGAACCGCTGGGTGATTGTCATTTCTCTTTCAGGTTCTTTACTTTGATGTCAGGTTTCTCGTATGATTCCATGATGACGCTTGCGATGGTGCCGATCACTATCTTCTGATGATGATCGATCCCTATGTCGGTCATGTTTACGGTGTCTAGTACGGACTGTCTGATCCTGGTTCTACTTTTGGTGTGGTCGTTCCTCTTCAGGTGTTTCACGTCTCGCCTGTTTGATTGGAGTAAGGTTCATTCTGACTTCTGGTGTATTTATTTCTGGCCTTACTACCACCGAATGGAGCCTTGTAAGTGGGAGGTTAGGAGTTTGTGCTTCTATAGCCAGTAGATCCACTCATTCCTTTGCAGCGTCTGTCACCAGTTGTTGCAACGCTTCTTGAAAACATTGTGTCAGATCTCCACTGGTTTAAGGAACTTGCTGGATCTTTGCCAGGAATGTAGGTTGGTTTTCTGTTGTTGCAGCGAGATCCCGCGAGGTACTGCCAACATGGAAGTTATCCGGAGATTTTTGGACATCTCCAGAACTGCTTCTGCTTCTGCTTCCTGCCATTGCTTTTAATCAAGTCGGAGGTGTAGCCCCTCCTTCTAGCGCCAATTGTTGACGTTGATTTCTGGATTGTATCAGAAAAGTCAATAAGGATTGGATTTCGGCTGTGATTTCAAAGAGAGGGAGGAGGAAAAAGTAAACAAGAAGAGTTTTTTATGTGGTAAAAATTCGATGACCGGAGAAACATCCACGGGTGGTTGAATGATCAACTGAGCCAAAATCCACTATTAATTTATAGTGTTACAAGCTCTCGATCTCTCTTTCTTTTCTCTGTATTTTGCTATGATTGCTGTCTATCCTTTTTGGCGAGATTACGAGTCTATTTATATGTTTATAGAGCCCTAATCTGCTTTGTACAAGTAATAGATCTTTGTATTTAATTACAATTATTTTCTTGTTTGAAGTTGATTGTCTTCTTTCCTAGTTCAGAGTCTTGTATTGAAATCGAATGGGATTCTAGTAATGCAGTCCAATTTGGACTTGTTTCCTTATATAAGAGTGTAGTCTTTTTAAAGAAATAAAGGTATTGCCTGATTGGGAACCCTTCCAGCTCAGTATTCTGTTCTCTTTGGGATTCCTTCCTGATGGATATCTTCGTGTATTTAATGACCTAATTCGTGTGAACTAAGCACTAGGCTTTTTATACGGTTTTTTTTCATATTTATCCCGAGCAAGTATAATACCCACTGGTCTCGAGTAACATCATTTGATCCAGAGTAGAAGCGTCATTTAACCAGTCCCGAGTGTCGTTAGCTAATCCCGAGTAAGAGTAGGTTTTGTTCAATATATGCTTACTCGGGTTCTCTTCTTCGGTGGTATCTTGTAGGATATTTTCTGAATGCTTATTTGGATGTCCACCTGGCAATTTATCCTCTTTGTTGATGACGTGTAAGTATGATAAAATTCACATATGACAATTATAATTGTCAAAAGTAAATAATCACGAGGTCAAAAGACTATGAGAAAAAATAATTGTTTGTACATCTGGATATATATGAGTTAGACATAATTTTTTTAGTTAGTCTTGACCAATATTCTTAACTTAAGATAAATGTTGGGCTCCTTTACCTTGTTAAAGTTGTATATTCTTTTGCTAGCGTTTGAGTGAGAGCAAATGTGTAATGATGAGTCTAAAATCATCAAAGTGTGGTGTCTTTGGACAAAAGAATCTAGTACACTAGGTGCATTGAATAGGATCACAGTGAAATACTTTATCTAGAACCGTCAACGGATAAAAGTTTTCACTTGAAGACAATCAGAGAGTCTATCTCAATCCTGAGATAAATGATGGACTTATGGTTGCTAGTGTTATCTTTTAAGCTATCAATGAGTACGATTATATGGCATAGTCTATCCTCGATAGTATGGTGGTATTCATTTGTTAATCGATAGAGGAATTTATTTATCGATATTGACATCGTGACTCCATTTATTAAGTGTGAGTCGAATATCATCATTTGGATATTTTTGAGGTATTGGATATAAATCTTAACGTTAAGTTTTCAATCGTGTTTATTGAAATATGGCTTCTAGACAAGTCAAAATATTCAAGTTCAAAATGTGGTCATATGAGTAAATTTGGTAACTATGAGAGTTATAAGCGGTCTATAAGCTCTTGGCAATTACTGGTATTCTTTACGAGGATATACTATCTCCATTAAGATTGTCTAGGGTATGAATGAGAAACAATAACTTATTTTTTCTTTATTTAAGATTTCAATTTTAGTTCTTTAGTGGAATGAACTAAAATTAATAGATCGGACCTAAGTGAATCATCTATTGATTGTGATTAGGCTGTGTCTATTAAAGTTTAAATTAGATAGCCCGCCAAGAACCCCAATTCACAGAAACTTGCATGGAACACTTGATATATCCTACAAGATCAATTTCTGGATCCATCTATAATTGTTTTGGATATTGGAATCCAAAAGCTTTGGAGAGGTAGGGTCATGTGTGATCAAGACACGCGTGAACTCTTCAAGATACCTGGATTGTGTGGCCAAGGACGTGGGAATCCTTGGGCAGCCATAATGGGGTGCAATTAGAGTTCTTTCATTAAATTAAGAATAAAATTTACATAGTTTAATTAAATGAGCTGTTTAAATTATATTAATGTATTAATTTAAGGCACATGGACATTTCTATTAAAGTCCAATGGATTTAATAAATTGGACAAAAAAATATTTGACTCATGCATAGGATTGGGTTGTTAGGGCTTATAAAATAGCCTAATATATTATTTTTATTTTATAATTTAATTAAATGGAAATTAATTAATTAATTAATTAATTAATATTTAATTGAAAGAAAAAATCTTTTTCCTAGTAGGAGAAGGTCTCCTAGTGTCATACTATTGTTGATAGTATGATAAGTATCAAATACTTTATTTGATAAGTAGATAAATAAAAAGAATTTATCGATCTAGTCAAATTAGGAAGTATTTGATATCTATAAAAACTCTAATAGACTATTACTCAAATTAGCAAGTTTTTGATAAAGTCACAATTTAATTTATATTCAATAATTGGTTACTGGATAAATACACTACTGAGTTGGTATAGGAGTCTTGGTGTGGAAAAGAATTCTTCTTTGAGTGAGGATTATTGGACACCAAGTAAATCCACCTAGAGAGAGGATTCTTACCCACAAAGTAAATCCTCATTAGGAGAGGATTTGAACACCTATAATTATGGCTATGTAGAATTCGACCAAGCCATAAGATTTCTCCAAGAGAGATTTCGGATAAGAGAGGCTTTGGAACCTTAGAATTTTGAGTGAAGAAAAAATGGTTCTTACTCTAGATAAATTCATTCAACACTAAAATAAGTGTATGTAGAATTCGGTCAAGCATAGAGAAAACAGGGAATGTTTTTGTTTTTGATAGTGCACTAGTATCCTTTACATCATAAGGGTTTTGTATACAAAAATCGAATCGGGTTCACGCTAGTTTCAATCAAATATATTGAAAATTCACAAGTGACCAAATGCTCTTGGGTTTTCTCTAGGAGGATTATTGTGACTAACAAAAGAAAAATGTTTTGTTTGTTTCCATCCTCTAGTATACAATTCAAAGAAAGGGAGTCCACACTCCTAGGTGATTCACGTTCAAAGAAACTTACCCCTAATTGTATTCTCTATTCTCTTCTAAGGCCGTCACCTTAGACTCAAATCTATCGGGTAGAGATCTCATAATCTTCTGCTTGATCTTCCTATCCGAATAAGGATCACCAAGTTGATGACTTTGATTCACAATGTCCATCAACCTCTCTTCAAAATCGTTGAAGCACTCATTCTCATCCATCTTGAGCAATTCAAATTGCGTTTGGAGAACTTGAAGCTTCGATTCCTTAACCACATCGGTTCCTTCATGTGCAACTTCTAGGATGTCCCATGCTTCCTTAGCTATCCTAGTATTTTGAACCAACTTGTATTGGTTATCATCCATTGCATAAAGGATGGCATGCATTGCCTTCCTATTACACTTTGAAGCCTCAAACTCTTGTGCATTCCACTGAGCCTTTGGTTTGAGTACATCATCTCCTCCACCTGCGGGAGTCATCATGGGTGGAGTGTAGCCATCTTCAACTGCCATCCATTCCCTGTCAAGAATTGCCATGCGGCAATATACTTAGCTTCCAAGAGGAAACAGTATGTAAGTTACAAAGATACATTTATGGATTGAAGCACACATCCAGATCCTGGAACATAAAGTTCCATCAAGCTGTGAAAAGTTTTAGATTTATTCAAAACCTTTACGAACCATGTGTATACAAAAGGATCAAAGGCGACAAGTTAGTTTTCCTAGTTCTTTACGTTGATGATATACTACTCATCGAAAACGATATAGGTGTATTGACATCTGTAAAAGAATGGTTAGAAAAACAATTTGATAAGAAGGACTTAAGAGAAGCAAGTTATACTCTTTGTATCCTAGTTATAAGGGATAGAAAGAATAGAACGATTGCATTATCTCAAGCTTCGTACATAGATAAAATCTTGTCCAGAATCTCCATGCAAGATTCCATGAAATGTATGTTACCTTTCATACATGGAATCAAACTTTCTAAGGAATAAGCTCCTAAGAATGAGCATGAAGAGCAATTCATGAGTAGGGTTCCATATGTCTCAATAGTTGGAAGTCTCATGTATGCAATTCTCCGCACTAGACCAAATATTTGTTTTATTATTGGCATAGTTAGCAGGTTTCAATCGAAGCCTAGTCCTGGTCACTGGACAACAGTTAACCATATTTTCAAGTATCTTAGGAGAACGAGAGATTATATGCTTATATATTCTAGAGGGAATTTAATTCCTGTTAGGTATAAATATTCTGATTTCCAGGCAGATTCTGACTCCAGAAGATTAACATCAGGATTTGTGTTTACGCTAGGAGGAGAGGCAATCATATGGAAGTGTATCAAGCAATCTTGTATTGCTGATTCCACCATGGAAGCTGAGTATGTTGCCGTATGCTAATTCTTGATTGAATTGAAAGTGGTTCCTGATGTGAATAAGCAGATCACTATCTATATTGACAATAGTGGAGTAGCAGCTAATTTGAGAGAACCAAGAAGCCATAAGAGAGGGAAAACACTAAAAGAAAGTATCATCTTTTAAGGGTAATTGTGTAGAAGAGAGACATGATGATAACCAACGTTGTCTCTGTAGGAAATCTAGCGGATCTCATAACAAAGGTTGTACTACAAAAGAGTTTTGATGGGCACGTAGAGAATATGGGGATAAGAGATATGACACATTTACTATAGAGCAAGTAGGAGATTGTTGGGATTATGCTCAATAGAAAGTGATTTCTAGTTTAACAAATCTTATAGCATTTATAGTTTAATTATTATAATTGTCAAAAGCAATTAATCATAAGGTCAAAAGACTATGAGAAAATAAGAATTGTTCGTACATCTGGATATGTATGAGGTAGATACAATTCTTTAGTTAGTCTTGAACAATATTCACAACTTAAGATAAATGTTGTGCTCATTTACCTTGTTAAAGTAGTAGATTCTTTTCCTAGCTTTTGAGTGGGATCAAATGTGTTATGATGAGTCTAAAATCATCAAAGTGTGGTGTATTTGGGCAAAAGAATCTAGTGTACTAGGTGCATGGAATAGGATCACAGTGAAATACTTTAATAAAAGTTTTCACTTGAAGACAATCGGAGAGTCTATCTCAATCTTTAGATATATGAAGGATTTATGGTTGCAAGTGTTATAATTTGAGCTATCAATGAGTCCGATTATATATAATAGTCTATCCTCGATAGTTTGGTGGTATTTGTAAGGACCTCAATTTTATGATTGGCTTATTTCATGACAAACTACACCACATTGGGGATGATTGTGTAATGGGTAGCTTAAAACCTCATTGGCAAGATTCCAAGCATCTCCATGACATCAAGAGCAAAAGGTATATTCACTTAACTTTGCCTCTTGAAGAGTTTAGGTGCACACACACACCTCATGCATGCTTTGTTGATCTTGCATTTGTGTTGATATTGTTTATATGTGTGTATCCTTCACAATCACACTTGCACTTCATTTATAGATTTAAGTGTGGTATTGTGTTATGTTCGTGCTTGCACGATGATGTTCTTGTTTTTAGCGCGTTGAGTGATCATATGAGAAGGTCTCAATCTTCTCTTGGTTTGGTTATATGGAGTAAGGTTTCTAGTTTCAAAAGAGTGTATTTCAATGATTTAAATGTTTTTCAAAACTGACCTTTGTATGGTCTTGTGATCATATCTTTTTATACAATGATTCAAAATGAGTTTTGAAAATTTCTATACAAACTAGACACCCATACCTTTCCAACGGTATATTATTCTTAATATTTCATAATCGTTTGGATTGTCTTTGAAATCTCCAAAGTGACCACCAAAACAGGGCATCTCTGTTGTTGACCGTTTCTGACCTTTGGTCACTAAAATGACCATAACATTTTCTACAGACATTCAAATCATGTTTTGTAAATTGGAGTAGAAATTAAACTTCTATACCTTTCCAACGGTATATTATACGAAAGGTTTGGATGTCGTTTGGTCATGTTTTGGGTCACTCGAAGCTCAAGTTGTTGTGCTGTCTGGCGTGTACCGCGGCCTAGACCACTTTTGATGCCATGCCTAGCCAGCGGCCTAGGCAGCGGTAATGTCCAGCCTTGCCATGCTGCAGAAGACCGCGGTTTGGACACTTGCCTAGGCCGCGGCATGCACAGCGGTCGTGACAAAACTTTGTTTTCTTCATCCCAAACGATGTCATTTCACTTAGGCAATATAAATACATCATTAACTCATCTTCTTCATTAGAATGACTCTAAAAAACGAACCCTAGAGTGAGAGAGAGAGTTCCTTGAGAGAGAAAGCTTCTTTAAAGCTTAATTAACTCTCTAAACCCAAAACCCATCTCCATCTTGCATCATTCTTCATCATATGAGCATGGGTGTTCTTGGTTTCATGACTAGGTAAGTAAGAACTTCATTGAATATCTTTTATTGTTCTTCTTACTCTAGATTAGGTGTTTATTGCATGATTAAATACCTAGACTCTAGTTATTGCATATATTTAAGAGTCTTGATAACATGATTGGTTTTGTTTGTTGATAGCTTGAATTTAGGACATATTGGCCCTTTTCGCTAAGTCTGTGTGCATTGCATTTAGACATTATTCATTAGGTCATATTAATTGCATTAATGACCATGTCATGCTTAATGACAACATATGTTGAAATGACCTTGTTTGATAACTAGGATATAATGTTGCATAACTATATCTAGTTAAGTCTTTATGAACATTCATTTAGACATTGATATCTAGGAATTGTACTTAGTGACATTTTTAAATTCCTAGATAAGCATTTAGTGTTTTGCCTAGCATTATTTGCATGTTTGAATATTTCATCATATTCACATAGGTTGTTGAACTCTTCATTGAGTCAAGTCTTGTGGCTTCGGTGTGAAGTTGCACAAGCAAGGGAAGTCTTGCAACCAAGGGTGGGTTGACAAGCAATTGGTCGTGTGCCACTGTAAAAGGCCCAAGGGGGTAGAGTAGGAGGCGTTCATACCAAAAGTAGTGTATCAGGGGATATCACTAGGGACTGAACCAAGAGTGGTGAGTTGCGGTGTCCATAGCCTGAGGTTGTCGAGAGTGAGTGTCCGATAATAACTTGAGGGTGTATCCTTTTATTCATATAGAGGATTTCTGTGACCGAGTGTGGCGCACTTAACAGCCCGTGGTTTTTCCCATTTGGAGGGTTTCCACGTATACATCTTGTGTTATTTATATTTCCGCACTGTACACTTGATGTTGTATGTTTGTTTTATTGGGGGTGAATTTTGAATATTGACTAATCAAGAAAAATTGGTAATTGACTTGATTAAAACCTGTTCACCTCCCCCCCCCCCCCCCCCCCCCCCCCCCCCCCCCCCCCCCCCCCCCCCCCCCCCCCCCCCCCCCCCCCCCCCCCCCGTTTTGGCACACACGTGTTTAGGGAATTTTCAGTATTCATATGTCAATCGTTAAAGGACGTCATTTATTGATATGGACATTGTGGCTTCATTTATTAAATGTGAGTAGAATATCATCATATGGATATTTTGGGGTATCGGATATTAATCTTAATGTTAAGTTTTCAATAGTGTCTATTGAAATATGGCTTCTGGACAAATCAAAATATCCAATTTCAAAATGTGGTCATATGAGTAAATATGGTAACTCTTAGAGATATAAGTAGTCTATGAGCTTTTGGCGATTACTGACATTCTTCATGAGGATACACTATCTCCATTAAGATTGTCTAGGGTATGAAAAAGGAACATTAACTTATTGTTAGGATTATGCTCGACAGCAAGAGTGTAATATTGTAATTGACAATCTTTTCATATTAATAAAGTGATTTCTAGTTTAACAAATCTTATAGCATTTATATTTTAATAATTATAATTGTCAAAATTAAATAATCGTAAGGTCAAAAGACTATGAAAAAAGAAGAATTGTTCATACATCTAGATATGTATGAGGTAGATACAATTCTTTAGTTAGTATTGAATAACATTCACAACTTAAGATAAAAGGTTGGGCGCTTTTATCTTGTCAAAGTTGTAGATTATTTTGCTAGCATTTGAGTGGGATCAAATGTGTTATGATGAGTCTAAAATCATCAAAGTGTGGTGTCTTTGGGCAAAATAATCTAGTGCACTGGGTGCATTGAATAGGATCAAAATGAAAAACTTTATCTAGAGCCGTCGATGGATAAAAGTTTCATTTGAAGACAATCGGAGAGTCTATCTCAATCCTGAGATAAATGATGGACTTATGGTTGCAAGTGTTATTATTTGAGCTATCAATGAGTACGATTCTATAGCATAGTCTATCCTCGATAGTTTGGTAGTATTCATTTGTTAATCGATAGAGGACTTCATTTATAGAAATGGACATCGTGGCTTCATTTATTGAATGAGAGTAGAATACCATCATATGGATGTTTTGAGGTATTGGATATTAAATCTTAACGTTAACTTTTCAATAATGTCTATTAAAACATGGCTTCTCGACAAGTCAAAATATCCAAGTTCAAAATGTGGTCCTATGAGTAAATATGGTAATTTGGAGAGCTATAGGCGGTCTATGAGCTCTTGGCGATTACTGGTATTCTTCACGAGGATACACTTTCTCCAATAAGGTTGTCTAGGGTATGAATGAGTAACATCAACTTATCTTATCTTTATTTAAGAGTTCAATTTTAGTTATTTAGTGGAATGAACTAAAATTAAATAGATTGGACCTAAGTGAATCATTTGTTGATTGCGATTGGGTTGTGTCTATTGAAGCTCAAATTTAGATAGCCCGCTAAGATCATCATTCCACACGAACTTTTATGGATCACTTGATATATTTTACCAGACCAATTTAGGGGTCCATTTATAATTGTATTTAGGCATGTGAACTTGTTTTTTTTTTGTAAGAATAGGTCTATTTCACATGTGGACTTTTTATTAAGGTCAAATGGATTTAATAAAATAAGAAAAATAATATATGGCTCATATATATGTGTTGGGCGGCAAGGCTATTTAGAATAGCTTAGTTATATTATTTTTATTTTATTATTTAATTAAATGGAAATTAATTAATGTGTTGATTAATTAATTATTTAATTAAAAGTTAAAATCTTTTTCTTTTAGGAGATGGTCTCCTAAATATTATACTATTGTTGGTAGTGTAATTAATATTAAAGACTATATTTGTTAAGTAGATAAATAAAATGAATTATTTATCTAATCAAATTAGGAAGTCTTTAATATGGTTACAAATACACTATTGAGTTGGATTAGGAGTCTTGGTGTAGGAAAGAATTCCTTTTGGAAAAGGATTCTTAACCACCAAGTAAATCCACCTAAGGATAGGATTCTTAACCACCAGGTAAATCCTTCTTAGGAGAGGATTTGGTCTCCTATATATATACTTGTAAATTTCGACCAAGTATGAGTTTTTGGTGTGAGAAGTTGTTTTTTATTTATTTTTTTATTGTTATAAAATAAAAATAAAAATAAAAATAATAAAAAATAAAAAACTTCGTCCAACTCATTGTGTGAAGAATTCGGCCAAGCATAGATAAAAGAGGGAACGTTTTTGTTTTTGATAGTACACTAGTATCCTTTGCATCAAAAGGGTTTTGTGTACAACATCGAATCAAGGTTCAAGCGAGTTTCAATCAAACTGATTGATAATTCAAAAGTGACCGGACGTTCTTGGTTTTTCTCTTGGAGGATTATTGTGACTAACAAAGAAGAAGATTTTGTTTGTTTCCATCCTCAAGTATAAAATTTAAAGAAAGGGAGCCCACACTCCTAGGTGATTCACGTTCATGATTGGATTGGAAGATCTTGCAGATTAAATTCTACGCTAGTTTAATCGTCACGAAAAAAAAAGGGTACGATACTTTTTATATACATCAATTAATCTAGGGTTAAGGTTCTTGTTATTGAAAGGGAATTTTTTTTATATATGCTACCCCTCTAATCACATATATCCTTTAAGTACTGTTGATTCTCTAAGGAAAAATAAATACTATTTCCTCACGGAATTAGGAGAGCGCTTATATCGTCCAAACCCTAAATCAACCCTTAAGTGAACTACCATCTACATCGCACAAGAAGAAGTGGATTCCACTATTGTGTACATACCTTCCCAGCCACAAGCCAAACCACAATCCTAACGTACGGAGCATATTGATCAGGAATTGCATCCGACCTCACCCTTAGTATATCAAGGACCACGATCTAACCTGAAGGAGTTGATAAGACACTCAGGATTAAGATCACCCACATATCCATCATTAGTTGATATATATATATATATATATATTGTCACCTTTTTTTATGAGTTACGATGATGTCACCATATTAATACTTATGTTTAAAATGCACCTATTACGGTGAACTACCAAAATTGCCCTTAAAATTGTATTTGTGCTTTCATCTTCTGTTTCAGAAAGATAAGTTTATTTCTCTCTTCAAAAAAGTATTGTGTTATTCAAATCTACAGGTAACTGATTTTTGTGATCTCCCTAATGTTTTGTCATGCTTTTACGAATGATTTAAGATGTATGCAACAAATGTATGAACATTTAGTCTCCTGAATGTGCAGTAGGTTTATTTTCTTACTTTCCGAGAATATAGCTCGAGCTTGTAGGTTTGTTATAACAGTTGCGAGCTTTTAAAAGCTCAATATGAGCTATTATATAAAAGCTCGCAGCAGTTATATAAAAGCTCGGAAGCTCGGACCAAGCTTTTATATAACAGCTGCGAGCTTTTATAAAAGCACGCATCTTATATATAAACGCTCGAACCGAGCTTTTATATAACAACTCTGAGCTTTTATATAAAAGCTCGGTCCGAGTTTTTATAACAGCTCGGATTCGAGCTTTTATAAAAGCTCGATCCGAGCTTTTAAAGAAACTCGATCCGAGCTATATAAAAACTCAGTATGAGCTCTTGTACTATGATTATCCGAGATGTTATTGTATTGGATCGAGATTTTTTATTTGTTGAGATTTTAGTATATTAGCTCGAGCTTATACTTTCATTATCCTGGTATTTTTTGTTCTGGAAGATTATTTTTAATTCCAACATTTGTTATTATTTTAAAGCTTTTTATAACATTCATTTGTTTATTTAATTGTTATTTGAAATTGAATTTAGATATTGTTATTGTTAATAATTGTTTGTGATTTTGATTTTGACAGGAGAATGAATCGGATGAGAATAGTTATCTCTTACAACAGTCGATGGGAGCAGGTACCCGATGGAAGTTAGAGGTTTTTAGGTTCTGATAGTCAAGGAATGTATGTCTCAAAGAATATGACTTACCAAGAGTTGGTGTCGATCGTGGAAATCGTTGTGAAGTATGATGTCAACAAATACAGTGATGATCTACAGTTTATATCAATGGTTCCTGGGACTACATGTCGCACGTTTATAAGAAACAACGATGATGTTCAGTTTATGCTAGGGGAAGATAAGGTGATCTCTCAAGTATGTGTCAGTGTAATTGAGAGGGTAGTAGGAGGTGTCATTGGTGAATAAATCCCTCATAGTGATAACACCCAACAATTTAGATCTTCAGGTGGAAGCAACCAGTTGTTCACAAAAAGTATGGAAACCTATGTGGTCCTACCAGAAGTAGTCGGTGGCCAATTCGACGATGTGTTTGGATGTCAAATTGAGATGAATGATGGGCAGTTCAACCACCATTATAATGACTTCTACAATGACATAAACAATGAGCAAAACAGTGAACCGAATGTTGGACCGACACAACAGATGGATGATGAGGAAATTTTACATTCGGTTGATAATGTAGCTAACAATGAGGAAGAGGAAGAGGCTGTAAATCCAGAAAGATGTGCAACACGTGTACAAAGATTTACTTACAGTGCAGTAGCTGTAGCTGGGACTTTCGAGGTCCGGTCTAATTTAACTACATGTGATTCTGATAATGTTTGAATGTGGGTTATTCCAGGAGCACAATCATACTCGTTTGGTATTGGTGAAAGCATGAACTCGGTTCAAGAAGAACCTACAGGCATGATATATAAAGGCCAATTTTTTCCTACCAAAAAGGACTTGAAAAGACTTGTTGGGCATTTTGCAATGCGGCAAAACTTCGAGTGGAAGGTGAAAAGGTCAAATAAGATAATGTTACATTTGGTTTGTTTAATGGACAACTGCACGTGGAAATTAAGAGCGGTTAGGAGAGATGAAGGAACATACTTCCAAGTAAGAATTTTTGTGAATGAACACACATGTCCTTTGGAGGAGATTCACCGCCGTCACCGACAAGCTAGAGCAATCATAATTGGAGAAATGGTTGCACCAAGATTTCAATAACAAGATGACCGACTAATGCATCCAAAGGACATAATCGCCGACATGAAAGCAATGTATGTGAGCCAAATCTTGTACAGTAAGGCACATCAAGCCCTACAATATGCGTTGTCACTGACCTATGGAACACATGAAGAAACCTTCAAACTACTGCCATCATTTGGGTACGTGTTAGAGAAACAAAATCCAAGGACAATAACTAACTTACAATGCGACGAAGATGGTAAATTTCTTTATTTTTTCATGTCGTTGGGTCCCTCACTCATAGGATTTCGGAAGTGTATGCGTCCAGTTATTATTGTAGATGGTACCCATTTAAAGGGAAGATTCAGGGGCACAATGTTTGTTGCAACTGCACAAGATGGGAACGAACAGGTGTATCCAATTGCTTTTGGGTACGGTGACTCAGAAAACAACCTTTCAGAGTGCCCTAGGCCATATTGATGATCTGGTTTTCATTTTCGATCGGTATGCAAGCATTGAAGCTGGGATTTCTAAAGTTTTTCCCGATGCAACCCATATGATATGTTGCTGGCACTTTTCTGAAAATGTGAAGAAGCGATTTCATAGAAAGGATGTAGCAGTCATAATGGATAAAGTAGTTAGATCGTACACTGAGTTGAAATATAATTGCCACATGGAAGAGTTACGTAACCTGTATGAGAATGCATTCAATTATGTCATTGAAGCTGGTCCATACAAGTGGTCCCGCGTACATTGTCCAGAAAGAAGGTATAGGGTCATGACAACAAATGTTGAAAATGCTTAAAATCATGCCTAAAATTCGCACGGCAACTGCCTATGCTGACACTGGCAGAGTTCATTAGGAAAATGCTACAGAGGTGGTTTAATGATCGTCATCGTACTGCACAGTCCATACATCATCAGTTGACCGATGCATCACATCTTGTGATCCTCAATCGTGTTGAGAATTGTGCTTATATGATCGTCAATCCAGTTGTCTAGAACATATTCTCCGTCAAACGATCCAGGTAGCAGTGGACTGTTGACTTAGCCTGGAAGACTTGCACATGCAACAAATTCTAAATGGACATGTTTCCATGTTCACACACACTTGCAGTAGCAAGGTATAGTACTTTTACGTAATATATTTTGGGTACTTGCAAATGAATTTGATACCCTATGTAATTGTTGTTGCAGGGAGCAAAACTTGGATTACACATCCCTGTGTGCGGACTTCTACAAGAGACAGACACTAATCGATGCGTACTCGGTTCCTATTATGCCTGTTGGCCGTTCGTCAGAATGGATAGTCCCCACTGACATCGCCGATCGTGTGGTATCAAATCCTTTGTCGATGAGGCAAGCATGATGTCCAAGGGGGGGCCGACATGCCTCATCTTCGGAAAGGACAACCACTCAATCGTGTATAAGATATGGAGAATCAGGTCATAATGCTAGATGATGTCATAATCAACCTTTGATTAATGATGGTCTGAGCAGAATTGTTCCGCCAGAATACCGGTGCAAGTGTAGCATATGTCATTCAGTTGCACACAACAAACAGACTTGCCCTAATAATGAACCTAGGTAGTATGACTGAGCGCATTTGGAAAGAACCCATATTTATTAGTTGTAATTGCACGATGTGAAAATATTGCGTTATTATTTTCAGATTAAACAAAGATGAAATTTTTTAGTTTCCTATTGAAGAACTAGATGTAAAATTTGTCAGTGGTAGACAATGTCATAAAATATGCATTATTTAATGAATGAATATTATTACATAATTTAATGAATGAATATTATTACATTATTTAATACAACTCCACTACTCAACAACATTCATGCATCGTATTTGTGGTTGGGAGTTACATACACCTCCACTGCCATCTTCTCCCGTATGGTGCGCATATCGTCTTCAGTCCAATCGTAATGGATCCTGTCTGCCAGTATGTACTCTATCAGCCTCAATGTATGCGCCCCAAAATTACCGCTGCAATGCACGACATAGACACGCGTTACAAACATAATAAATTTTATTGGATCGTGTGTACTTACTATTATATAATAATACCTTTTTTGTTGTTGCGGCAGAGCTGTTTTCGACAGCAGACTCACCCCAAAAGCCCTATTCTCCCTCTTGAACTTCTCCCTACCAGATGGCCTGTCATCGTGAAACCCATACTGATTCAATATGGAAGGGAGAAACCACCTGAGTGGCCGTACCTGGCATTTCCTTATATTGAGGGGGACCTCCTGTCTGAAGGGGTCTAGGATATGTATCATCTCGGTAGTCAAGTCCACACTGGCCACAAGTCAATGCTGGCATCCGATATTGCAAGGAATAAGAACCTGTACCAAGGAATAACACAACTTATGTTCACCACAATTATGAGAGAAATAAAATATTGTAAGTGTTTATAACACTTACCATGTCAACCTCGTGCCAGGGTTGGCTTCTTGTCGGGAGGAATCCACCTACCGTCATAAGGTCTTCCGCAGACCACCTGTACTGCATGATCTTCCACCCCAGCGTCTTGACTTCACCATCAACACCACGAGGTACAAAGAATTGAGTTCCCAGAATGTTTATCCTCTGGTTGTAAACATTGGGGTATGCTCGTTGACGCTTCCGTAAGATGGCCAGGTACGCGTCCATATGTTGTAAAAAGTTATGGAAACACTGTTATAATTCAAGCATAAAAAAAGTCAAACCCAGAAATATTTTTATAGCTTACCGAGTCAAACAACTCCATGTAGTTCTATTCGAATCTGTGGAACCAACCCAAGTCTACCGGCTCCATGATATCAACATCGCCCCTGTATAAACCAATTTTCTTAATATCAGACAAATTAAACAGATTAACGTTGGTGCAAAAATAAAGTAACACATCTGATACTTACTCCACCCTTGTTGAACTGTTCTTTTTATATGATTTGTAGGCCTCCAACTGCCCAGCATCTACCAACGCTGTCGGATTTAATGTATGCTCTAATGCTACCGGCATTGTCGTAGGCCTCTTTGGGCTAGTCGGGTCAGTGTATGGGTTGACCAGCTACCACCCGTGCTTACTTTCAATGGGGATACAGAGGATGCGGGGTGTGTCAGTGGGAGGAGAAAGGATCTTGTGGGATGAACCTGGTGTGACCAAGGGAGGAGGAGGGATCCCATGGGATGATGCAGCTATGACAGTGTGTTAGGTTTTAGTTTGTGTTGACATTAATTCCATATCAAAATGATGTTTACTTGTAATGATTTGGTTGTTTAGATTCATGATGATTCAAGCTTCAAAGAAGAATGATTAACAAGTCAAAGCAAGTTCTAAGTCTTCAAAGAGAAAGGATGCAATTTGGTTCTACAAAGGTATACTAAAACCTTATCTTTCTCTTACAAGGCTTAGGCACACACACACAATTCATACATTTGTGTCCCTGCATCGTTGTGCACCTTTATAGGCACGCACATACAATTCATTCATATGTGTCCCTGCATCGTTGTGTACCATTTATAACACATTCACACACTTGAAGATGAATGCTCATGCATTGTTATGGAAATAACATGTTTTGGAAAATGCATGATTGGAGACTATCTCTATGTAGTTTGCATTCTAGTGTGGATTGTGTTTGTGTGTGTATATGTTTGTAT
Source organism: Dipteronia dyeriana (assembly GCA_032871835.1). Taxonomy (NCBI): domain Eukaryota; kingdom Viridiplantae; phylum Streptophyta; class Magnoliopsida; order Sapindales; family Sapindaceae; genus Dipteronia; species Dipteronia dyeriana. The sequence goes on along the minus strand of CM065300.1, from coordinate 69,303,040 downwards.
AACATGGATATTGAAATTAAATTTTGTCCTAAATCATTCTTGATTGAGTTCTGGTCATTTCGGTTACTCATACTACTGATTTCAAGTTCTAAGTCAAAAGAGACTACCCTTTCAACTCATGTTGCATACATTGTCTCCGTCTTCGTATATCGAGTCGAATTATTATTTTCTGGGTTGAGTATCTTATATGTACATATCCGTATGAAAGCTATGGTTTGTAATCCATAAACAGATTTGAATTGTGAGTTGAAGGCCAGAGAACGGTCTAAGAACGTGAGGGAAGCACAAGGGAATTGCACCATGGCCGAAGGCCATGAAGTGGTGCACGCCCGAGATGGCACGTGGCCATCTCGGCTGCAACACCTTGATGCTCTGAGATGCCCACGCACCATCTCGGGGAAGCAATATCAAAGGAGGCTATTTTTGTCTTTTGGCTTCTTTCATTCCCTCTCATTTATATTCTCTTTCCCTCTCACATTTCATTCTAAGGAGAAATTCAAACTAGTGTGCAAAAATTTTCTCTCTACATTTTCTCACCTTCCAAACACCATAACTTCTTCATTTGAACTCTGATTTGAGTCCTTCAAAGTTGAGAGTGTTTTTCTATTCATCCTCTATCTTTTCTCTGAAGGTTTGAGTGAGTTTTATTGCTGTTTTTGGAGTCTAAACACACAAAAATGGGACTGCACCTAAATCAACTAAGGTATTGATTTTCTCTCAGAGTTTTCTTTTAAAACTTGGTCAATTGCCTTAGGTTTTCTTCTTCAACTTGTATATGTGTATTGTGAGTGTTTTGATTTGAGTTTTAAACTCTTTTAAAGCTAGGTTGAGTTTTAATTGAAATCCTACATGTTGAGTTAATTTTTGATTTTGCCTATATTTTCACATGTTTGGGATTGTATTGTGCTAGCTTTGATTCTAGGACTATTTGATGATCTTTGATTGATTGATTTTGTGAAAAATAGTTCCTCACATGTATTAGGCTCTCTTGACCAAATTCTCATATCAATACATGTGCTTATGTTCTTTTGAGCTATTCATGTGTTTTGGTTGAATCTATAATTAGGAATATGCTCTAGAACTTTAGCTTAAATCTAAATGACTTTGTCATATGATTTTAGCATGTTTTTGGTTTGTGTGATTTAAACTTGATTTTGTGATTAATTGAACATATCTTGTGATTCAAGTTTATATATATACATGTATCTAGGTTGTGATTAATGATGAACATATCTTACATGATCTAAATGATTTAAACATGCATGACTGACAAGACTACATTTGATTTGTGCATTCATGCTCATGTCTAGTATTTTCCATAGGATGTGTTGATCATAGCATTCTATGTTGTGTGCTTGTTTGCATTTTGTATTCTTGATCACCTAGATGCCTTGTGAGAAGGAAGTCTTGACAATAGGTGTGAGACCTATGTTGTTGAGCAAGAAGTCTTGGCAAGAGGTGTGAGACCTTGGATTGTCAAGCAAGGAATTCTTGGCTAGAGTCGGGAGGACTCGGATAGTCGAGCAAGAAGTCTTGCCTAGGGTCGTGAGGATCCGGATAGGTGAACGAGGAAGTCTTGACTTGAGTCGAGAGGACTCGGATAGTTGAGCAAGAAGTCTTGCCTTGGGTCGTGAGGATCCGGTAAGGTGAGCGAGGAAGTCTTGACAAGTGGTGTGAGGTCTCGGATTGTTGAGCATGAGGGCGACATCTTCATGAGTAAGATAGGAGGGTAGTTTCTAGGTGAAGGGGTCACTTGAGAGATTGTACTTGTCTTATCTACTAGTGGATTTTGTTTGTCGGTGATTGCTAGCCCGTGGATGTTTCCTCTTTGGAGGTTTACCACGTTATATCTTGTGTCAACTTCTCTCTATCCCTATCTCTCTAGTATTTGTATTTGTTATTTGAATACAATGGATAGAACTCTTTATGTAAGTTAACTTCCTTTCTATAATATAGATTGTGTATGTGTTACAATTACTTTTTTGTATCATACTGTACTTATTTTATATATTGATTCAGTATCTTTAATTAATATATATATTGTGATACAAGCAATCTAGAGGGACAAACTTTTGTTTGTTTCTAAGGGAGTCGAAAAAGGTGTCTAACCTATTCACCCCCCCTCTAGGTTGACCTTGAGCATTTAACTGTGTTTGTATCTTTACAGTGGGAGGATGAGGGGTCTCATGCAGTGTAACTGCAGAGCCAAGTCCGGTGGAAGAACCCCTAAGACGGCGATTTCATTCCGACGAAGTCTTCTGCACCTCCAGAAGCAGGAGAAACTCAGGTGTACTGTCAGTACGAGTCTCCTGGTGTCCGTCATCGCCTCCAGTGTCTATATTAGTACCCTGTGTATCAGATCCGACCACCTGTGTATTGGGTATGGTACCATACGTCTCTGGTAGGGAACCACCTACTTCTCTGGCCGGGTCTGCCCTGTCGATAGGACTACATCCACCCAACAAAGTCTCTGTATGAATCATCTCGATCATGGGACTATAGGCCCTCTCCTGCTATTTACGATGTCGATCCCCACAAAGCTTGGACTAAGTCCATCAGTTGTTAATGCTGCCTGTTTCATTCTTCATCACTTCTCCACAGATCATCCCGTAAAGCTAGGACTGAACCCTTCAATGCTTGGATTCTAAGCTCCAGCAGTCCTGAAAAAAAGTACATAATGTCAGTCATGCACACATACTTGCTTTTGAAACAAATAAATGCAGAACAACAGTTTTAACATACCTCGGGTGCCCCTACATCGTCTCCTAATGAGCTATCTGCAGCATTATGTCCCGTCATCGTAAATCGTACGCGCCGCTGCCTCTGGGTCTCTCACGGGGCAACTCTGTGTCCGTATGCATCTCTTCACTAGCACAACGTTGCTCTACCTCTGGTATAACGTCTTGCTCACTCGTACTCGCCCTCACTGAATCTGGTATACCTTCTTGCTCGCCCCCCAAAGGATCCAGTATCGCCTCCGCTATGCCCACATAATAGGGTTCACCCCTCTCAGCTTCGGTGGCCACCAATTCTGTACTTACAAACATCTGAAAATGTTGTTAGAAAGTTGTGTAATTGAATTTAGTTATTAACATTAACAAGTCAGTCACTTACATGATCTTTAGAATTCAGGGATACATATCGGTAGCCACCAGAGTCCCAAATTGGGTCCCAAGATCAGGGATCACCTCGAAAGCAAAAATCTACAAATAAATATTTGTTATTTCCAAATTCCATATACACGATTACAAACGTAAATGATTTTATTCATAAAACGGTAACCAAAAGGGCGTAAGATAAACCATAATTGTCTTACGCCTTTACCATATGTTTGTCACGTCCTTTTGCTTGCTGACGTCTCTAGAACCGCTCCCATCGCCCATCAAGCGCATGTTTGAATGAAGTTATGGAATGACTGTACACGTGTGCACCCCACGGGAACGCGTCAAAACTGTCCAGATCATCCACCAGCCGTAACTGCCAAACTGGAATTTTGACTCTCTCGTCCAACCCATAAGTATCCAGTTCAGCATAGAGATAAGGAATAGTTTCACACTATCGTATGCCTGCTGAAACTCACCTAGCCTAAGGACATCTCTCAACTCGAAGGGTGAAATCTCATCCTTACCAACAAAGTACCGGTGATGTAGGCTGTTATCCACGCTAACATAGCTGCTAGTATCCGGTTCTACTCTGAACTTCAATACGGTGATTAAGCAGAATTCTACCTTCGAGAACCTCACCTCATGACTGCCTAACATAAACCATATCTTGTCTAAGGACCCATTATGATGCACCTCCCACAGAAGTAGCTGGTGGATAATACCACCCGAAAACTTCACCGGGCAGGGCATGGTCAATAAATGCCAAAAACAGGACGCCATTAACCGATGTCGATCTTCCTCAGCTCATTCTGCAGGGACCTGGTTAATGGCGTCATCTATCTGGCCAAGGGCATCGAAATGGTCATGTCGAGTGACTTTGCCCTCGTACCACACTTCCACTTGAGTTTTCAGCGACTCCCTCAACCGATTCGTCATCTGAAATTGAACAACAACATAATTAATTTTTTGGCCCTTTTGAAATCCTCAGAAATTACAAGCTCTAACCTTAACAAAATCTCGGAGCTTGAAGATAAAAGCTCGGAAAGACAGAGCTTTTATTAAATCTCGAATCGAGCTTTTATAATCAAGCTTCGAGCTTTTGTGTAAAAGCTCGGATCGAGCTTTTATATACAAACTGCGAGCTTTTGTATAAAACACCGAGCTTTTGAATAAATGCTTCAAGATTTTGTACAAAAGCTCGGATCGAGGTTTTGTAAAAGCTCAAGTCGACCTTTTATATAATAGCTCAAGCCAACCTTTTATATAAAAGCTCGATGCTTTAATAAAAGCTCGGATCGAGCTTTTAAACAAAAGCTCAAAGCTTTTATACAAAAGCTCGAAGCTTTTTTACAAAAGCTCGGATCGAGCTTTTATATAAAAGCTCGACGCTGTTATAAAAGCTTGACGCTATTATAAAAGTTCGGATCGAGCTTTTGTAAAAAATCTCGATCCGAGCTTTTATAAAAGCTCGACGCTTTTATAAACAAGCTATAAAAAAGCTCGAAGCTCGATTCATCTTCTTCAACAACTTGTTTACAAATACAAAACCCTAACCTAACCCATTTTCATTATCATATCCACAAATAAAACCTAATCTGACATTTCATTTAATTAATCAACAACATAAACGATACCAATTCAATGCTTAACTAACCTTGATCGATTGCAATATTCTGTTCAACGATAAACTGGTTTTCAAGTTCCAATACCATTGCCGTGAACACGAAGCCGTCGATTTACTTTTTTTTTTGTTTTACTTTTTCTCTCTTTCTTCACAACGAAAGTGATGGCATGGGTATTTTGGTCTCCACACTTTAAATGGTGTCTTTTAAACATGATTTATTAATGTGGTGCTATTTACACAACAGCCCCCTAAAAAGGTGCCATTAACTTTTTGAACCCTATATTATATATATATATATATATATATATATATATATATATATATATATGAATCTCATCAAGAAACGGATCTTGATGAGAGATTAATATAGATCATGGCCCAATCCTATATGATCGCATCATACAAGGTGCCTCCATTCCCATATCTCATATAAAAGATTCAGGATAGAATCACCATACATCACGGAATATACCGTAGCTATAGATTAACCACAAATAAAGTACCTTGCTTTATTTGCTATCTACGAACTCTTTAGATTGCACGTCTCTTACTGTATCCATCTTTATACGACACTTATATACAAATTTCGAGATTACATCCGGCAATCAAGGATGTTAATATGCACAAGTTATAAAATAAACAACACAACAAATATGAATTGAACTTTTTATTTATTTATTTCGTAAATCCATTTACAAATTATATTTTTAGGGCCTAAACTCCAACACCAATAATACAACATTACATCTGTTTTTTTATTGACAACAGTACGTGAAAATTAAGAGCGTTGAGTAGAGATGAAGGGACGTACTTCCAAGTAAAAGTTTTGTCAACGAACATAGTTGTCCCTTGGAGGAGATTCACCTTCGCCACCAACAAGGAAGTGCCGTCATAATTAGAGAAGTCATTGTACCTAGACTTTAACAACAAGATAGTTGTCTCATGCATCTCAAGGATATAATTGCCAATATGAAAACAATGTATGGCATCCAAATCATGTACAATAAGCCATATCAAGCCCTGCATTATGCATTTTCATTGACCTATGGAACACATGAAGAAACCTTTCAACTACTGCCATTTTTTGGTTACGAGTTGGAACAACAAAACCCTGGCATAATTACTGACTTATAGTGCGCAAACGATGGCAAGTTTATGTATTTTTTTCATGTCGTTAGATGCCTCACTTAGAGGTTTTCAGAGGTGTATGCGTCCAGTTATTGCAGTTGATGGTACCCATTTAAGGGGAAGATTCAGGGGTACAATGTTTGTTGCAATTACACAAGATGGAAACGAACAAGTGTATCCAATTACTTTTGGGTTCGATGACTTAGAAAACAACCTTTCATGAGAATGGTTTTTGGATAGCTTGAAGAGTGCCCTTGGTCATATAGATGATTTGGTTTTCATTTTCAATTGACATGCAAACATTAAAACAAAGATTTTTAAAGTGTTCCCCGTATGTAACCCATACTATATGTTGCTGGCACTTTTCTAAAAATATTTAGAAGCGATTTTACAGAAAGGATGTTGCTGCCATAATGGACAAAGTAACTAGATCATACACTGAGTTGAAATATAACCAACATATAGAAAAGTTACGTAACCTGTACCAAAATGCATTCGATTATGTCAATGCCATCAGTCCACACAAGTAGTCCTGCGTACACTGCCCCGAAAAAAGGTATAAGGTGATGACAACAAATGTTGTAAAATGTATAAACTCATGCTTAAAATTTGTACGACAATTGCTTATGTTGACACTGGCAGAATTCATTAGGATTATGCTACATCGATACTTTCATAATCGTCATCGAGCTACACAATCCATGTAACATCAGTTGACCGACGTAACACATCTTGTGATCCTGAAAGGTGTCGTGAAGTGTTGTTCTATAACCGTCAATCCAGTTGACTGGAACATATTCTCTGCCAAACGGTCTGGAAAGCAGTGGATTGTTGACTTAGCCCAGAAGACTTACACATGCAATAAATTACAAATGGACCTTTCTCCATGTTCTCACCCACTCATAGCGGTAAGGTACATTATAAGTTATACTTTACGTTTTATATTACCGAAACCTGAATCTCTCTGTTTCTATTGTTGTTGCAGGGAAACTTGGATTTTACATTTATGTGCGAACTACTATATGAGACAGACACTTATCGATGCATACTCGGTTCTTATTATGCCTGCTAGCCATCCTTCTTCATAAGTAGTACCATCCTACATTGTTGCGCGAGTGGTTTTAAATTCAATCTCCAAGAGACAAGCAGGACACCCGAAGGTGGGTCGACATACCTTGTCTTCGGAGAGGACAACAACACAATCATGTAGAAGATGTGGACAATCAGGTCATAACAGCAGAAGTTGTTTTATCCTGCTTTTGATTAATAAAGATTGGAGTAGAGTTGTTCTCGGGGAATACCGCCGCAAGTGTAGCATCTGTCATTCATATGGACATAACAAACAAACGTATCCTAACAAGGACTCTACCGTGGAATGAATGGAGGCGTTGATATTGATGTCATTTTGATTATTTGGAATTGTGTGACTTGCTCATTACCTTATTGTTTAATTAAATGGGTCTATTAATTATCAGTTTTCTTATTGTTGAAGGCATGAAATATGTGTTGTACTTGTAATACTATAACAGTTTTGTACATCAATAACTACAACATAAGTTAGGGCTTGGAGTTACAAAAAACTTCACGGTTATCTTCTCCTGGATGGTGCCCATATTGTCTTGATCACTAGTCCTATCTCTAAGACAAAAGTCCTGGTCCTTGAATGGTGGACCATCCATGTGGGTCTGTGATAGGTACATTTATGTACCTATTTTAGGCTACCTTATTCTTAGCTTTTGTTATCAGTTTCGAGTGTTTTTATGTATAAATTATGTATTTAAGCCGTGTGTAGTGTTTGAGCTTAAATTGAAGCTTTGAAGAGAAAAAGGAAGAAAAAGAGTTAAAATTAGGATTTAGACTGGTCTGCGAGCTCTAACTGGGGAGTTCTAACTCCTAGATCCAAGTCGCAGATGTTCCCTAAAGAGAACTGTTACTTCAAACTGTGACATTAACTAGAAGGACCTAATAGCAAATAGTTCTAAACGAGACTGCGAGTTCGGACTGCGAGTTCTACGTCGCAGATCAATGTCGCAGATCAATATCGCAGATGTCTCCCAAAAGAGACTTCCAAGTCAGACTGCGACCTTATGCTAGCAGATTTAGATCTGCTACTTCAGACTGTGAGTTCTAACTCATAGATCCAAGTCACAGATTGCACATCAGAGGAGACTGTATTTCAGACTGCGATTTCAAGCAAGTATAAACAAGGCGGCTGCCAGATTTGGAAGTTCCAACTCGTAGAATCCACCTCGTAGAAGTTTCCCAGAAATGTTTGCCATCTAGATCTACCAGTTACAACCAGTAGATTCAGAATTTTGACTCCAAAAGTGAGTTCCAAATTGCCAGATTTGTTTCAGAAGAAACTTATCCACTTTCAAATCAAGATAATTTTAAGGGTAACTTGATTTTTCACACCCAATTAGTGCCTTAACCTTCAAACACTATAAATATACAACCTTGTTGGTCATTATATATATATATATATATTTAGATGTTCCAATATCTAATCTTGGATAGACACCGACTATTGGAATTATACTCAATAACAAGAGTGTAATAATGTATATGACAATCTTTTCATATCAGTAAAGTGATTTCTAGTCTAACAAAGCTTATAGTATTTATAGTTTAATTATTATTGTTGACGTTGATTTCTGGGTTGTATCAGAAAAGCCAATAAGGATTGGATTTCGGCAGTGATTTCAAAGAGAGAGAGGAGGAAAAAGTAAAAAAGATGAGTTTTTTACGTGGTAAAACTCCGATGACCGGAGAAACATCCACGGGTGGTTGAATGATCAACCGAGCCAAAATCCACTATGAATTTTAATGTTACAAGCTCTCGATCTCTCTTTCTATCTCTCTGTATTTTGCTATGATTGCTGTCTATCCTTTTTGACAGATTGGGTCTATTTATATGTTTATACAGCCCTAATCTGCTTTGTACAAGTAATAGATCTTTGTATTTAATTACAATTATTTTCTTGTTTGAAGCTGATTGTCTTCTTTCCTGTTTCGGAGTCTTATATTGAAATCGAATGGGATTCTAGTAATGCAGTCCGATTTGGACTTGTTTCCTTATACAAGAGAGTAGTCTTTTTAAAGAAATAAAGTTATTGCCTGATTGGGAACCCTTCTAGCTCAGTATTCTATTCTCTTTGGGATTCCTTCTTGATGAATATCTTCCTGTATTTAATGACTTAATCCGTGTGAACTAAGCGCTAGGCTTTTTATTCGGTTTTCTTCATATTTATCTCGAGCAAGTATAATACACGCCGGTCCCGAGTAACATAATTTGATCCCGAGTAACATCATTTGATCCCGAGTAGAAGCGTCATTTAACCAGTCCTGAGTGTCGTTAGCTGATCCCGAGTAATAGATGATGTTGATTGACCCTGAGAAGGTTTTGTTCAATATCTGCTTACTCGGGTTCTCTTCTTCGGTTGTCTTGTAGGATATTTTCTGAATGCCTATTCGGATGTCCACCTGGCAATTTTTCCTCTTTGTTGATGACGTGTAAGTATGATAAAATTCACATATGACAATACCCCCTTAAAATATTTTTGTTGAACAAGGTTTCTTTGTGAAAATTTATTTTAATTAGTTTTCAATATCTTTTCAATACCCGAGTAAATATCTTGTCATAATGATGTATCTTAATGAAGACCCTGCAAATTAGATTTGTCTCTTTACGTAAGATCTTTAATGATGGTGACGTTTTAGAGTTCTGACGGAGAAAGCCAGTTCTTCTTCCGACACGCGTCTCTTGCCTCTTAGTTTTTCGATATCATTTATGAGAAATGACTCACGCGCTTCCCTGTGCGCCGCATACGTCATCAATCCTTATCAATGTTTTTTCCCATCTTGAGATCTAGGGTTTCATGCTTTTATTTCTTTAAATTCTTCGTTGAGAGACAGCATTGGTTCATTCTCAACGATTTTTAGAAGAAAAATTTCTTAAACCCAGATTTCTTTACGCAGAAGGTCGTGACTTTCCATTGAAGATCTTGCATCAAACTTTATTAAAGGTTAGTTTTTAATAGAGTCATCTTCCCGTCATCGTCTTTTTAATGTCGCTCTTGATGCATTAGAACGTGGGGATTTCCAGTTGGTTTCTTGCATTAGAAGATTACTGGGGGAAATCTTTGCTGATGAACCTCCATTTTTAGAAGTTGATGTTTCTGGGCTTCAACCCGATGTCACCTTTAGCCCTGTATCGAGTTCTTCATATAGTTCTGATTCTGATATTTTTGATCAAAGGGTACCTCTTTGAAAGATGGGAAAACATCAAAGCAGAAGTGAAGTCCGTAAGCACAACTCAGGTGATATTTTGATCAATGAGAAGAGTGTCAATGAGAACGATGTTGAAGAGGCATTCAGAACATCTCGGCTTTCTTTCTTTGCTATTTGCCGAGTGGGTTTGATACCGAGCCAAATGTAGGGCAGACGAGATAGAAAAGTATCGTTAATGATTCGATCTGGCCGACTCGGTCACTCTGATTCTTGCGGGTGATAAAGTTGCATGGAATCTCCCCGGGTATGGTGGCAATCTATGGATCCATGCTATGCTGCGGAGTCACTCTTCCCTTCCAGCCATTCATTGCCTGGTTTTTGGCTGAACAGAGATTCTCCTGCTCAGCTGGCCCCGAATAGCTACAAAATTTTGATTTGCATGTGGAACATGTACAACCTAATGAACTTATCACCG